>CM053409.1:41560278-41589235 GCA_028644305.1 Xerus rutilus | reverse complement strand
ATAAAGTATAAAAAAAAAAAGAAATCATCCCATAATCAAGATAACAATGAATATATTCATCACCCCTCGAAGTTTCCCCTGCTCCTGTGCCATCTCTTCTTGCTTCCCCTCTTACCAATACCCGAAAAACACTTACATGAAAATTTCACTTTAAATAAGTCTCAAACTTCTATAATTGTATATAAATGGAACCATATAGTATGTGATCTCTTTTGTCTGGCTGCTTCTACTTGGAATAATTGTGTTGAAATTCATATAAGTTTCAGCATCTATCCATGCTCTGGTGAGTTATATTCATAGTGTGGACTACAAGATTTTTTATTCATTTACCTATTGATGGACTTTATTTATGATTTGGGGCTATTGCAAATAAAGCTGCTTGAATATTCATGTTGACATCTGTATGGACATGTGCTTACATTTTTTTTCAAAAAAATAGTAAGAGGTGGAGTGGTAGTTCCTATAGTAAGTATAAGTTAAACTTTTAGGATGCTGAAACATTTCTGGTGCAAATATGTTCCATATGGTACCTTGAGAGAGCTTTATATAACTCTGTTAGATTATTAACGTTTCATAGTTTATAATATTTTTTAAAGAATTGTTAGCCAAGCATGGTGGCCTATGCCTATAATCCCAGCAACTTGGGAAACAGAGGATAGAGGATCACAAGTTGAAATTCACCTTGGGAAAATTTTCAAGACCTTCAGAAATTTATTGAGACCCTGCCTCAAAATTAAAAGGGCTGAGGATGTGTCTCAGTGGTAGAGATTCCCTAGATTCAATCTCTACTACCAGAAGAAGTGAGGGAGAGAACAAAAGAAAAAAGGAAATTGTTACAATTAGAATTTTGGAGTTTTAATTATTTATATATGGAAATATTCATCTGCATGTTGACATAGTTTCTTGAAGAATTACTAAACTTTATTATTTGTAGAAGTTTGCTAGTAGTTTGCCTAGGATTTCCTGCTAGAAATTTATGAGATCTGCATATAAAGAAAGTTCTAGTTCTTCCTTTCCATTCATCTGAGGTCTTTTTCCCCCTATTGCATTGTCTAGAAGATATTGAACAAAACTATTAAGAATGAACATTGTTACCTTGTTGCAGTTCTTAGGAGAAACCATTGAGTTAAAATCATTCAGTGTTTTTATTTTGTCAGGGTGAGATGTTTCCTTTCTCTTCCTAGTTTGCGGAGAATTGGTATGAGGAATAAATGTTGGAATCTTTCAAAATATTTTTCTGTATCTATTAGGGTAACTTTATGGGCTTCTCTTCCTTTAGTAGTCTGTTAATATGGTAAATTACATCAATTAATTTTCAAATGTTAAACTAATTTAGCATTTTTGAGATAAACTCTATTCAATCATGATATATTATGCTTGTTATATACTGATGGATTTTATTTGCTAAAACTTTGCTAAGGTTCTTTGTGTCAAATTTCATGAAGAATATTGGTCTATGATTTTCTTTTGTTGTAACGTGTTTGGTTCTGGTATTTGCATAATGTTGTACTTATAGAGTGTGTTGGAAAATATTCTATCCTCTTTGCTTTATGGGAAAGTTAGATAAATTGATACTGTTTCTTCATAGCATAGATTGGAGATTTTCTCAATCAAGAGTTTTCTTGTGGGATGAATTTTAACCAAAACTTTATTCATTTAGTAGATATATCTATTAAAACTATTTATTTTAGGGAGCTTTGGGAGTTTGTGACTTTCAAATACTTTGTATATTTTACTTAAGCTGTCAAATTTAATACCATAAAATTTTCTCACATAATATTTCCTTATTTTCCTATCTATGTAATCTATATTGATCCATGTCTCTCATTTGTAATACAGGTGCCTTCTTTTATCAATACCTTCTTTTTGTTCTGGATCAGTATGGGTAGTGGTTTATTAATTTTATTTACCCTCTCAAAATTTGACTTTGGGGTTCATTAATTTTCTGTATTGTTTTTTCATTTTCTATTTCAATGATTTTGACTCTGATCTTCATGTTTATTTCTTTTGCTTATGCTGAGTTTTATTTGCTCTACTTTTTCTGAATTATTAAAATGGAAGCTGAGATCACTGATTTGAGCCATTTTTCTTGTCTAATATCAGAATTTAATGTTATACATTTTAAAATAATACTCTAAAGACTATTTTTACTACACTCATAGGTGTTAATGTGCTGTGTTTTTATTGTAATTGAGACCAAAGTATTTTCTAATGTTCCAATTCCTTTCTTTTTTTGGTCAAGAGTTATATAGAAGTACATTGTTCAGTTTCCAAATACTTTTGATTTTCCAGATATCTTTCTTTTATTTCCTTTAACTTAACTGTGGCCAGAAAATACATTTTGTTTGACTAATGATGTTTTATTTTACTGAAACCCATTTTATGACCCAGAAAATTGCCTATCTTGGTAAATATTTCATGTATATTGAAAGAAATATATTTCTGCTATTGTTGAGTAGACGTTCTATAAAATGAATCTGGTCAGGTTGGTTGATAGTGTTTTGCAGGTCTTCATCTATGTTAAATTGATTGATAGTATTATAAATTTCTTTTTTTTAATTTTCATCAGTTATTAAGAACCAGCTATTGAAATCTCTGAGTAGGGTGAATTTGTTGTGGAGAAAAAGAATATCTGGCCAGAGATGATCCAATATAATCTGAGTTCCTAGAACAAAGAAATCAGAGGCATAAGCTCTGAAGAAACTTAGAGAATACTTAAACTCCCAAATACTAAACCAGAGCTGGGAGGTCTTCAGAGAATGGGTAAGGATTATATGTAGTCTTGGCTCTGATTCTTTATTCTCTTCTTAGAGAATGAAACATCAAGTGAATCCTGATTCAATAAGCAAACATAAAAAGTGGTTTATGCATTACTTGGGAAATTTGAAGTTTTATGATACATTGTTTTTTATATTTTAGATGTTCTAGTGACATTTTTAAAGAACACATACTCACTTATTATTAAAATAACATGCCTGTTATTTGCTTCAAAATAATTTATATTGAAAGAGTCTATAAAGGTCATAGGCATATGAATGAAATAATATTGGTCATGAGTGATAACTATGTAAGTTTTGTGATAGATACATATCCACTTCACTGTTATCAATTTTCTACAATAAAAACATCATTACCCTCATAACTTATATCTTATAAAACATGTATTATAAATTATCTATCTCCTATACACATTCTATAACTTTTTAAAAGGGGTTTTACTTAGAATTTCTGTGTCGGTCAATAGTTCTGTCTAGATAGCAAGAGAGTGTCCATTTCTTCCTTCTTAATTCTACATATTTTGAAAAAAAGATGTGCTTTGTTCTTTCACTGTTTTAGATGAAGAACATTCTACCTTCAAGTTTTTGCCATAATTACTATAGACTTCATCATTTATTAGATGCCTTTGAGGTGCCACAGGAGTCAGTACCTTGACTATAAGGTACTATATTGCTTCATCTATTGCTAAAGCTCTGTAATGAAGAGCTATAGAATTACTTGAATAGTGTGAGACAGTTTGTTGATAGCTATGTTAGTCAAATCAATGTAATTCATTTAAAATTTTCATGGAACTGTGCCTTACAAGCAAATACTGTGGTGAAAAATTTAATACCAAGATAAATAAGATAAGACCCCTGTTCTAAAAAGTCCTATTAGAT
Source organism: Xerus rutilus (assembly GCA_028644305.1). Lineage (NCBI taxonomy): Eukaryota > Metazoa > Chordata > Mammalia > Rodentia > Sciuridae > Xerus > Xerus rutilus. Next base: position 41,585,579 of record CM053409.1, on the reverse strand, counting down.
AATGGAGAATATGAACACATTTTGATGATATCAAAAAGAAAGGAAATAAAAGCACTGTTCAAAAGCAGAGTTAGAGTGGGGGACAAATACAGAGGAAGAATTTCCAAAGGGTAAATCTAGGAATATATTAATCTCAGGGGACAATGGATCTGAAGTTTCATTTCTCATGTCCTTGGAAGATGAGCAGGACTTCAACTCTTGGACAAAAGCTTGCAGGGTAGGAAAGATGGAAGATAATTTTAAAAGAATGATTTTTGTTTTCTTCTACAGTGACATGAAACTTTACTCTTCATCAGGTCTACTTTAAATACAAAAGAGTAAGGATAATTTATCTCTTCTGCTATAATTTATTACAGTGATATTTTTATTTTCATGGTAATATATTAATATATTAGTTTTATGACAGTCTCAATATTTTTTGTTTGCGAATATTGCAAATACTTAAATCAAGGGTGACATTTGGTCTTTTGACATTTTGTATTCAGCCACCCAGGAAAAGATAGTTTGCACCATTAAATATTGCTGTTTTAAGCACTCTTGATAGGAAGTGGGGGCAGAAATACTACATTAATATGAGCAATGAACCATCAGATAAATCTTAACTTTGATCCTTGAAATAACATTTTTAACAATTTAAATATATATTTTGCATGTTATTTTTATTTCTCTGTGGTATTATAAAATCTTTTAGAATGCACTATAACTCAATTGCTAGTATATTCTAAGCAGCCCTCCTGGGAATTCTTAACAGAAACAGCATGAAGTGGGTGCTCAGAACACTGCAGCTTGCTCTATAATTTATGATGTAGGTGTAAATCCTTTCTCTTAAGAACAGCCCAAAATTTCCATTTAATTCACTTCAGGAACATTTAAATTAGGAACATTTATACTTTAAAATAACACTTTGTATTTTCTTCAAGTTATAGCTAAATGATCTGTTCACCCAAGTGCCACATGTGTATAATGCATAATCAGTGAAATGCCACATGCCCAGAATTTCATCCAATGAAGTACCTTTCAGTGCCCTCAGGACCTCTGGTTCAAATGGTCATTATGAACCACCTAAACTTTCTTTAAGAGATGAGTCCCTGGTTGCAAAGACTTATATGAGAGAGAATGAAAAAGATCTGAGACTATGTCCTATTTTTAGATCTTATAGAGATGCTAAAAGAGTGCATGTTTCCACAGAGCATACAAAAGTCATGAAGGTAGATGAAGAGAAAAAAGAAGTAGAAAAGTGTAAGCATTGCAGGGGTGACAAGTGAATGACATGCCTGGGAACTGCAGCAGGAGGGGAGGTGCACAGATGGGGGACTGTGGTAAAATCAGAAAAACAGGGAACTGTACAAGCAGGTGTACTTAGAGTTAAAAAGTATGACCTCAGGGAAGGGAGAAGCTGTGATGAACAGTTTCTCAATTTTGTTTGACTATAAAGGAATAATATTGGAGCAAATTGAATGTTTAATATTCAGCAAATGAACTGTGACTCTATCATTTTATGAAATGATCAAGAAGTTTTACAAATAAAATCGAAAAAAGAAAACTTTTCCAGTATAGGCATAAGTTGTAGACACTCAGCATATTAAGGACTGGAATGTTTGGTTTAATTTGTTCTGCATTTATTCATTCCAAACATTTTATCATGACCCCAGTAATTATCAGGCACTGTTCTAAATATTTAGGACACAGCAGAGATAAAAACGAGTTTCACACTTTTTTCTTTTGGAGCTGATAGTCTAATAAGACAGGTAAGAGACTATTCTTATACTCAAATACATAATTGTATATAGTGATATTTTAATAGTAATAAAAATGGGCTACTGTGCTAAAAATGGTGGGAGAGTGTGGATTGGGCAAGTACTCTCTGAGCTGGATGCTGTGGGAAAGCTCTTTGAGGGGCCAAGACCTGAATTACACACAGAAAGGGGCCAGCTGATAAAGGAAAAGCTGGTGGCCAGACATTAAGACAAGAGTCTGGACATTTCCATGGGCTATAAAGACTATGGATGTGACATCTTGTTAGCAAAACGAGAGTGGTAAAAAATCTGGAGAGTAATCAGACTTGTCTACTCTTGTTGGCTACAGCCAATGCTGTTGAAAGGTTGAACATGAGGAAGTCAAAGGGTAGACTACAGGATTCTACCAAGTAGGAGATCATTGCTGCTAATCTTAATGAAAGCTAATTTGAGCCAGTTTTGTGAATGCAAGCCTGAATAAAGTGGTCCAAGAAGACACAGAAATAAGGACTAGAAAGAGGAGGGGTAGACGATTGTTTCTTGAACCGTGTCTTTAAAAGGAAAGGAAAAAAAAATAGGTTAGTAGATGGAGAGTGGAAGACATAATGTCAAGGGACTGTTTTTTTTATTTCTTTTTATTGTTTCTTTTAAGATGGCCAATATTAAGGCATGCACATATGCCAAAGAGAGTAACCCTGAAGTGAGGAAGAAATTAGTGCTGCAGGAAAAAAAGGAAATAATTGCAGAAGCAAAGACCTTGAGGTACTGAAAAAGGATGACCCTAATTTTCTCAGTGATGCACTTCAGTATTTGTTTGTTGTAAGTCTTAGCTAAGCCACTGAATAAAGTGATTCTAATTTAATTGTTCTGGGCTGGGTCCTAGGCATCAATATTTTTTAAAAGCTCTCCAGTTAGATCTAATATGCAGCCAGGGTTTATAAGAAGTAATCCAAACAATAGCATTCTGTGTCTATCATTCCTTTACTTTTCTTGTTGTTTTATGACATATATGTGTGTCCCCAGCACTTTACAGTTTAGTGGTGCATAAACATTATATAAACAGAATTACACTGCATGTATATCTTGATTTATTTTATTTTATAATTTACTTGTGGAGTTTATATGCAATGATGTGTGCTATCTAGTTTATTTATTTTCACTTGCCCATATGTTTCTGCATATGCAAATGTACTATAATCCATTCTCCTGCTTAAGGGATGTTTGAAGGAATTATTTTTCCTTTTTCCTTTTTTATTTTTATTTTTTGAGAAAAAGGAAAAAGAAGATTTATTGCTTTGTTAGCAAAGGAGAAGCACAAGGGACTCTTGTCCCAGAAGCTATGACTTTGCCCATCAGCAGGAACAAGGGGCTTTCAAAGAGGTGATTCAAAGTCAACATTCCATTTGTTCTCTGTAGAAGTTGTAATTTACCTGTTAATTTGGGAGATAGTCATTTCTGAGCTCTTCTAATACCATCCCCAAAGTCTGGATTACTTCAGTCTTATGGTGGGTGTGTGCTCAAGGACAGATAAATCTGGATAAAATAGGGAAGAAAGGTAATCCTGTTTCCCCTGAGATTAGGGAAGAGCTGAGGATTAGGGAGGAGCAAGGAGAAAGGAAGAGAAAGAAACGTGTCCATTTTAAAATTAAGTTACAGAGCAGCAAGGGATCTATCCAAAACATAAAGTGAATCACTGTTACATTTCCCCACTGTCAATTTCTGCATTCTATTTCTATGGAAAAATTGGCAACAACATCTTTAAGGTGCTTCCTGCTGAAAGAGGGCGAGGTTGGGGGAAGTAACCCAAAGTCCTTGTTCTGTATCAAGTGGGGTATGGATAGGTAAGGGTATTCAGCCTCAGAGTAGTCCATAGGTCCATAGTGGCAGATGACAGGTAAGTGGACAAGGCATACTAAGACAGGGATCTTGCTAAGACAGCATAAATAAGACAGCAAAGCATTATATTTTTGTAAGCAATTAGCACAAAAGCAATTAGTATTTCAGCCAGTCTCTGAAAACCATGAGGACAATAACTCATAATCATATCAGTGGAACACAGATCAAGTTTATCAATGCAGGAGGTTAGGAAGTCTTATAGGTCTATGAGATCAGGCTCAAATTAACTCAGGACAAACTTGTGACTCCAGAGTTCTTTGTGATCATAACTATTAGGAACTCCCACACAAGAACCCTTCCTCTATAGCTTCCAACTTTACTTACTTTTTAGGGCTGACACGAGTGTATATCTTAAGTTATATTAGAAAACAAAACAAAACAAACCATTGTTTTTTATTTTACATGTCCATGTAGGACTGTGGTTAGACTATACTCTCCTGCCAAGTGTTTAGGACCAAGTTGGTCAAAACTGACCTTGTTTCTATCTACTCTTAAGAGTCAGCTGAGATTCCTCCAAGGTGACTCTTGGGGACATGTGTGAAGCCTCTTGGCTCCTTTAGCTTTCCCCTATCAGTGGTGCCATTTATCAGGATGGGTCAGAGTCATGTTGATCATATGTGGCTTCTCTTGGAAGCATCAAGGACATTTCCCTCTCCAATGACCCTCCTCTTTGAAGCACTGGTTGGCTTCCTGTTCTCTAGGGTCCTCTTGATTTCCCTGATCAGCATATATGGTGATTCACTGAAGTTGCAGGGCCCAAGAGGGGTCTCATCATTCTCTGGGTCTTGGCTGACCTTAGAGGGCAAGTGCCAAAGTTTTGGCTGCTTTTCCTTGGTCCTTTTACTTTCTTGACTTTAATCCCTAAGTTTTTGGTTTCAAACACATAGCAGGTCAGTTTCACCAGTCTTACAGTGGGAGTAATAAGTTATAAATTCAGTATCTATAATTTCACAGTTACCTTTTTCATTTAATTGGTGTCAGTATTAGTACTGGAAGCCAGCATTACATCCTATCTGGCCCATTCATGGTGGCTTATTAACTCAAATTAACCTAAGTTGTTTTATTAGAAACAGTACCTCTGCAAAACACTAACAGGCAACAATTACAAAATTTACAAAGAGAAATACAAAATAAAATCAACATCAAAAAATAATTCAATTTGTGTAATAGCTATGAACTAAGTAAAATAATTTTTATAATCTTAAACTTTTACTTAGTTATATCCTCTGTTTATTTTGGGATCACAATAATCTTTACAACAAAATTCAATCTTTTGAACACAACTCTAAATTAGCTCAACTCTAGCTTATTTTGGAGCCATTCTAACGTGGAGTAAGGTAGGAGGCAGTCTTAGGTAAGTAGGACTTTTGATAACACAATATAACATTATACATAAAACATGAAGCAAACAAAAGCTAAGAGAGTTTTAACTTCCTTTTTGTGGAAAAAGTAGCAAAATGCTTCCATGTTTTACAATGTCACCTATAAACAGATCAGGCTGTCCTTATTACCTTTCAAAAATACATTAACTTCCAATTCCATGTGAAAAGTAACACAATATTGTATACATAGCTAATTGACAACAGGTTACTTTATACAGCTATAAAACATCAAATGACACGAATAAATACCAATCAAAGCTACTATTTCTATACAAACCTGAGACTATTGCTACAGATAATTTTAGTTTGGAGAACACCAACTTGGTAAGGTGCTCTCCACTAAGCTTTACATTTACTAAGTTTAACTATTAAAGTACAACTTACAAACCATAGTGTATGGCAACAATAATCACAGGTCTGGGGGCTGGGATTGTGGCTCAGTGGTAGAGTGCTTGCCTTGCATGCGTGAGGCACTGAGTTCGATCCTCAGCACCACATAAAAATAAATAAAATAAAGATATTGTATTCATCTACAACAAAAAAAAAATATTTAAAAAAAAATAATCACAGGTCTGCATGGGTTACCAAAAACAAAAGGATAGCCTCAAATATCTTATACATGTAGGAAACAGTGTTAATAATCAGAAAATTCACTTAGTCAAAGAAAACAGATATATGATAGGTCTTCAAATGAGAATGTGACATTTCTATGTCAAATACAATGTATAAAAGAGTATAAAAGAGAGCACTTATTTTTTATTTTGCCAGTTAAAGCATACATATACCTAGTAACATATATTTAGGGTGTTATACAACAAGATTGTATAATAATCCAGAAAAAACCTGAATGACAATTGGTTTTTAACCAGTTACAAAGTAATGATTTAAGACTTTAAAGCAGGTACAAACCCTAAGACTTAGTTTCCCCAAGTAAAAAACCTAACAAACACAAATACAAGAAAGTTTTCTTGAAAGGTAAGAGCAGATCACATTTTCAGACTTTGCTTCATATCAGTACATTAAAGTTCAAATAACTTTGTGCTAATAATAGCCAATTTAATCACAAACACAAACTTTTTGAGATTTATTTTACGTAAACCTTCTACAACTTACTTAAACATTTATAACTTCTTTACATTCTTAGTTTTGCCCTCTTTCATCTTGGATTTTAATACAACATATTTTCCCATCCAGAAACATTTATTTTACCTTCTAATTTTCCATATTAAAATATTTCCATACCTATAACTTTCTTTTATCTTTTTTGGTTTCAGATCCTTTCTTCATATCTTGAAACAGTCCTTATGAATTTTATCCATACACACAATTTACCCAACAAATTTCATCTCAGGAGAGAGATCAGACAATCTGGCATATACCAAAATGGTGACTTCATCTTTTCTCTTCCAGGTGGCATTCAAGGGCTTGGAGCTCAGAATATTTTTAAGCCTGACCTGTCTGCCTTATCGTTATTCTGATGTCATCAACTTTGAATTCCCACTGTCAATTGTACCCAGAGGCTCTTTGGGGGCCTTTTCTTAGAGTAGGCATATTGATATGCAGTGGAGGAGGCCTTTCCATCCTTTTCTTTAGGCTTCCTTGAAGATCCCTTTCTAGAGACTGCCTACAAAACACAGGTGGATCTTAGTTTCTTTTTCTTTTCTGAGTGTAGTTGTTTATTCTACCAGTCTCCCCAGAATTTATTTTAATGAGATACTGTTATAGCAAGAATTGCTTTGTCCCAGTTATGGATATCCCCTGGTCAAATGGGGGATCCTGTCAGATCTCAAGAAAAAAGGGACTCTTCCTTTCCCCAGATCATAAATTAACAGCGCTGAAACCTACTCCTATCCTTTGTGGCCAGTGCCTCCAACTTCCACAGGCAAAAGGGGCTGGAAGGCAGGGAAGAAGCTAGTTTTATCACTTTTCTATAGCCTAGGCAGCTTTTCTGGGACTTTTCCCCCCTAGTTTAGGGCTAGTGTCCTTGACAACAGTAAAATAATCTGTGGCTCCCTAGGGCTAGGCTGAGAAACAGATGTTTCTTCTGGTGTCCTCCTACCCTTGCACATGGGAGGCAGTGCCTCATGGAAACTTCAACTTAGTTCTTGACTATTCAGATCCTTTTATCATGCAACTGCATAAATGCCTGTACATACAGAATCTCTTTCATATACATTACTCTGACAGACCAATTCAATGTCAAGATTGTATAATAATCCAGAAAAAAAACATTCAAAGTCCACACTGAGTTACAGCAAACCATCTTTCTCTTAGACAGGCTTATACCTATAGGTGGCCCATTGAGCCAAGATCTCTCCTCTCAAGAGACTAGTGGTAAGATCAAGGTGGCATGGCCCATGTCTCAAAGAGCCAACAATAGATATAAAACAAACAAATAAACAAACAACAACAATATAATAATTCCACAGACAAGAGGTTATTACTGAAACCAGGCTGACAGATGGAAAACTAAAACAGAGAGACCTGCACATGCAAATTTTTTCCACTTATTTTACCTTTGAAAGTCCAACTCCAACTGCAAAACTGTATAATAATCTAGAAAACTATTCGAAAGCCAGATTGTTAGAGTAAAACATTATCTATCTTAAACAAGTTAATACTTATAGGTGGCCCTTCAATTTACTACCTCTGACAGACCAACTCCAATTGCAAGATTGTACAAAAAAGAAATGCAGAGAGAGATAATCAGAGAGGAGCCCTAAAACCATGGCCAGTAGACAGAAACCCTTAAATTGACCAGCCAAGATCTTCCCCAAGAAACTTTACCTATAGGATCAATGCAGTATTGGCCATGTCTTAAAAGGAGCAGTAACAGATACAAACAAAACAAAAACACAGACAGACAGACAAAGGGAATTTCCAACCCAAGGCCAACAAACATATGAGAACCTAGTACAGATCAGAAGGGAGTAAATATCCCTAGGTTCTCAAGTTCCAGTTGTATACCTGTGGTACCACAGAGCTCCCAGAAAGAGGGACCATATGTTCCTACAAAGAGGAACCAGATGTATGGAATCCAGGGTCTCAGCATGCACACCAGGGGAATTACCAAATGGCCAAGGGTGTCGTGGATTTACTGAGTTCTGTTTCCTTTTTCTCAAAGTGTACCATGATGGAGCAATATGTACTATTCAGAGAGAGAAGGCAGGAATTCCCAGAAGCAAAAGGAGCTTTGGCAGCTGCTGGAATGGTCCTTCAGTTCCTCCCTTTAATCACAGGAATAGCTCCTCTGATTCAACCTGAGGCAAACTCACCTGTCCCTTAACTCTCCTGCAGTTGGCTCTCAACAAGTTCTCCGACCACTTTGTATCCTCATCATGGAAGTGGAGTTCCTTTAAGAGCCAGGCCTGCCCAAGAAAGTTAAAGTGGGGCTGCTTTTGGGTCCCATCTGGGGTGCCAAATTTGTTGCCAAAAGCTCATTCCTTGTCCCTGATGCTAATCCAATAACAAGGACATGGTTTTGAGAAAAAGGAAAAAGAAGGTTTATTGCTTTGCTAACAAAGGAGAAACACAGGGGACTCCTGTCTCAAAAGCTGTGATTCTCTCCAGTTTTTAACTAGTGTAAGTCATGCTGTTATGAACACTCTTAAATATGTAATTTATTCACTTTATAATTGTTTCCTGGAAAGTGGGAATATAAACTGGTATAACTAATTTGGGAAAAAATGACTACATGATTGTTTTTCAAAAATGGTAATGTACTTTATATTCAGTTCTATAACTGCTGCTTATCATATACTATATTTTGAAATTGTTTTGGAAAACACATGGTTTATATTTGGTTGCAGCTCAATTTGCTATTTCTCTTCATTGTTTCTTTTATTTATTTATGCTTAAAACATTCTCCAACATCCAATACCAGTTTAAAATGTATCTACATGAACTAATAAAAAAAAATGAAAAAATTTTTTTAGCATTTTCCCAGTTCCATTTAGTTCTTTGAGATATTTGAGAATTTGATGAAATAAAATTAAAAAGTCAAATTATAAATTAGTAAAAACTTTATGAGAAAGAAAATCTATCAAGAAAAATGAGTCAAGGGGCTAGGGGTGTGGCTCAGTGGTAGAGCGCCTGCCTTGAACGGGTGAGGCACTGGGTTCGATCCTCAGCACCACATACAAAATACATAAATAAATAAAATAAAGGTTTGGAAAAAATATTAAAAAAAAAAGAAAAATGAGTCAAGACATGAACAGATAATTTAGCAAAAAAAAATAATTGCTAATAATCATGGACAATGTAATTGAAAAAATATTAAAACATTTGTAAATATTTGCACTCGATAATGTTTTAAATAAAAGTGTTTAAGTGAGTCATGTTTATACATTGCTGGTAAAAATACTAATTAGTATCAAATTCTTGCAAAAAAATTTCATAATATATATCAGAAACATTTAAAAAGCCACAATTTTATGCCTAGAACTCTAATGAAAGGAAATAGTTGAGTATTTGGAAGAGGATGCCTATTCAAAGATGTGCACTGAAGTATTATTTATAAGAGCAAAAGAAAAAAATTGAAACAATGTAAATAACCCCAAATATAACTATCATTAAATTGTTTGCTCCTACAGTGGATTATTAGGTCATTAAAAACAAGTTTTCAAAAAAGGATAATGACATGAAAAATACTCATAACTAAAAAAAATTAGTTATATAGTAACATATTATCTCTATTTTATTAAATATTTCCATCTATTTGTCTTTATTTCTTTTTTTTCTTTTTCTTTTTTTTTTTGGTACTGATGATTGAACTCAGGGGTACTTGACCACTGAGCTACATCCCCAGCCCTATTTTGTGTTTTATGTAGAGACAGGGTCTCACTGAGTTGCTTAGGGAGGGCCTTGCTAAATTGCTGAGGCTGGCTTTGAACTAGCGATTCTCCTGTCTCAGCCTCCCAAAGTGTTGGGATTACAGGTGTGCACCACCGCGCCCAGCTTGTTTCCATCTATTTTTCTATGCAGCAACACTTGCTCCCTTTCTCCCTCCCTCTCTCTACCCATATATGCCAGAACACTGAGTGGTTCTCTCTCTAAGTAAGGAATATAAGTACATTTAATCTTTTTCTTTATAGATTTTTTATATAGTCTTTACAATGCTAAGATGCTCTCTGTATGTTTAATTTAATCAGTGTTTGACTTCCTAAAATACAACATGTTTAGTGCTGAGAATAGTCTCCTTCTTGTGTAGATCCATTCAGTTTTACTCTGTAAATGCACATACATATCCTTTGTGGATATTCAACTTTGTCCAGCTCTTCTTATACTAGCTCTTTTGCTTTTTTCTTGTTTTCAACCTCATATCCATCTCTCCAACCACCACCACCAGCCAATCAATCAATCAACTCTATAAGGGCTGATCACCTGCTCTGGACTTTGTCCACTAATCTTGCAAAAAGTGGAGTGAAAGAAGAAAAGAATTGTAACGTAGTTGCAGCCTTACTTTGAGAATCCTGGAGCTAGGTAAATGAGAGACCACAGATAGTGTGCTGGCAAAACCCCTAAGCCCCATCAAAATGTCTTCTAATTAGCATTGACTTCCACTGAAAGCTCTCTGTGAGACTTCTTCAGCTGTCAAAAGGGGATGACAAGATCTCCCTTCCAGGGATGTCTTGGAATTCAATACAAGTGATTTGAGCACAATACCTGTCATGGGTGGTCAAAAATGAAGGAGAGTATCCCTCCTTACCTCACTTCAAATCCTCATGTGCAGAATTCAGAGAATATCTCTTGATGGAGACAGTTGAGACCTTTTAGCTAAATATATTATAAATGACGAGGTGAAGTCACAGTGTTGATTTCCCAGGACATATCGATTTGCTCTTGTAACAACATCCTTTTTTGCAATAACTTTGTTTTTTTATGCCACATTATTGACACATAGATTTTGTAAGATGAATGTTGATGCTGTAAATCCTTTTTCATTCTTTATAGTGTAACTAATCATTTTATTTTTATCAGGATACTTTCAAGATATCAGCAAGTATTGGTAACCTGGTAGTATTTTTTCTCTGAAGACTAGAAAATTTAACCTGTGTCAAGCAATTTGCTTGATGTTTATGGAGAAGCGTGTGGCTAGAGATAAATGGTCTGTTTTCTTCTTGGCACATTGAAGAAAACCCCAGGCCCTGCAATGCAATTGGCTAAAGATTGGAGCTGACTGTGGTCCATGGAAGAGAGAATGTTTCTTTAGGCAAGTTAAGCCAGAAATAGGGAGCAGACTAGGTCAGTTTTTCATGGAGATTCAAGGAGGGAAGCAGAGCTCAAAGTAAAGGGCAAAGCAAGGTTGTGATACAGCAAAATTAATTACAAAAACATCCATGGAGTATCTTAGTCGTAACAAGGATCGTGGAAAAGGGGCATGAGTGAGGAGGATGCATCCTTACACTGAGCTGACAAAGATGACCAGAAAACCTGGTCTTGGGCAGAGGTTGCACACCTGGGATCTCTGTTTGATGTGCAGTCATGACATCATTTCTTTTGATAGACTGAAGCTCCATTTCTGAGACTTCCTCTTATGACCCTTAGGACAATGTCTTTTGTGTGACATTGTGAGGTTCCGCCTTAAGGAAAAGAACCCAGAAAATACAATCTGTCCTCAGCAATGGAGGCCTTTCTGTCTGTGACCTTCTGCCTCTAACAGGCAGATGCTTTCATCTTATCCTCTTGCTAATCGCTGTACTTCCTCCTCCCCACTGGCATAAAACATAGGCTCAGAATGGGGATAGTCCTGGACACCCAGATATCCACTTTTATGTTTCTCCTGGCAGGACCATCAATGCGTTCATTCTCAATTCCAGGGATCAGGAAATAATTTGGGAAAGCGGATGATCCACATCTGGTAAGATAGCCACTGCAAGGCCAGTCCCAGATTTAAAGGTTTTTATAAAACTCCCCTTCTCAAAATCATCTCTGCCTCTGTCAGTGCTCCCAAGAGTCTAACTCCGTTCTGTTTGAAGAAGCTGAACCTTCCACAGAAAAGCACAGAAAGCACCACCTTTCAGCCCCACCCTAAGGTGGGGGCATCAAGTATTCTGTTGCCACTTCAGCAAATAACCAGTACCAAGAGCTGTGGCAGTGACCACATGGAGAGAGGGCAAGAATCACAGTTTCCAGCTTGGTTTTGTGGCCAAATCCTAGAAGAGTGAAAAAAGATGGTTTCGTGACTTCACTCCAGACCTACTGAATCACGATCTTTTACGATGAGTCCTTAGTGTTTCATTTGTAAAAAGATCCATGGATAATTCAATGCACAGTTAAGACTGGGAACTCACCATGAACCAAAAAGATCTCGAGTAGAAATTGCAGTAGCCAGAAAATCACTTGCTTATTGATTTCTAAGTCTACCTGAGCCCTGCTATTTTCAGTGCTTGTCAGTGGAAGCAAGACCCCTGATAGACATTGCCAACCCAGAGCTGTGCCATACAGTCAGGACATCTGGAATATAATCTGCTCCATCTTTGATGAGCATGGACAAGACAGAGAAACCTCAGATAATGAATCTTATTTTTTACTCCTAATCTGTGAATTAAGTTTGAATTTTTAAAAATTATTTAAGATAGCAAAATAATCAAACAAGCTAAAACCCCCTGAATATCCTGCAGTAGGAAGAAGCTAAGATGTGGTATTTTGATACAATGGAAATACTTCTGAAAGTTGTCATGGATAAAGAGCATTCATGTACAAAAACAATGTCATAACACACAGTAGATGAAAAATTAAGTTATGAATATTACATAACATTATATAGTATATAGTAAATGTATATTGAAGTTATATATATCCACACACATACTGTTGTGGTTTGGATATGAGGTATCCTCCAAAAGTTCCTGTGCTAATGCAGGAAGTGAAATGGTTAGTTTATGAAAGCCATAGCCTAGTCAATGGATTCATCCTTTTGATGGATTAATAATCTGAAAGGACTACTCTACTGGGTGGTGATATCCGCAGAACAGATGTGTGGCCGGAAGAAGTAGGTCATTAGGGGTGTGCCTTAGGAGTTTATATTTTGTTCCTGTATCTCTTTCTTTCTATGCTTCCTGGCCACCATCACGAGCTGAGCAGTGCTCCTCTACCACCCCTTACTGCCAAGACGTTCTGCCTCACTTTAGGCCAGAGCAATGGAATAGGCCAACCATGGATTGGGCCTCTGAAACTATGCATTCCAAATAAAGCTTTCCTCCTCTAAGTTCTTCTGGTCGGGTATTTTGGTCACCACAACAAAAACATGACTAACATACATACTGTTACAGCTGAAAACATTAGGAACAAATTTTGATAAAAATATTTCAAGATATCTGCAGTGGTTATTTCTGAGTAAGGAGATTAAAGGTGATTTTTCTTTCTTCTTTTCCATTATTTTCTGACTTTGTTGCCAGGAACCTGCATTATTAGAAAAATGAAAGAAGGTAGCACAACATTTTCAAGCCTCCACAATGAGCTCATATTCTCAGCATCTCTTCCTCCAACTAGCACAATAGACTCCCCTCAAATCTCTTCACTTCTGATCTCTTGAGCAGTCCGCATAATTTTTCAGTACCCTGAAATGGAGGTCAAGTGATTTCCATCCTCTCCAACTTGAATGACTTCCCATTAGCTACCGAACTGAGTCCAGCTCTTTCCTAGGTCACTCCAGTTGTTCATGACCTTTCTTCAGTTTGGTTTGTCGTTTTCATTGCTCCATCCGTCCATCCATCTCTCCACTCCTCGGGGCCTCAAATCCCATCAGAATATCCTGGCACTTCCAGGGCACAAAACAGCATAAAATAAAGCATAAAGCTGTCAAGAAATAGCCATAATGGTGACCTATTAGTATCTTTTACTAAATATGATCTTCTATCCAAAATCTCTTCCCCAAAGACAAATTCTGCTCCTGATTATTACCTTCTAGATCAAATGATAGCCATGCTATTAAAACCAATATATATAAAACATACATGTGCAAGCGCACACACACACACATTATGCCATCTTGTTTGTCATAGATCTTCACAGAGCAAGGATAAAAAGGATGATGGAAATCATCTACGCATCATATCATAGCATCTGATCTTTGGAAAACTTAAGAAGGATAATATATAGGTGTGACTAATAGTATCAAAGTAATTATTCATTAGGCATTTACTTTAGAAAGAATCATTAAGATGGGACTAATATATCCAGCTAAAGATTTTAATTACAAAGGGATGTAATTATCATAACTATATAATCAAGTGACCAAGTATGGCTATGATGGAGTGGGGTACAATGATCAAGGGCAAAATTATGTACAGAGCGACTGCTTAGGCACCATAGTCCATCAAAGCCGGGTTCAAAGCAAAATGTGAGCAAGTAGATATTGATCAAAGAAATCCAAGTGATCACTGGATGCTTAAAAAATGGAAAAGGAGCAACAAGAGAAGGCTACAGGAAGTGAAAAAAAGCTACCAAACAATCCTAAAGAACAGAGCTAAAGCAAGCAGAGAACCATGAGGGTGGATGCTGACAGAGATGGCTCTTGAAAATGGGGACCGTGAAGGCCTTAGGGCTCAGTTAATGGGATGTGAAAGAAGTCCATGAAAATCAGTAGAAAACACTGAACAAAATATATAAGGTTAACTGGGCAATAAGTGGCCCTTTACTTTATGGTTTGTTAGTGAGCTAGAAATGAGGAGGTGGGTGCCAGGCAAATACCAGAAAGCCAGTTCAGTGACAGCTGCTCTGGTTGTTGCTTTCTTCTCTGAGAGGAAGGACTTATGACTTTGGCAGTCAGCATAGGGTGCACACAATTCTGACCAGCACCCTGTAAATAACTGCTGGAGACATAAGCTACGGCAAACATGCATGGAGGAACATTTGTGACTCTTTGGGGCAGAAGTCAGGAAAGTCATTAGAAAGGTGTCTGATTTACCTGAGTAATGAGAGGGCTGGAGTGTGTGGCTTGTTAAGAAAGGCGTCTCTTTTTTTTTTGGTACTGGAGATTGAACTCAGGGGCACTCGACCACTGAGCCACATCCCCAGCCCTATTTTGTGTTTTATGTAGAGACAGGGTCTCACTGAGTTGCTTAGCACCTTGCCGTTGCTGAGGCTGGCTTTGAACTCGCGATTCTCCTGTCTCAGCCTCCCTAAGTGCTGGGGAAAGGTGTCTCTTAAGGCTGAACTCACTGCTACAGTTGGCTATACCAATCTTAGATTTATTTAGAGATAACAGTAAAAGGTCTCAAGTTTGTTTTTGTTTTGTTCTGTTGTGGCTCTTGGCTACTATAAGGGAGTTTGGCCCTCATAGGGAGATTTTTGTTCCAGAGGAAGTCAAACTCCCATAAGATATTATTAGTTTGCAAAAGCAGCTTTTAAAAAGTATAGAAAACAAGAATGTGTTAGCATCATAAATTTACTCATGGTTGTGGAGGCTTGAAGTCCCAAATAAAGGTAATATGAGCATTGGTCTATGGCTCTGATGGAAAAGCCTGTTCCAGGAATATCTGTTTAGCAAATAGCTGGCTGCCTTCTCCCAATGTTCCCTCAGCATCTTCCTTCTAAGTGTGTCTGTCTGTGTCTAAACTTCCCCTTTTATAGGTTCACCAGCCATATGGAATTAGACTTCACCCTAATGCTCTCATTTAATGTGCTTTCATACCAACCCTATCTCCAAATAAGGCAATGTTTAGAGGTACTAGGGGTTAGCACTTCAACATATGAATCTTGGTGAGACACAATGCAAACCATAACACATGGGAAGCCACAGAATGAGGCATTGACAATTATTTAGGCAACTGACAATTAATTGCCCAGATTGAATTTATAATATAATGAATTCGATCTCATAGATAATAAGAAATTGGCCCAAAGATCGGTTAAAGGGCGAGTGTCAGACCATTTTGACTGAACTAGAGACAGACAGCCAACTCACTGTCCTACCAGAACTCAGAAAGGAATGACCCTGGAGCCTGCAAATGGGGTTTGGGCAGCGTTCATGGTAGGAAATGAAACTAAAGAAGCTCTGTGGGTGAGGTCTTTCAAAGAATTTCATGCACAGTTTTTCTTTCTTGTTTGAATGTATAGGAATTACCCTATTACATGTCTTGCAACCTTGAAGTACCATAGGGTGTGCTTCATTTCAGGAAGAGCCACAGGTAGAAGGGTAGAAGTGTGACATATAAATTATACACCAGCTCACCATCAGCATCAAGATATACCCCTAGACATATCTAAATTCCCTGACCTTTTGCCACTGGTGAGTTGGTCTGGATGTAAAACTACCCAAAGCTTTCATTTAGACAGTGCCCCAAAGATGGGATCATCAGAAGTCTCAATTATATCATGTGTCAGTTTACCAGTGTTATGGTTGGGATCTCAAATGTTCCCCAAATACTATGTATTCAAGGCCTGGTCACCAGCCTGTAGCACTATTGGGAGGTGGTGGAACTTCTAGGAAGTGAGGCCAAGTAAAAGAAGTTAGGTCACTGGGGACATGCTCTTGGAGGGGATATTAGGACCCTTGGTCCTTCCTCTCTCTCTATTTTTTTATTCCCCTGCTGCCATGAGGTGAGGAGCTTTTCTCCACCACATGCTGCCTGCCATGTGTCCCACAAACAAAGTGGCCAATTAACCATGGGTTAAAACCTATGAAACTATGAATCAAAATAAATCTTTCTTCCTTATAAGTTCATTATTCCAGGTATTTTTGTCACAGCAAAGGAAAGCTGACTAACACACCAAATCTCCACAAAATATAAACAAAATTATGTAAGCAAATTGTATAACCAAAATAATATTCAGGGGCATGCTCACAAAGGAAAGTTGTTGAGACATGGGGCTGGGGGGCGGGTAGAATTATAATGCCTAATGACTTTGGAAGTCAAGGTAAAAGTCTTTCTTCAGGTGTTTAATATGAAGAATTTAATCTGCTTATAAAAAAAAAAGAAAAGCTACCTACATGTGCTAAAACCATGCTATTAAAAATTCTATTATTCATTTAAGTGATAAAAAAAAAGTCTTTCTTCAAATTTCCACCATTCAGAAAAAAACTGAACACATTATTGCACCTCTGGAATACTGAAGACAGCACATGCCTCATCTTTGTCTTTTATATCAGTTAACCTGAAAATAAGCATCTTTTGAGAAGAGTGTGCAAGAGGCTATGTGGGAAGCGAGCTGTGACATACTTTCCACCTTTGAGGCCTCATAACCCTAATGATCTCTTAAGGATAAAAGTCTCTATGGTGATTTTACCAATTTAAGCCTCAGATGAAAGGAGGAAGCCTCCATCTGGAAGTTCTCTATGGGGCTGCTTCCCTATAGTACTACTAGGTACTATTTTTGAGAAATTACTATTAGTTTGTTTTGGGGATTTTCTGGATATCTGAACATCTCACCAATGGAGGCCTATGTCTCCACCTTGATATTCCCAATTGGTGTGGTTGACCTCATCAATCACAAGATGGGAAGGTGCCAATAACCTTCCTGTTCAGTGGAAATATACCAGTAATATCTCAGTTTACATGAAAAAGTGGCATCTCTCTTGGGGAAGAAGTTTTTCTAGAAACTAAAGTCTAATTCACTGATGGTTCAGCTAAACTAAAGCAACAGCATCCACTGGCCAACGCTGATTACTCTGCATCAGTACCACCTATGCAAAACTGAAAATGCAGGTAGGCAAAACTCAAAGCCATTTTCAGAAATCTAGACAACAGTCCCCCTTGATGAACCTTCTTAGATTTTTACTTATTCTTGTTTTGTTACAAATACCCTCACTATTTCATATGCCATATGGAAAACTAAGATTGACAGGTGAAAGACACCCTTTATTTGGGACTATGAACTCTGGACATGAATCACAGCTGCTGATCAACTATGTGGCTCACTCATGTGGGTGCCCACAGTAAACAATGTTCATGGGTGAAACTGGTTGGAATGAAGTTGCTGAACAAATGAGCATTGCCCGACTGCAACAATCGCTATCTACTCATCATTACACAGGGCATGTAAATATATCCATCACCATAGCCTAACAGTCAAGCACTTGTGATGTAGAGGCTGCTACAGCATGAATTACTGGGAACATGTTTGCCTTGAGGCAAGAGAGGACATATTATTTAGGATATCATCCCTGTTTGCTCCTGGTTGATGAGCTTTTGAGCCTCTCTCAAGGCTATCAGTGGTACTGCACTACTGTTGACAGTTTTTCTCAGCCTATGGATTGTCTTTATACTCTTAATGGCATTTTTAATGAATAGAAAGAAGTGTGTAAATTTAATGAAGTCCAATTTATTTATTTATTTTTTTAAATATTTTTTTAGTTGTAGATGAACACAATACCTTTATTTATTTTATGTGGTGCTGAGGATCGAACCCAGTGCCTCGCGCATGCGAGGCAAGCAATCAACCGCTGAGCCACAATCCCAGCCCCTGAAGTCCAATTTATTAATATTTCATAGTTTGCACACATTTGTTTTGTTATTTTCAACTGTTTTTTTAACCACAAAATCAGCAATTTTGCATGGTTCAAACTAATACATGTATTTATTTAGTTAGTTTTCACTAAAATCTTATAGTTTAGACATCTCCATTTTATAGATGATGAAGATGAGGACACAGAGATAATTTCCCAAAGGTCACATAGTTAATAAATGACAGAGTAGGATTCAGGCTCAAGATATCTGACTCTAATTATATGCTCACTTACTAAGTTTATCCCAATTGGTACTAACGTATCAGTTAATATGTCTCCCCTTTTAATCTATGTGCTCCTTCATAGCAAACCCATTTTCTTGCCTTTGTAACCCTTGCACCCAGTTCAGTACCTTGTGTATGGTAGCTATTGATTAGTACCTGAGGAGAGAGTAGATGAATCAATGAGGATGTCTCCACTCCTCCATCATCGGGGAATTCTGGCTTGACATTGCAGGGGCAATAGCCATGTCATTTCAGCTTTGATACATTTGTACAATGTGCTTGCTAGCCTTTGAACATATATCAGATTTTCTGGAACTATTCATTTTCAGGGCTTTCCTTTTACATTGGATATTGTAATATATTCATGAGTCATATGGTCACTAGAAGTGGAGATCTTTATCCTATATGGCTGAAGAAAATCCTGTTGCATAAGACTCTAGGCATTATAAAATATTACCTTATGGATAGAAAAATGGTGCATATGAAGGATTATAAAACCGAATTTTATTCTCCCAGTTCACTAGAGAATCATTTTTACCTCTTCACAAAATATCTATGTCCTATTACTATATCTAGTCATATCTATTATATCTAAAAAATATTGTTATGTATATAAATAGAATGCAGTTCCACAAGAAAGAAATGGGTTTGTCACATTTTAAATATTATTATTATCAAATTCATCAAGTAAATTTGGAAGAATACCACCATTTCTCTTTGTTTTTGAAAAAATTGGTCTTTTTTCACTCTTGGTATTGTTGCCTGCTACACTAGCATACTTGTTTAGGCGAGAAAATTTATGTGAGTTTCCCTAAGCAGTTCAGTGACAATATATATGAATTATGTTATAATTTTGGTAATTAGCATTCATAAAAACAGGAACATCCTTTACATATAAGCAAGGTATAAAATTCCTTCTCAGATTTAAAACCGCTAGATAAATCACTACTAATTTGTGTTTTATAGTTGAATGTCCATTGTGATTTACCAATTCTAATTTATGTCAGTCTTAGTGCAAAGGATTTTTTTTTGCAGAAATTTTAGCATTGCAATCTGACTTAAATATCACTGTAAGTGGGGTTTACTGAAGTCAGATTTGATTGTTGGACAATAAATGTAATTTCATTTGTTCTTAGTAGTTCTTGTCAAAGTATTTTACAACTATTTGACTTTATGTAAAGCCTACTCTAATTTTCTAATTTTTTTCACCTTTGAGTGAACAATTTCTTCACCACACAGGTAGCATGCAGGTGCATATGTTTCTTATAAATAAGGAAAATGATGCCAGCATACAAGAAAACCACTTAGGAAATGCTTTTCAAAGCAAGCTCATATATATATATTTTTTTAATCAGATTTGGGTTCGTTAGAGATGTCCTGAAAATTCCAAATGTTTCTATTACAAATTATCATTTAAATTGTTATTAGCAACATATCATATTAATTGTCCTTAATGAGAATAAATAATTACAATAATGATGATGAAAATAAATCACTGCTTATGGAATGAGTTGAATTTCACAATGTTTCTGGATGGGTATGATTGGCAACACAGTTAAATTTTCTCAGTAGGCAACACTATTACACACACACACACACACACACACACACACACACATACACACACACTTTTTTTTTTCCTTTGAAATAGGCTCTTGTTAGTTGCTCAGAGTGAGCTCAAATTTGCTATTCTCCAGCCTCGACCACCAGAATAGCTGGGCCTATAGAGGTGTGCCACACTGCCTAGACAAAATATATTTTTGATTAGAATATTAGGAAATTCTATAGTAAAATTTTCATATGTGAATACACTCTCAGCCAAATTCAGGGATGGTATCTCACAAATATCTCTGCTAAAAGAGAAATGCACAAATATTGGGCTGTATAATACTTCCTCAAAAAAGTCAGGATGATAGTGGAAATGGCCAGAAATATCAACTACAGAGAGATTAGGAATTCTGAAAGTTTTAGATGAGAGAATCTGGAGGAGATTTCCAAAACAAAGACTTGAGTCAGCACTTTTTAAAAATATACTTCTTCAACTCTAGCCCTGGAGATTCTGACCCAACGGGCCTGGATACAGGCTCATTATCTACATTTTTCATAGACATCTTAGAAAATTCTGGTGAAGGATGTCCCATAACACTGAGAAACATGGTCTGGAAAGATTAAAATATCAGTCAGGTTGCCACTGTGGGGACTCTTGATATGTAGAGCGTGGCTGAAACCAGGGTATCAGTCATATCACAGGGTTAGGGCTGGCCTGGAAATGATGCTCCAGGGATTCTGTGTGTCCAAGGCCAGACTAGTCTTAAGGAGTCAGGTGGGGCTGAGGCTACAACCAAGAGAGCAAATAGTTCTGATGGAGGACAGGAAAAAGCCCAAGGGGGGCTAGAAGACAGACAGCTCCTGACACTCAGTTCTTCTTCCTTCTCCAGCTCCTGGATATTCTGCAGCTAAGTGAACTATGGCTCTCCTTTTCCAAAGAGCCCAGACTTTGGGTGTGGAAAGAGTCATTCTCTTTCTTCTGAAACTTGCATGGGCGGCCCTGACTCTAGGAAGATTTTCTTGAACAGGTTTCAAGTGTAAACAAACAAACAAACAAACAAGAATGAAAAAGGCAAAACAACCTGGGGCTAGGATTAGAGAGACACATTGTGGGGACTCCTCTTGGAGGTGTAAAGATGACCTTTGCATTGCCAGTGTCACTACAGTGTCACAGGTGTGAGTAAAATGGCTTCCTGCCATTCACTTAAAGAAAGGAATAGAGTTGCAATAGAACCAGAAAATTCCAGTTCAGCTGCCCATCAAGATCATCTGGGGGAGTTGGGCATGGTGGCACACACCTGTCATCCCAACACTTTCGGGAGGCTGAGACAGAAGAATCGCGAGTTCAAAGCCAGCCTCAGCAACAGCAAGGCGCTAAGCAACTCAGTGAGACCCTGTCTCTACATAAAACACAAAATAGGGCTGGGAATGTGGCTCAGTGGTCGAGTGCCCCTGAGTTCAATCCCTGGTACCAAAAAAAAAAAAAAGATCATCTGGGGAATATTAAAATCCCTCCCCTGAAGATCTTAGTTAGTAGGTCTTACACAGGGCTTAAGAATCCATTTTTAAATAGTGTTCCAGTTCATTCTTATTTTCAGTCATTAATTGTGAACCACTATACTAAAACGTATAAGAAAGTTAGCAAATGTCTGAACACTGTCTTTGGTTTATCAAGAGTTTATTTTTAAAATTTCTATGCTTATTAATTCTATGCTTATTAATTAGTACAATCAAATGTACAATTTTCCATGAATATTTCAAGTGTTGCTTAATGTTTTCATGCCTCCCATCATAATTCACGTTAAGATCTTTTAACTAGAGTCCATCAACAATCATTAAATCGGTGTTTTGTGGCTATGTGACTACTTACGTTTTACCTAATGATCTGTGAAAGACAACTAGAGTGTGACTAAAATTTTCGCATCAAACAACAATTTTCAGAAAGGAAAAAGGTCAAGGCCTACTTGAGCATACAAGATCAAAGGGAAGAACCCTGGTATTCCCAAAGCCCATCTGAACGTAATCTTTTAGCAAAATGCCAAATTGTAAAATGTAGATTTTGTGCAATATATTCCCTCTGGTGTAATGAAGCATTCATTAGGAAGGGGAATTGAGCATAGAACGACAAGGTGAGACCATGACAGGCTGTGACCCTTAGATGAGCAGAGAGTGGCAAGGCTGACACCAAGTAATGACCACAAGGTTGATATAGAATTTTCCCTCAATTAAGAGGAGATTGAAAAGCAGATGGAGAGAGAGAGACAGGCAGGATACAGGGTTTTGTTATCTGTCTAAAAAAGGGAAAGAACAGCTAGCTGAGGGAGCTCTGTTCTTGAGCTAATTATGAGAGCTGAAGACACAAAAAACAATATTTCACTTTCAAAAGGCAAGATGTTAAACAGCTCATCTAGCAGAAATGTAAGGAAAATCGCATCAAACCACTGGATTTTGGCCACTGTTAGCACAGAGTGGAAAGGCCTTTGATTCTTGAGAAAATCAAGTAGTGAGCAGTTTAGAGAAAATGCCGTAGAGTGCTAGCTACGCAGAGGGCATGGCCTTTCCCCTGGGACTCCCCCTATGTTTTTCTGCAAACTACTAGTTACTCTCTCCAGCTTCCTAAATGCATTCAAATCCACATGGTCAGTGTGGGGCTCCCCTGGCAGTACAGTGTGACCCCATCTCCTAATTGCATTTGATTGGCTCTGGGGTGGGCTTCTAACCCAGGCTGAGCAAATCACTTCTCTTTTCTGAAAATTTGGAATATGTCTAAGAGATTCTTTCTTGTTTTGGTTAGACTCTTGAAAAGAAATGGTAAATTCTGCAGAAATGAATTCAGAAAACTCTTTCTGTCATAATAGTTATAAAACAACAACAAAAATCAGGTCTGCAATATGAGGTTAGACGTAGATGTGAAAGAGAAGCAGAGACTGAGAGAAGAATGTCAGTGGCAGTTTATCACCCTGCACAAATCACCCCCTGGGCCTGAATTCTCTGTTTCACTCCACACTAGTCTAAAATGGTTGTTCATGATTATAAGCAAGGGATTTCTAAATGATATGAGGGAGAGAGCTGTAGGATTGTTCAAAAAGGACCATAGCCAAATACCCAGAAAACAAAAAGGAGGAATTTGAAATTACCTATAATTACTTTCCAGAAATGAAGTACACTGGGCAGGGGTGAAATCAACTGGAGTAAAGATATTAACAGAAAGGAAAAAGGAAAAATTAGGCCCAAACTATGATCCAAAGGTAAGGTTATGGGTGGTCAATACCTAAGAAGTTCAGTTACTTTGGAATTGACCAGATTAAAAGGCATAAAATAGCCATGGTTGATTGGCATGGGCAAGACTCAGCATCCATACCTGAGAGTCCAGTTCCAGCTTCTGATGGGGACAGAGCAAGAAAGATTTTAGAAAGATTCAGGTTTTAGAAAAGTTTCGATTCCAGAAAATTATAATAATGGGACTCTTACATTGAACTTTGGTGCTGTCTTTGCTGTAGCTGGAAATTTTTAGTTTCTCTCTTTGAGATATTGTTAGATTTTTCCATACACAAGTGAAGTGCTTTTGGTTATATCCTTTGGATTAATCTCTTAATGATCCTTGTTGTCTACGAATGAATTAAATCTAATCATTGAACATGGTGATACTTGCCTATAGAAGGATAATGAAGGTACGGGTGTTATCAACAGCCTCTTAACCTTGATGGACCTTGAAAATTCTACCCATTCATTCATGAAATATGTCACAGATTCTCTAGTTTGTCTCTCATCATGCAAATGTATCCAGCACTCAGCATGCCAAAGTGGTTCTATGCATTATGGTAAATCTTAATATGGATACATTTAATCTTCACTCCTTCATATTATTATTTTTATAATCCTTATTTTGATGTGTGAAGAATACCTAAAGTGATCAGTCATGCTGAGAAACTCATTAAATTAATAAAGTATTTATACTTAGACTAATGGACTTTGGTATGTTGGTGGCCATAAAAAAATCACTCAGATTTTGAGTGCAGTATGACCACCATTCCATAGTGCCTAATTCTGTGTACTCAACCTCTAAAGTAACTGAGAAAACATACTTTAGACATGCTGTGTACTATTTTATAGGATGAAAGAATACTAAACTTGAGGAATGAAAAGTAGTGATAAGAATTCTGGTTTTCCAGTCAGTGAACTCGAGCTGCTCAGAGCCTCAGAACTCCAGTTTTTAAAAAATGAAATCATGGTAATATTACCTTTTCTGCCTTCTTAAAAGGGTGTTAGTGAAAAAGCCATATAGCACTGGGGAAAAGCTCTTCATTAAAAATAAAAAGAGGAGAGAAGAAACAAATAACAAATAAAATAAACACACAAAGGTGATCCCTTCCACATTTCCACATACTCTGATCTCCAGAATGTCTTCAAATTTCTTATTAGTAACCAAGAATGAAGCTTTTGGAAAGTGAAGATAGAAACAAAATCCAGAATGCAACAAAGTCTGTAGAGGGAGGCAGAGAAAAAGGTGCTTTTGTGACATCACTTCATACCAAAGTGGCTTCTCGGATTCAAAATATGAACAAGAGAAGAACTGATCTTGTCTTCTTACTAATGCCACTGCATCCCCAGGGTGAAATCTATACTCAAGAGTTCCAAAGTTTACTCTCAGAAGTCTATACTTGGTAAAATTCACTACCAATAAGAAGACAAAGTCTACTTTTTATTTAACTAAAGTGTACTGCATGTGTTGAGTACCTACTGTGTGCCATTGACACAGTTAAGCCTCAGGGAGCTCTAAGAAACAATACAGCACCACTTGCTTAAGGAGCTCACAGGCTAATGGGAGAATGAAATTGATATGTGAAATACTTCAATGCATACTGGTTTTTTTTTTTTTTTTTTTTTTTTTTTTTGGTACTGGGGATTGAACTCAGGGGCACTCGACCACTGAGCCACACCCCAGCCCCATTTTGTGTTTTATGTAGAGACAGGGTCTCACTGAGTTGCTTAGCACCTCGCCGTTGCTGAGGCTGGCTTTGAACTCGCGATTCTCCTGTCTCAGCCTCCCTAAGTGCTGGGATTA
>CM053409.1:41495276-41560178 GCA_028644305.1 Xerus rutilus | reverse complement strand
ATGCATACTGTTTTAACTCTACCATAGACATACCAAGCCCAACAAGAACTAACAAAAAGAGGATGGAGTTGGGAAAGTGTTCCCTAAGAATTGGCTTTTCTGGCTGAGGGTGAGAGAAAAGAATTAACATGAGAAGATTAGATACCTACCAAAAGAATCTATGGAACGTAGGATAATAACTGAAATGGAAAATGGAGTTTGGGAAACAAACAAATAAGCCAATAACAACAACAAAACCCATTGGCTATTACCACCTAATCAGTCATTAAAGAAATGAATTGCAGGAAAGATGGTGGAATGAGATGGACAACAATGCCCTAGGTTCATGTATGATTGCATATATGGTGTGACTCTATATTGTGTACAACCAGAGAAGTGAAAAGTTGTGCTCCATTTATGTACAATGAATCAAAATGCATTTTGCTGTCATGTATACCTAATTAGAATAAATAAATTTTAAAAATACTTGCAAAAAAAAAAAGAAATGAATTGCAAAAAAAGATTCCAAAAGGAGAGGAGGAGATTATGGAGGACTATATTCATGAAAGCTGGCAATCTTAGTTCCAAGAGGAAAAGGACACTCAGCCAACAGGAAAGGGAAGGAAGTCTAATAGCATTCCAATTTTTTACAATATAAAAGGCCTCGTGTTCTATTGTGGTTTCATATACCCAGACTTCTTTTTTGTTTAAATTCTCTTGTGTATGTATTATCATAGCAGGAAAATAATATTTGCTGATATAAAAATAGTATGCCAACAAACATCTTTGAATTATCTTGATTATCTTAGAAGAATGGTTGTCATTTTTTCCAGTTTCATTTGTAGTAAATTTTTCTAACAAGTCATAGCAATTGGAATCATCTCTGGTTGACAATTGGTCACTATCATTTTCCTATTGCTACCATAGACTAGATAGAAACTCATAGAATTTCTCCTTAGTGGACCAAATGAAAGTGTACCAACTCCAAGTCTTTTTTATATTCATTTATTGGCTGAGTTGTCAGATTTTTTATACCTTTTTGCTTTTCAACTTTATATGTAATTTTTATTGGATAAAAGATGGAAGCCCTAGAGGACATCTTCCTTGTTCTCTTCTGCTTCAAAAAATAAAATTTTGAAAAATCTGTAGTTCGCCCAATAGAATAAACAATGTGTAACTTACAACAGTCACAGTTCTTCTAAACATCTTAGCAATATCATTATTTGCATTCAAGTTAAAAAAAATTGCAGAGCAAATAGAACTTGGAACCATCGGAGGTAAAACATTTCATTATATTTTATTATCCCCAAATCAATTCCTAAAGCAATGTGTGAATTAAAATGTTTTACCCAGCATCTTCAAGAAACCAATTTAAAGTTACACAGCTTATAAGAAATTGCCAGAAATATCACAGGCAGACATTAATTTACTTCAAACCAATTAAATTTTACATTAATACATGCAATAATACACAGGAACTTGTTCTTAATTTCCTTTTGTAATTAAGCATACAAGCTATAGCCTTACTTGATAAAGGATTTTAATCCTCTCCTTTGATCTCTCCCTTGTCCTCTCTGGCCCCTATTGCCAAGTGGCAAGTGTCACTTTGTCTATCACCACCCTTTTTTTTTCATAAGAGCAGTTTCTTTCATATACTAATATACACTCTGTGGTGAGTTTCTAGGCATCCTGGAATTGCTTTGTATTTGAGAGGAATTCCATCTTCATATCCACAGTGAGGAATTCACAGAAGGTTAATGGAACATAACCTTCCAAGCAAACATATGCATACGTGTTCCAGAATTTAATGTAAACAACATTGGGAGAATAAATGCAAATTTTACCAGTTCATGGTCAAAAATCAGTCCATGTGTCATTCTTAGCTTTACATCTTCAATCGTATATTAAAATTGACCTGACCTACAATCCACGATATTTAATACTCTTGTAAAACCTGTTCAAACATAAAAATTATTGACCAATTATGGGAGAGCAGTCATTACTCCTTAATTTCTAAGCATCCACTAAAAATTCATATTTGAGTCAAAAATAAAGATATTGAAATCCCTATAAAACTCAATCAAGTTGAACAAAATTTGTCCACCCCTAGGAAGTCTCAGACGTTTATTAAAGTGAAAGGAATTGGTATTGAGCTCCTACTGTGTCCTAAACTCTTAATTGGCTTTGCTCCTTTAACTCTCACACACAAACACAAAACTTACCTGATAAGGAAGTAGATAGATATTCAGAGAGGTTTATTAATTTGCCAGTGTCATACAACTGTGGAGGAACTGAATTCAAACTTAGCTGTAACCTAGAGTGTGTACTCTTTATAGAATGTGAACATTTTACTCAGTGAAGTAACTCTTTGCATGTGGGCAATGGTACCACCCATACCCACATGAACATTTCACACACTTGAGTACAAATATTGCACTCTAATTTTTTTATTCACTTGACAGTATGATGAAAACATTATCCAGCTATGCATAAAAGCTTTAAAATGCTAAATTTTAACATGTTTCTAATGTGTTTTTTTAAGCATTTCCCTAATATTGGATATCTAAATTGCTTCCAAGTTCTTTTTATCATAGGTAATTTGCACATAAAATATTTATTTCCTAAAATATTTGTCTGTATTGAACTATTTCCTTAAGATACATTTTAGTTGTGAAATTCATAGGACTAAAGGATATGAACACTTAGACAATTGCATAGCTCTTAGTATGTGTTGCTTCCTGTTTTTCCCAAACAGATTCACTAATTTAAAATGAAATATTGCTACTTTTAAGCAAGGAGGCATTGTCAACACTCACGTCCTACAGCAGGCATCAAGCTCCAGGGATTTATCATGCAAAATGTTGTTGTGAATTGCCCTTGAACAAGATGGTGGTGGACCTCTTCCCCTCCCTTAAATTATATGACGTCTCAGAGGACTCAAATGGTCATTAATTTTTAATATTATCTCTTCTGAGTGAGGAGTATAATGAATTTTCCTTCATACAGTCTTGTAAGGTTGAAGTCCTAGCAATGCTTGAAAGATCTCAGGGCATCTATAGTTAGCCCAGAAAATGTTAACCAGCTGCTAAATTCCTGTAGGAAGGTACGTACCAAAAATAAGAATAATTATTAAATCACCTACAACATCAATTCTAATAATAACGACTAATGCATGTACAATGAATTCCTATTTAGAGTATTTCTTCATATGTTCAATCCTGGGCAAGACAGTAGATTAAACTGTTGGTGAGATACAGAGAACTCTGTCAGGAATGACTACAGTGTCTCTATCTTTATTGAGGCTAACATTTTTATTGGATTAAAAAGACATCATCACATTAAAAATTAACTATTGATCCCCAAAATGGTAATATTAAATACCTCATAAGTAAAACATGTGTGTCAGAATACAAAACAAGGAAATTTAATTACTCTGAACTTGAGTGATTGAGGTAGTTAATAGTGCTGAGGTATGGAAAGTACTTTTCAGAAAAGTTATATATAATGAGTGAAATTAAGCTTTAGTTACATTTTGGTCCTTCTGCTTTCTCATTATCACTTCAGTGTACCTGCTTCAAGGGTTTGGGGCCATCCTGAGGGCTTACCTATCAGGAAAGGATAGATACCCACTTTTCCTTGGCCATCTGTGGATATATACCCTGGTAGTAATTCAAGAGCAGAAAGTTATGCCAGTGAGCCATACAACTTTGCAGCAAAATATTTTTCCTGCATCAAAACCATCCATATTTAAAAACAGTGCTCAAGTTTGGATATGGAACACATCAAGCTACAAGAATAAAGAATGAAAAGAGCCATTTACCCAGACATACAACTGAATACATCCATTTATTCAACAAATACTTAGAAGGTACCTGGCACTGGGTGTTTGGACACATTGAGGTAATAAGGGAAAAACAGCATTTGATACTGATCATAGCACAGAAGAAATTCATTTAATTTAACCACAGTAAGAACAGAGATATTTATCTATGCTGAATTCTTTATCATGAATATCAGATGATCACCAAAAAGTGAAGGAACTTCCCATAGCTCCATAGGTGGTTAGTGTTAAAAACCAGATCCTAAACCCAGATTGTCCTACTCTTTGCCAGTTCATTTTGCAATAGTTCCATGAAGACACTTTAATCACCTTTGTCTTGTTAAAACGTTCAATCCTCTTCTCTTAAAGAAACTGTGAAAAACATCTCTCGGTGCACAAGTAGTTGTTATCTTTCTTTTTGTTACTGTGGTCTGAGACTGTAAAGTCTTCCCCATCTAATATTTATCCTTTAATAAAATGAACTTGAGTAACTGGGTATACATATACAGTGCTTCACAAACTATTAACTGGGCCTAATAATGATAAAACTACTAAAGTTATATTGTCCTACATGATAGTCACTACCTACAAGTGGTTAATTGATTCAAAATTAATTATTCAGTAGCTCAGTAGCACTACTTTCATCTTACATGTCCAATAGCCAGAAATAGCCAGTGGCTACCATGTTGCACAGTGCAGACACGAAACATTTGCATGATTGCCAAAAATTCTAATGCAAAGTGCTACATTAAAACAATAAACTCACTTTCCACCTGGCATTATAAACAATGTAAAGAATGAATTAACTCACAAAATTTATTTTTTAAAAACATGTTCTGCTTGAGTAACAAGATATTTGCATAAGGAATGTGTTGCAGAAAGAGATTTTACTGAGAACTAGTACAAGAAAAGTACAATCATTTGTTTTTCTCCTTCCCTACTTTCAAAACTAAATACTTAAATGGCATTCTTTAAATACCTCAGATGCTCAAATTTTTCTCTCCATATGACCAGAGTTTTAAAGTTTTTCCATAAGTCTATTTGAATGGCTTAAATAGAAATGTCAGTTATATTCACTATGGTACTCATTCTATTACACATATACTACATATGAAACAATTTTGTTAAAAGAAAAGCAAATATTATTTAGGAAGGAAAGTTATTCCCAAGTAGATATTCAAATGATATGCCATTAGAGAAAAAATAATAGCTTTGACTGCATTATTAGATTGAGCACATCTGGTTTCCAGAATTAAAGAACTTTGGAGAAAATCATAGGAGTAATAAAATATTTTTATATAATAATATTTATAACAGTGAAAATATTTTAAAAACTTACATGGTCATCAATACAATATTAGGAAAATAAAATAATCATTCCTATATAAGGTGGCATTACTTAGACCTAAAAGAGGCCCCTATAACAACTGATAATGTAGCCTTCCCCCAAGCAAGAACAGTATAATTTCATATGAGGAAAATAAAAGATGTGGACATACAAAAAATAATGGATAGATAAACAGTAAGGTATTAATGTTGGATACTTGGAGTTGATAATATTTTTGATGTTATTTCTCTCCCTGTCCATCTTTGCTGACTGGATTTTTAAAATTCTCCATATTGAATATAAACTATTATTACAATGAGAAGTCTACAAAAGAATTTTTTAATTAAAAAATTTTTCCCTTCCCCTCCCTTGATGCCATAAAAATAGAGTTCAAATAATAAATACCTGAATATATATGCAAAGGAATAAACAGAGAAATACGTATGG
The DNA here is from genome assembly GCA_028644305.1 of Xerus rutilus. Classification (NCBI taxonomy): domain Eukaryota; kingdom Metazoa; phylum Chordata; class Mammalia; order Rodentia; family Sciuridae; genus Xerus; species Xerus rutilus. The sequence continues at coordinate 41,554,605 of CM053409.1, read as the reverse complement.
CTTCCTTTCCCAACACACTGGAAATACAGTGATCTTATTCCCATAGATTTGGGAGGCCTCTAGTATATGACATGGTTCATTTTTGGGCTTATTATACAACAAATTATTAAGGAATCAAGCTTTCACTTAGTTACTAGCTATGGCTGATAGTACAAAAGGTCAATGAAAAGAGTAAGGGGGATTTAGAACTAAAAATTAGAATCCAGGGCTGGGGATTTTATCTCAGTGGTAGAGTACTTGCCTAGCATGCACCAGGCCCTGGGTTCAATCTACAGGACAAAAAAAAAAAAAGGAAAAAGGAACTAAAATCTATATTACACAGATTTATGCTGTACCAATGTGCCCTGACTGTTCCCAAAATTTGACTTTTAGTTGAATTTTTAAAATTTTGAAAGGTGAAATGTCAATGAATCAATAGTGCTAAACAAAGCAACATACATTATCTATTCGTTTGGTTATCAGCTTTTTCTATCTTTCTCTTTTTTAACTTACTGTACAAATTATAGGCAATGCATGAATTTTCGAAAGGCCACCAATTTTAGAGAAACTGAAAAATTGTAAATGTTTCTCCTCTTTCACTTTGAACCCTAATGAGATTCGTACATGTGAGTACTACAAACAGAGGAGAGAAGAAAGAAGAATAGATGAAGGGGCGGTGAAGGGAGGAAAAGTTCTGAACCATTTCAGTGGAGTAAAGATCAATTTCATTTTAATATAATTTTTAATGGTTGTTCAAACTGCTATAATGCACCCACACAAAAGGCTTCAGTTAATGTGTGTGTATTTTGAGCCGTTCCCCTCTTCGACCCTCGATTTTAATTTCCGTCCTTCAAATGAGATGAATGGAGCGTGAAGCAGGTCATATCTCAATGCTGACACATGGGTTGCAGATAGAACTCACAGCCTGGAGAAGCAGCCAGTTTAGAGATTAAATCAAAGCAGCTCTGAATAGATGGGAGGTCAGCCAGGGCCAGCTTTGACATTTGATAGGACCTTGCGCTCAATCAGGCCTTTCTTCACTCTTGCAGGCAGCCTTGTGACAGTGGCCCTAAAAAACAGACGGGATATGTTACAAAGTGCAGGAGAAGCACTAGATTGTGAAAGGAGATAGATGTCAATATTATCAAAGGGACAACTGTTATTTGAAGCAGCCAGCAAATCAGAAGCCCCCTCTTTTTTGCAATTGCTCTGTTCAAGTTTGCCTTTAATGATTGTGAAATCTGAACCTTGGGGATGCTGAGATGATTTCCAAATTGTTTTTAAAATTGTCTTACATCCTATGCATTAAACTGTAAACTTCGAATGTTCCTGATATCATAAGATTAAATTTTAGCCTGTGTTTTTTGGTCCATAAGCAGTGTTTCCTGAAAGCCAAGCGTAGTTTACACTGTTTCTTTGTTTGTCTTTGGGGAACACGCACTCTATTTTTTCTCTCTCTCTCTCTCTCTCACACACACACACACCAGAATAACCTCTGGAAGAGAAGAATCAGGGGTGTTAATGCAAGCACTCACTACGCAGGGACCTGTGCGTGGTTTCAGGAAATCCCAGTCACGTTGCCAAGAGGGTCATGAAAAATAAATGGCCCCAGAGCACAGCAGTGACAGACCGTTTTAGTGAGTGGTAATGGGGCCATCTCTAGGATGAAAGGCAGCCTACCGGGTGTCACACCATTCATTATGCCTGCCTGATTTAAAGGAGATGCCTTTTACAGGGGTGACATGGGAGCAAATTATTTCCAGGAATATCACAGCTCTCTTCGCCCCCTCCACTCACAGCTCTGTCTTGCAGACTCTCATCCCAGCCATAGAGACCTGCACCTTCTCTGAATTTTTCCAGCCATAGGTTATATCATAATTAGAGTTGACCCCTACAAAATTCACCCCTTCCATATTGGGATAAGCAAGCTGGAGCGTGGATGCCTGGCCTAAGGAGAGCTTAGGTAAGGACAGAAGCCTCGCTCATGCACCTCACTGGCCCTCCTTGACCCACTTTCTGGCTGGGAGCCCACAAGCCCAGGCTACAGGGCCTTAAGACAACAAGTGGATCAATATGCAAAGTGAGTTTCTGAAGTCAGATTTTTGCTTGATATGGACTCCATCATCTTAGGGAAGGTAGTGTTTGATTCCCATTTTATTCCTTCATTACAGTGGTCTATCAATGGTCAACTATGTGAAATGAATCACCTGGGGTTATTTCTGATGAAACATTAACCAATTCATAAAATTTTCCTCAGTTAGGTTCTAATGCTAATGCTTTACTAATGCTCAGAATTCTAATAAGATAGATACATAAAATAACCAAAAATTCCAATGAGCAGATCAGATTATTAAAATTAATTATTAAATGTAACTGATCTCAGAGAGTTTGTGGGTAGAACTATCTCACTTAGTAGAAATATGCAAGTATCATTTTGAAAATAAAAGCATTTAAATCTGTCAGAAGAGTCATTATAGGATAAGTTGTGTGTAATATGTGATTTAGTTCACTTAAGTATAGCATTTAAAAAACAAACTTCATATTTCACACTGGTATGTTGAGGCAAAAATACATATAACCTACCTGAATCCCAACTAAGTTAATTTAGCTGCCACTTTAATATAGCAAAGGTCATCCACAGCTAAAATAAAGTCTCTACAGCCGTGTGTTCACAGTCTGTGTCACAGGCCTTTGTGAAGAGATGGCGCAGTGATACTGAGGAAACTTCCCAGATAGTATCAGAGCACATCTGAGAGGCCTTTGGATTATCAGATGCATGTGAATCCTGTTGAGTTTCTGTGTGTATGTTTAATTTATGCAAATGGTGCCCTGATTCTGGCCCCCCAAAGGCTCTGATGTTTGTGAGAATTTAGAGAATATTTACAGAGAAGCATTTTTTTCTGAATAATTTTATCATCGAAATGTGGCACAAATCTTCCAAAATGGTAATTCTTTCTAGCAAGCTAATCCTTCAAGAGGTTTTTATGTCTCAGAGAAAGCTGTGCATAATCAAAAGACTCTACAAAATACATATTGCTTTGAGTCACTCTATAATTCCATTTAACTATTGCCAACTCCAAAAGCAGCCACAATTTCCCTGTATCTTGTGCACATCAGATGAGGAATGTAGAAAGAATTGGCAGTTGGCCATCGAGTAGCCCAAGGAGGAAAGATTTAAAAAAAAATTTTTTTTGCAAGTCTTTTCCAACTAATTTTCTTTCCAAGTGAAAGTCTGAAAAGAAAAGAAAAAGAAAACAGGAAATGACCTTATAAACACTGGTTCAATAAAAAGATAAAGCAAACAAATATATACTTAAGAACCTTAACCAAACTTCCAGTTTTAAAAATTATATTAATTCTAAGTAATTAAGAAAAGATCTGGTTGTTCAGTAAGAACACAGACACTTGTAAATATCATAGAATCTATTTTATTTCATATTACAACTTTTTAAAAAAATATAAATAAGTCACTGGCATTTGTCAGAATGACCTTGAAGCATAACGCCTACAGTACATGCTCTGGAGCATAACACTTTACCATGTACATCAGCCCCTTGGTGAGAAGCAGTGTTAGACTTGGTTACAGGCATAACCAGGGAATTTTTGTTCCATTCAGTCAAATGTTCTGTAAACCCCCTGATTTATCCCTTACAATTGTGTACTCCTGAGCCTGGAAATCAATATAACTAGCTAGTTCAAGTATCTCCCACATTCTGAACAACATTTAAAATCAGTTGAAGTTTTCTTAGGGGAAGATACAATACTCTGGTAACAGTTTATTTCAGCTTGGGCATTCACTTCTCTCTCTTCAAAAATATCACAGGCTCAAATTTAGGGAAGGGAACTAAGGATTCAAAATCCTCTCGGATTGCATCCATGAGGATATGGAATGAATGATCCTGGATCTGTAGTAAGCATTGGTCATGAAACAAATCTACCCATTGCAGTTGACTGGTCTATCTGTGCAAAGCAGCCCCAGAGGTCTTTGCCTATAGGGATTAAGGACTCAAGTTGCAGGTGGGCAGGCCTGGACTCAAATTTGAGAGAGGTGTCACCAAGATGTGGCATTGGGCAAGTCTATTTAAAGTGCAGTAACAATGATGCTTACTTCAAAGGACTAGTAATCAATTGTCTAAAATGATTACATCAAGCGATTTTCACAGTTCTTGGCACAGATAAAGCATGCTGCTGTTATATATAAATCCAATTCATCTTATCCTTGATTATTCTAACCTGACAGAATTCCAAGAATACAAGGACACACCATGTCCTCATGCTCTTGTTAGCTATCATTTTGCAACTAAAGGAAAGAATTAACCAAAAAAACAATTGAGTCAGTGGAGAGATAAGAAATTAAGCTTGAGGATGGTGCTCCTCAAATGGTGGCTTAAAGATTTATTGATAATGGCATCCTATTAAACAGATTGGAATTGCTTTTTCAGAAAATGCTGCATAATAACAATTAGAACATCATAACATAGTCTACCTCCAGAGTATTAATGTCTTTTTTATCTATTTCTGCATGACCTATTGTCTCATATTTTAATAGATTAAAACAATAAATATTTATTTTCCAACAGTTTCTGACAATCATGAGTCTAAGAGGAGCTTAGTTGAGTAGTTTGGGCTTAGGTTCTGTCATGGGCCACAATTAAGACTTTGGATGGGGCCCTCTGTTCTGCACTAGAGTCCCTGCCAACCGGTGGGAGCACAGGCCAAGGCCCAAGACCAACTTCAGGGACCCCCATGGGAGCCCAGCCATGGATAAACCCAAGACTGCTACCCACCAATCACAGGGGAACCCAGACCCAGGCAAAGGATTGTCTCCAGGACCTGGCAGCTGAAGTCTGAGACCACCCCTAGTTGAGTGCCAGAGCCTCTGCCAATCTGCGGGAACCTAGGCCCAGAGCTAGACCCACCACCTGGAATTTCTGAGAGAGTCCACGCCAAGATCAGGCCTAGGACTACCCTCACAGGTCTGTGTGAGAGCCCAGGCAGGCCCAGGACTGCCACTGCACATAATGGGGATTCATACTGTTGCTCCCTTCCTGTATCCATCTTGTACACTGCAGCCATCCTCATAGTTCTTCCTATGTATTAGCTTCTACCTTGGGACAACAGACGGGGCCTGGAGGCAGTGGCCCACCAAAGCACTGCATCTCTGATCAATTACCCCAAAACCATTGTAAGTCCCACCCTTTTAGCCTCTTCTCTTAAAGTGTTTGCATCCATCTTGGGCCACTCTCACTGACATTTTGAGTTGCCTCCACTACTGCCACCACCATCATTAGTGGCAGTAGTGTCCATCTGGGGACACCTGCTGAGAACTGGAAATAAACTCTGGGGTGAGATAAAGGTAATTTGTAGTGTCACTACAAGATTATAGGATAGAAACCACAATACCTCAGATCAGCATTGCAAGAAAGGAAGATACATAATCAACATGAATAAATAAGGGAAGAAAGTGCCCCAAATAAACCAAGATACTACAATAATAGAATCCATTGACAGCACAGTTGATTAAACGTCAGAGAAAGAATTCAGAATGTGCGTAATTAAAATGATCTGCAAATTAAAGAATGACTTAAGTGAGCAAATCCAGGCAAAAATTGATCACTCCAACAAAGAGATAAGAGAGCAAATAAAAGCAACCATCAATCACACCAACAAAGAGATAAGGGAGCAAATACAGGTGGCAAAAGATTACTTTAAAAAAAGACCTAGAGATTGTAAAAAAAAAGTCAGAAATTCTGGAAATGAAGGAAGTAATAAACCAAATAAAAAACTCGATAGAAAGCATCACCAGCAGACTAGATCACTTGGAAGGCAGAACTTTGAATAATGAAGACAAAATATACAATCTTGAAAATGGTAAGAAACCCTGAACAGAACATACAAGAATTATGGAACAGCATCAAAAGACCAAATTTATGATTTATCAGGATACAAGTAGGTACAGAATTTCAAACCAAAGGAATGCACAATCTCTTCAATGAAATAATATCAGAAAACTTCCCAAACGTGAAAAATGAATTGGAAAATCAAATACAAGAGACTTACAGAACACCAAATGTACAAAATTACAACAGATCTACACCATGGCACATTATAGTGAAAATGCCCAGCATACAGAATAAGGATAGAATTTTAAAGGCCACAAGAGAGAGGAATCAGATTACATATAGGGGGAGACCAATTCAGATCTCAGCAGATTTTTCAAACCAAACCCTAAAAGCCAGGAGATCATGGAACAACATCCACCAAGCTCTGAAAAAAATGGATGCCAACCAAGAATCTTATATCCAACAAAATTGAGCTTCAGATTTCATGATGAAATAAAAACCTTCCATGGTAAACATAAGTTAAAAGAATTTACAGCAAGAAAGCCTGCACTACATAGTATTCTCTGCAAAATATTCCATGAGGAGGAAATGATAATCAACAATGAAAATAAACAAAGAGAAGAACTACGGTAAAGGAAAGGGCAATCAAAGGAGAAACAAAATCAAGGTAAAAACTAAAAATAAACCAAAATGATTGAGATAACAAATCATATTTCAATAATAACCCTGAATGTGAATGGCCTAAACTCATCAATTAAAATACATAGACAGAGAGACTGAATTAAAAAAAACAAGACCCAACAATATGCTGCCTTCAGCAGACTCATCTCACAGGAAAAGACAGCCACAGACTTAAAGTGAAAGGGTGAAAAAAAATGTATCACTCACATGGACCACAAAAACAAGCAGGAGTTTTCATCCTCACATCAGACAAAGTGGACTTCAAACCAAAGTTAGTGAAAAGAGATAAAGACATTTCATACTTCTTAAGGGAATCATACATCAACAAGACATAACAATTTTAAATATCTATGCCCCAAACAATGGGGCATCTATACATGTCAAATAAACCCTTCTCAACTACAAAAATCAAAAAAATCAATAACACAATAATACTTGGTGACATTAAAACAGCTACCTCACCACTTAATACATCTTTCAAACAAAAACTAAACAAAGAAACCATAGAACTCAATGAAACAATAATTTAGACTTAACAGACATATATAGAGTATTCCATTCATCAACGAGCAAATACACTTTTTTTTCTCAGCAGCACATGGATCCTTCTCCAAAATAAATCATATGTTATGTCACAAAGCTAGTCTTAGCAAATACAAAAATAGAGATACTACCTGTAAAGCCAGGACCAAAGATGGTGAATAAAACTGCTGGGTAAGGCTTTATTGGGAAATATGCTTCAGGCTGATTTCCCCTGGTCCAACAGAGCGGGAGGGGAGAATTGCGCATGTGTTCCACAGTACAGAAAATTTAAAGAGCCTGGTCAGGAAGGGGAGGGCTTGAGGTAGGAAGAGGAGGTATCTGGAGTCCTTTGTTCACCTGGGTTGGTCAGAGGATCCTGCTGAGATCAGAGCACTTCCAGGATGAGTCAGGAAAAGTCTGCTGATTGGTAGAAGGCACCATTACTGCTTATGTGTCAGGGTCTGGTTGGCTGCTCCTTTGCACATGCGGGCTGCTTGATGCTTCATTCCCCGCGGTTGCCCTGGCCGTCCCAAACTGACCTAACACTACCCTGCATCCTATCTGACCATAATAGAATGAAATTAGAAATCAATGACAGATTAAAAAATAGTAACTCCTCCACCATCTGAAGACTAAATAATACACTATTGAATCAGGCATGGATAACAGAAGACATCAGGGAAGAGATAAAAAAAATTCTTAGAGGTAAATAACTCTGATACAATGTATCAAACTCTCTGGGTCTCTGGTCTAATTTCTAGGCCCTTGATCCACTTGGAGGTGAGTTTTGTGCATGGTGAGAGATAGGGGTTTAGTTTCATTTTGCTACATATGGCTTTCCAGTTTTCCCAGCACCATTTGTTGAAGAGGCTATCTTTTCTCCAATGTACATATTTGGCACCTTTGTCTAGCATAAGATAACTGCATTTAAATGGATTTGTCTCTGTGTCTTCTATTCTGTACCATTGGTCTACATGTCTATTTTGGCAGTACCAGGCCATTTTTGTCACTATAACTTTTTAGTATAATTTAAAATCTGGTATTGTGATGCCTCCTTCTTCACCCTTCTTACTGAGGATCCTTTCGCTATTCTGGGTCTCTTATTCTTCCAAATGAATTTCATGATAGCTTTTCCTATTTCTATAAGGAATGACATTGGGATTTTAATTGGAATTGCATTGAATCTGTATAGCGCTTTGGGTGATATGACCATTTTGACAATATTGATTCTTCCTATCCAAGAGCATGGGAGATCTTTCCATCTTCTAAGGTCTTGTTCAAGCTTTTTCTTTAGTGTCCCATAGTTTTCATTGTAGAGATCTTTCACCTCTTTTGTTAAATTGATTCCCAATTATTTTATTTAGTTATTTTTTTGAAGCTATTGTGAATGGAGTAATTTTCCTGATTTCTCCTTCAGAGGATTCATCACTGATGTATAGAAATGCATTTGATTTATGGGTGTTGATTTTATATCCTGCTACTTTGCTGAATTCATTTATTAATTCATTTATTAATTCTAGAAGTTTTCTGAAGGAATTTTTTGGATCCTCTTAGTATCATGTTGTCGGCAAATAATGATAGTTTGAGTTCTTCTTTTCCTATTCGTATCCCTTTAATTTCTTTCATCTGACTAATTGCTCGGCTAGTGTTTCAAGGACTATGTTCAATGGTAGTGGTGAAAAATGGCATCTTTGCCTTATTCCCATTTTTAGAGGGAATGCTTGCAATTTTTTCTTCATTTAAGATGATGTTGGCCTTGGGTTTGGAATAGCTTTTACAAAGTTGAGGTATGTTCCTACTATTATCCCTAGTTTTCCTAGTGTTTTGAACATGAAAGAGTGCTATGATTTTTCAAATGCTTTCTCTGCATCAGTTGATAAAATCATGATTCTTACCTTTAAGTCTATTGATGTGATGGATTATGTTAATTGATTTCCATATTTTGAACTAACCTTGCATCCCTGGAGTGAACCCCACTTGATCATGGTGCACTTTTTTAAAATATGCTTTTGTATGCAATTTGCCAAAATTTTATTGAGAATTTTTGCATCAATGTTCTTCAGGGATATTGGTCTGAAATTTTCTTTTCTTGATGCATCTCTGTCTGGTTTCGGTATCAGAGTGATGCTCACCTCATAGAATGAGTTTGGAAGGGTTCCCTCCTTTTCTATTTTGTGAAATAGTTTGAGGAGTATTGGAGCAGGGTTTTCTATTTTACTGGAGTATAAATTTTCAAAATAGTTTCTAATCATCCTCTGTATTTCAGTAGTGCCTGTCATATTTTCTTTTTCATGACAAAGTTTAGTAATTTGGGTTTTCTCTCTCCTTCTGTTCGCTAGGGTGCCTAAGGGTTTTTCAATGTTATTATTTTTTCAAAGAATTAGATTTTTGTTCTTTCAATTTTTTGAATTTTCTTTTATTTCAATTTCATCGATTTCAGCCCTGATATTAATTATTTCCTTTCTTCTACTCCTTTTGGTGTTGATTTGTTCCTCTTTTTCTAGGGCTTTGAGATGTAGTGTCAAATCATTTATTTGTCGACTTCTTCTTTTTTTAATAAATGAGCTTAATGCAATGAGCTTTCCTCTTAGCCCTGCCTTCATGGTGTCCCAGAGAGTTTGATATGTTGTATCAGAGTTTTTATTTACCTCTAAGAATTTTATTTTATTTTTATATCTTCCCTGATGTCTTCCGTTATCCATGCCTGATTCAATAGCATATTATTTAGTCCCCAGATGGTGGAGGAGTTACTATTTTTTAATGTCATTGATTTATAATTTTATACCATTATGGTCAAATATGATGCAGGATAGTATCTCTATTTTTATATTTGCTAAGACTAGCTGTGTGGCATAGCATACAATCTATTTTGGAGAAGGAGCCAGGTGCTACTGAGGAAAAAAGTGTATTCACTATTGAAGAATGAAGTATACTATATATGTCTATTAAATCTAGATTATTAATTATTTCATTGAGTTCTATGATTTATTTGTTTAGTTTTGTTTGGAGGATCTATCCAGTTGTGAGAGGAGTGTGTTAAAGTCATACAGTATTATTATGTTGTGGTCTATTTGATTTTTGAAGTTGAGAAGGGTTTGACATACATAGATACCCCATTGTTTGGGACATAGCTATTTAAGATTGTTATGTCTTGTTGATGTATGATTCCCTTTAGCAGTATGAAATGACCTTCTTTGTCCCTTTTCACTAACTTTGGTTTGAAGTCCACCAATCTGATATGAGGATGGAAACCCCTGCTTGTTTATGCAGTCCATGTGAGTAATACATTTTTCCCCTTCCTTTCATCTTCAGTCTATGGATGTCTTTTCCTATGAGATGAGTCTCTTGGAGGCAGTATATTGCTGAGTCTTTTTTTTTTAATCAGATCTGCCAGTCTATGTCTTTTAATGATATGTTTAGGCCATTCACATTCATTATCGAGACATGGTTTGTATTCCCAAACATTTGGTTTATTTTCAGTTTTAACTTGGCTAGGTTTCTCCTTTGATTGGCCTTTCCTTTAGTGTAGTTCCTCCCTTTGCAGGTTTTCATTGTTGTTTTTCATTTCCTCCTCATGGAATATTTTGCCAAGAATGTTCTGTAGTGCAGGCTTTCTTGCTGTAAATTCTTTTAACTTTTGTTTATCTTGGAAGTTTTTATTTCATCCTCAAATCTAAAACTTAATTTTGCTGGATATAAGATTCTTGGTCGGCATCCATTGCCATTCAGAGCTTGGTATATGTTGTTCTAAGCTCTTCTAGCTTTAAGGGTCTGGGTTTAGAAGTCTGCAGAGATCCTAATTGGTTTCCCCCTATATGTAATCTGATTCCTTTCTCATATGGCTTTTAATATTCTCTCCTTCTTCTGTATATTAGGCATTTTCATTATAAGGTGTCTTGGTGTAGATCTGTTGTGCTTTTGTACATTTGGTGTCCTGTAAGCCTCTTGTATTTGATTATCCAATTTGTTCTTCATGTTTGGGAAGTTTTCTGATATTATTTCATTGAATAGATTGTTCATTCCTTTGGTTTGAAATTATATGCCTTCCTCTATCCCAAAAATTCTTAAATTTGGTCTTTTCATGTTATCCCATAATTCTTGGATGTTTTGCTCATGGTTTCTTATCATCTTCACTGTGTGGTCGATTCTGTTTTTAAGATTAAATATTTTGTCTTCATTGTCTGAAATTCTGTGTTCCAAGTGATCTAATCTGTTGGTGATGCTTTCTATTAAGTTTTTAATTTGGTTTATTGTTTCTTTCATTTCAAGGACTTCTGTTTGATTCTGTTTCAGAATCTCTTTCTCTTTGTTGAAGTAATCTTTTGCTTCTTGTATTTGCCTATGTAGCTCTTTATCAAAATGACTTTTGCTGACTGTATTTGCTCTCTTATATCATCCATTAATTCACAGAACATTTTAATTATGTACATCTTGAACTCCTTCTCTGACATTTCTTCTGCTATGCTGACCATGGATTCTAATAATGCAATATCTTGGTTTGCTTGGGGTACTTTCTTCCCTTTTTTTTTTTTTTCATGTTGTTCATGTTTCTTTTCTTCTACCACTGAGGATCCAAGGTGTTATAGTCTTTATCCTATAGGCTTATAGATTCCCTGAAGGGTTCTAATACCTCTCCTTTAAGGGGAGACCAATATTAACAGATCCCAATACAAACAATATATAGCTTTAAACCAAATAGCTCCTAATAGGACATTTATGGCTTTGTCACAATATATAGAAATTATGAGTTCACTATCTACCATATATATAATTGGTTTGCAAAAGGGTCTACAGTTTTCCCTGGTGGACTAGAGAGAACTGGGAGTGGGGTGTAGGATGAGATGTTAGGGAGGTAGGAAGTGAGGATATACAGTAATTAGATCTTAGAAAGCATGAAAGAAGAATCCAAAAGAAATTGGCTAGCAGTAGAAAAGATAGACAGAGATTTGTGGAAGAAAAGTAAGTAGGAAGAAAATAGAGTACAGCAAACAAGGAAACATAAAAATTAATAAAAATAAAAAATGTAAAGATATGAGACTATATAATACAACTGTAATAAAGTAATCAAATATCCCATTCCTCAGTAGCCTAATGCCTGAAAAATACTTGGTTTCACAAATGTTGAGCATGTGAGGGCAGGAAAAGAGCAAGCAAGAGAAAAGAGGAAAAAGAAAAGAAGAAAGAAAGAAAAAAAGATAATAGAAAAAAAACCTCAAGGTAAATAAAAAGGATTGCTTTCCTTCTCATCCAGTTGGTGGAATTATCTGTTGCTTATGCATATCTCCCCTCTCAATATGGTGCAGGTTTTTAATGTCCGTGTATTGGTTTTAGAGGCAGAGCTTCTGAAGGTAGGGTTTAGTGCTTGCCAATCCCAGGGGGAAGACTCCACTCCAAAGATCTCCTTGATTTGAGTGCCTGGACTTATCTCTTTATATCACCTGTAGACCTCACAGTTCCTGGTGTCTCATTTAGTCTCTAAACTATGTCTCTCTCACTCCTTTCTTTCTACTTCCCAATCGGGTACTTTCTCCAGAGATGGGGAGAGTTGTTTTGTGCCAGGCAAGTCAGGAACAAGCTTTGTGGGGTACCAACTGACCATGTAGCTGCAAGTGTTGTGCCAGTTAGTGGCTGCAGGAGAGAGAGGGGATTTGGGGAACTATGAGTACCTTGAAACTGCTGGGCCCTAGCCAGTGTCCCAAGCTGGGGGTTCCCCAATTAAAGATGCTGATTGCCATATTGAGGATACTCCAAGATGGTGACAAAACTGTTTCACAATGTAGGCATCCGCTTTCAGAGATAGGGGGTCAGGCTGGGCAGTCGTGTTAGGCAACGTGTTCCATGATGCAAGTAGGAGGCTGACTCCAGATCCTGTCCAGTATTCCCAGGTGCAGGCAAACAGGGGAGCTCCACACTGGTAGATGGTGGTCCACACAGGAGCAGCAGCCAGGGGTCCTGCACAGGATGAGGGGGGTCCCGTGTGGGAGTGTGGGCTAGGAGGTCCTGTGTGGGTGGGTGACCAGAGGTCCTGCACTGGTGTGTGGGCACTGGTGCCAGGGGTCTTGCACAGGAGCGGGTCCTGTGCTTGCAAGTGGCCAAGGTCCTGCACAAAGGCTGGGGCCTGGAGCCCCACGCAGGCACGTGGCTGGAATTCTTGTGTAGGATCAGCTGTCAGGGGTCCTCTGATAACTCACAGAGAAACAGTATTCCCACCGCTTTAATCCCTGGTCGTGGAGCGACTAGGAGCACAGCATCCATTTAAGCTGCCATCTTGGATCCCTCTTCTTAAAATTCTTAATGTGTTTCCATTTTCTATACATTGCCAAGTTCCAAAGCCATGCCCACATTTCAGATTTTGTTATAATGGTACCTCCATATCTGTGCCAGCCAGCGGTCAAAGTTCATTCAGCATTCAGAAAGACAGAACGACTAGGAGATGGATATCTCCTGGGAAAGGAAGAGTTTACTTTGGTATTCATTGGCTTTTAAAAATAGAATTTGACCTTATACAATTGTGGGAGATGGGTCATCAGTCTATGTAAGGCTGTTTCTTCAGTTTGATACTAAAGGCTGAAGTCCAAGGTAAGCAGTTGGAAAGGGAAGATTGGCATGAAGGGGATGAGATCAAAGATGGGATTCCATCAGACATGACTGGAACCCATGAGGACAAACCACAAATCATGTGTGTTCTTATTGCTTCTGACTTTGGTGATGTGAGTGTCCTGAGAAAGCCTGTGCCCCTGGTCATGGAACTGAAACACATCCCTGGTCCAAGAGTTGGTGAAGCTGAAGGAAGAACATAAGAAGGTGGAACAATTGCAGACCTGGCTCCTGTTGGCACCAACGGGAGGAGCCAGCATATAAGCACAGGGATTAGCTATAAAATAGCTGCTTCCTCACTTCCACCCTTCATGCCTCCCATGGGGATCTATCTCACCATGCATCCTCATCGAAAGCACACAGGAAAGAGAATTTTGAGAAACATAGTTCAGCCAAGCCAATGACATGTTAAAAGTCACCATAATAAGTTCCTGTATGTACTTTAAAAAAGAATTCCTTATCTATTATATCTGTTCAACCAATATCAGGCATTATTCTAGTTGGTAGGAATTTAAAAGAAAGAACAAATCAAACAAAAATTCCTGCCTTCTTTGAGTTGATTCCCTGTTTCAGGAAGATTAATGTTTTAGTCAGCTTTTCATTGCTGTGACCAAAATACCTGACAAGAACAACTTAGAGGAGGAAGAATTATTTTGGCTCATGGTTTCAGAGATTTCAGTCCTTGTCTGGCTGGCTCCATTTCTGTGGGCCTAATGTGAGGCAAAACATCATGGTAGAAAGTGCAGGAAAGTTGCTCAACTCCTGTCACTGAGGGAGCAGGGGGTGGAGGAGGGCCTGGGCACAAGAAATACCCTTCCAGAGCATGCCCTAGTGACCTACTTCTTCTAAACATGCCCCATCTGCCTCAGATTTCTGCCACCTCCCAGTAGTCCATTCAGCTACCAATGGATTAATTCACTGATGAGGTCAGAGCCCTCCTGATCCACTTCCCGAGTCCCACCTGTGAACATTATTGCATTAGGGACCAAGTCTTCAACACATGAGAATTGTAAAAGGGACATTCCAAAATTAAACTATAACAGGTGACAAGAACCAAAGTATAATAAATAAATAAATCACATAGTACTTGACAAAATGAAAGGTTCTGTAAAAACAAACAAAAATCAGGACAAGTGGATTTGAGCTGTAGTCTGGGGAGGAGGTCACAGGTGTGATATTCATGCAAAGGCTTAAGGGAGATCATTTGAAGAAATATGCAGATATTTGAAGGAATATTGTCTGTGCATTAAAAATGGTTATAGTCAACAAGTGAATGGATAAAAGTATATATAATCAAATAAATGAATAAGCAAAGAAAACTTAGACAAATCGAATGGAAAGGAATTACCAGTACATGAATCTCTGAAAGTGAGAACATTATCTCCCCAAAACATTTTTACCTAGTTAACTTTCTAAGACATAAGTCATATTGAGAAAATATTTCTGCTTTTTGTAGTTAGGAGGTTTTGGTTGTAAACATTCTGGCCAACTTAAAATCAAATTCATAGCAATTACGTGAAGTAACCAATGGAACCAAAGAAAGTTCATCAGCCAGGCTTTAGGAAGAACACATCAGGACAATTCACATGGTGTAGGTATGAGGAAGAATGGGCTGATGGGGACTCTTCCCAACACCACTAGTAAAATGAATCAGTGACCATGATCCTTGTTTGTGTCATCCCACTGAAAACTCAAATTCATGGGAGAAGGTTTCACTCTTCAAGCTTGGATCACCTGTCCACTTACTGGCCTGAAGAAAGGCAAGACACCTGGACTGACAATGTCACCAAGATGGGCTGTGACAAGATGGTGTTGGTTCTTCAAAGGAAAAAATGTGTTATTACCCAAGGATACAGAAAAGGATGTGGAGCTGCAGGAGCAATTGATACCAACCACTTCTTTCAAAACTTGTTGTAACTGGCTTACGTAAAGAATGGAGAAAGAGACTCCTTAAAATATATGGATCCCAAAGGTGTCTGTGCGATTTAAAGATCTAAAGACAAGGAAAGAGATAAGATTTTACTTGTGTCCTCAGCATTAGGGCCATTTTATATACCCAGGTTGGTTCATACTTTGTCTCATTGGTGGTATTGTATAGGAAACAGGTAGTTCAAGGAAGAAAAGAAATGTCCTGAACCACACAGGATGATTAGAAATGCCTGTCTCCTACAGACATGGCCTTGGGTGATAAATTATCATTCTCAGATCATAGAAAAGGCCAGGGGCATTATAAACAGGATAGAAATCCAGACCTTGGGTCTTCTATGACTATAGATAAGGTTACATGTTTCTTCTCAGTCTATTCATGTCAGTTTCTTCCTGTTCTATTGCTAACCTTTCTCTGCCCATATATTTTAAAAATATTAATTCAGAACATGAATCTTTCCTTTCTCCCCTAAAATGTCTTTGGGTATGTGATATTTTCACACAAAGGAGCTATTTTTGGTATTCAAAAATTGCCTTTCTTCCTGCTGGCAAAAAGAATTCCTCACTACCTACTAGTGCATAACACTTATTTTGCTAGAGAGAGAGAGAGGACTCTAAATTATATAGGAAAAAAGAGAGGATATTAGATTTTACAGGGACAAAATTATCCCTCCTCCTTGAACATTTTCCAGAACAACACAGTGCTGCCTGCCCATTGTTTCAGAGCTAATTGTTATATAAATGTCTCTGTAACAGCATCTTTTCCTCAGCATTCTTGCAGGCTGTGGGATAATGACTCACTTCAGAACCACACCCTTATCTATATCTAGTACTCATGAAAGGACAGAGAGTGCATCCTTTAATTTTTCTGGTTTTTAACTCCTTGTTTCCTTTTCTAGTCCTTGTAAAATTCTGTTTTCAATGTGTGCTAGTGAACCCCTATGCCAATGCTGAAAAAATGGAGGGAGAAAATTAGGCCAAGAATCAAGACAGAGATTCTCTCTGGTCTAATAACTTACAGAGAATTCTGGCCAATATTTTCACTAGAGAAAGAAAAAAAAGTAAAGATTTAATAAACATGTTTTTCCCAGTTTGATATACAAATGAGCATTATAAGGATTAGACTAAGAAATCTTTTTATTTAACCTCTTTCTTTAAATTCTAGTTTGCATGCTAATTTATTTATTTTTTTTTTTTTTAAATGTTTATTTTTTAGTTGTAGGTGACAGAATATCTTGATTTTACTTTTATGTGGTGCTGAGGATCGAACCCAGTGCCTTATGCTTGCGAGGCGAGCATGCTACCACTGCGCCATAATCCCAGCCCCTGCATGCTAATTTAGATCATATCACTCTTTGCTATGAAACTCTAAAAAACTTAAATATTTGATAAAATTAAACTTTTTATTAAAATTTTCTCCCTGAATTTATGCACAGAATGACATCCCATTTTTGTCAGTATTTGTGTTGGATTTTCTTGGATCTTAAATTAGAAAATTCCCCAAGCCTTTTTAGTTCTTAAAAATTAAGAGGGTACCATTTAGAGCACTTAAACTCTTGGGATACCAATTAGAGAACGATTGGTCTGGAAAATTAAAGATGTCTCCTAGAAAGTGTTTTCAGAATAGAGTTTTTAAAAAGCCTTCATAATGGGACTAGATTCAACTGATGAGTATTTCAAAGAATAAGTTCTTATTACATGAAATTATCATCTATAGTAGGAAATACAAAATGTTACTATACGTGGCATTGTAATACAATATGATAAAACATGTGCCACATGGTGATGCCTTCAACTAACCAAATGAGGTAATCAGGTATGGAATCAAACTACTGGAGAGGGTTGAAGAGAACCTGTCATGAGAGGCTATACCTTGTCCTTTGTCTCTCTGGTATTTATTTTCTCCTATGGTAGACTTAGAGCTGTATGGTTTTTCAAGGGGTACAGATTTATAACCTCCTTAGAGGCATTTTATATCACAGGCTATTTATTTGCACTTCAAATTCTACCTTTCCTCCTTCCTCCCATGGCTTCTCACTGCTTGTTACAAACTCTTTTTTTCATCCCTATTCCTATTATCTTGCCTGGCCTCTTGCTTTAGATACTTGATGACTGGGATCTTTCAGGTCAGCAACTGTGTCTCTTTCAACTTAGTATCTCCAACACTAGCACCTAGCCAGATATCCAGCAGAAATTAAGTAATATTTGATGAATGAGTGATATAAAAAGAAAGGAAGTTAGTTAGTTGATGAGTGTTGAAATAATGGTCAATGTCAAGGATAAAAGATTCATCCTTCCCATCACTGAAACAGTGGGAGATACGTTTTTGCTGCAGATTGCTTTTTTCAATGAAAACATAGTACCATAGACAGTCTCTCTCTATTTTTTTTTTAATAACTTGACTCTGAAATTCATGAACATTACAGAAAAAGTAGACTTTTTGTGGACCTCTTTTCTCCTGTAGTGAGACCTTGATAACCTTATAAATTTCAGGTTGTGTTCACATCTCCAAAAACTCTATTGATGCATGGCTTATATGTTTGTTTTTTATGTTTATAAGTTGGAGAGTCTCATAAAGATAAAACCAAAGTTAACGTTCACAACTCCAAGTTTAATTTTATGGAGACTTTAAAGGCTACAACTTATGGGCTGACAGAGAACAGACCTCCATCCCACCTTGGCATCTAGCATACTGTTTAGATATGTGTTTTCATATGTCAAGGGAGTGGAAGTGTTCTGTGACTCCCAAAGCAGAATCAGGATCCAAGGAAAGAGTCAACAGGACCAAGGTCTCAATCCACTTTAAAGAAAGACAAGCCTTCCAACAGAAAAATGGGGCTGCTCTGGGAGTAGTAAGCTGGCCTGCTGTTGGCTATATTCAAGAAACAAAAATACTTGATTTAAGCCTAAAGAATTCTGAGCTACCCTGAAATTGGCCCAGCTCATTGAGCAGCCACCACAAAGGAGTCCTCATCTGATGGTTTTCTTTAAAAGGAGGTGCAGGGGCTCACCTAGCACATCCATGCATCCATCCAGCTGTCCAGCCGTCCATCTGTTCATTCATTATCCTCATAAAAATTCTCTCCAAATTTTCTTGAGCAGCATCATTTTCACAGTGTAGATGACACTGACTTTCACCCTGTGTTCTCCCTCCCTATTAATCTTTGCCTTTCTTCCCTCCTCCTGCTGCTCAGATCTCATTATGCTAATCCAGGACTCTCACCTACAGACACTATACGATGTGCATATTCTAAAAAATCTAACCACTCACTCTTTTTGTCTTTCCATGTGATCAACTCCTTACAAATCTAGGAGTAACTTGCTCCTTTTATCACTCACATGTATTATTTTTGTAATACCCTAGAAGAATATAGCTTTGGTATTACTATCTCCATTTTGTAGATGAGAAAACTCAGGCCCAAAGAAATTCCCTCACCATCTTGAGCTCATATAGGTAAAAGGACAAGACCATCACTTAGACTCGGGCCCTCTGGCTTCAAGCTTGGTGCTCTTTTCACTACCTCAACTGGAACTACCAAGTGTTGAGGCTTTGAATGCGGAATTCCTCCTTCTTGAGGCTATAAGTCTCTATTTTATGTATATATAGATCAATTTTTCAAATGTTCTTTATCTATCAATAAAGCTAATATGGGGATCTATAAATGTTACTAGCATCAATCTCTTTTTATGGAGTATATTGCAGCAGTCATAAACTCAGGGTACTATTATTTAAGTTAGTTAAGATACTTTAAGATTATACAAAAAGGCCAATTTTAGCACACTGTTATTGCTATTGTGTCATTTTAGCTCAGACAGGTTAATTTAAGAAAAGAAAGTGATTTCAAAGGCAATAAGCCACAATGGTATAGAAAAGCCTTTGCCAGCTGGATATAATGCTCTGAAAATTAATGAAATCATCACCCCTTAAAATTTTCTCTAGAGCTGCATTGTCAGGAATGGTTTCTTTCTAAATTTAGCCATTGGCAAACAGCCTCTTTTAAAACTAATAAAATTTAGTAATTCTTCCCATACATGTTAGAGTGTGTCTTTTTACTGAATTTTAATGAATAAAATTGTAATCTGAATGACTGTTCCTCTGTGGCATAAATGAATCAAGATGAGTTGTACTCAGGAGCTAAAGAAACAAGTCCAAAGAATGATCCCCAAATACTTGCAGGAATTAATTCAGCCTGGGTTGGAGGAAAACCAGGGTCTTATTTCAGCCCTACATTCATGTACTGCAAGCCTTTGAGTATCCAAGTAGGATGATGATAAATGTCACACAGGTCCAGGCAGAAAGAGGCTGCATAGATCATCAGTCCTCAGTAAGATCTTGCTGAAGGCCAACTTTTGGTGAATAAAATAGTTATTATCCCAGTAAGTTTAGAAGCATAAAATGTGCTACATTTGCATACAATTTACATAAACCTACCTAAATGATTCCAGCTGCCACAAAAAAAAATATATGGGCGTCTCCTTCCATTACCTTAAACCTTGTAGACCTTGAAAATGAGAGAAATGCTGAGAAGTTGCTTACAAGGTTCTCTGAAGAATGCTGCTCCCAAGTTTAATAGTAAAATCTTGATTAAGTGGAATAACTGCAGGAAGGGAATCTGTTTGGCTAATTTTAATTTAAGTAAATCTGTTTCTTAAAAATGCTTATTGTTGGGGTTGGGGGTATAGCTCAGTGGTAGAGTGCTTGTCTAGCTTGCACCAGGCCCTGAGTTTAATCCCTAGCACCTGTGTGTGCGTGTGCACACACGCACAGACACACACAATCCTCATTGCTGAGTATATGATGTGGAACATTATTAGCACATCAAAGTCTTTTGGGGGGTCCCAAAAGCTCAGGTGGGCTCTGATCATCCGCTGGCCTTGGGATAGAGGCACCCTTTAAATTAATTTATCTTCTATTTTCTCAACTATAGGAAAAAAGATGGGAGAGTCTCCAACCTAAATGGGAATGAAAATTATCTGAGAATTTTGATAAAAATTAAAATTCCAAGACCTATTCTGGAAGATCTCAATTCCAGGGTGAGGAGAGGAGCCATAAATCAATACCATGATGAGAGCTTAGATGATTCTGTAGTTGTTCAGGTCACCAGACTCTTGCTGGACTGAAAGAAATCCAAAAGTACCTAACATTCATGGTTTGTGTCCATTAAACTCCCTGTTTAAGGTTCAGCATCTTGAAATCCCTAAGCTCTGTGAAGAGCAAATACTTGAAAAAAATTGTTGTCAAAGTTAGCCTTGAATCAGAAGTCAAAGGAAATACTGGATTAGAATCCCCGTGTCTTCCTCTAACTTTCATTACATTTGCATTCATTTTAATCTCTCCACATGTCTTTGAGGTGAAGACTCATTCCCAAAGTCTCCCCAGTTTGACACCCTATAAAAAGTAAAAGCAACTGATATGAAGCTAAGTTCTCAGGTACATTTTGAAATTTGTTTAGAAAAAAATATCCATTTCTAAATTGACAGCTCTTAAAAAACATTTCACACACACACACACACACACACACACACACACACAAATTCTCTGTTCAGTTGACATGTACTCCATAGATGGAGGTTTCAGCATGCCTTAAATTTGACTCAAGGTGAATTCTCATCCTCTGATCCTTCTCTGAGAACTTTGCAAAATGTCTCACATTCCCTTTTAAAACATAAACATAGGGAGCAAAAGAACAAAAAAGAAAAATGAAGTTTGCTTAAATTGTTTAGCTCACAAGTTAATTATAAAGTAACATCACTATTCAAGACTTCAGCCCAATGTTGTACAAATCTAGACTAACTTTCTCTGCTATGGGTTTGTATAAAGAACTGTATGAGGCATATATGAAGACTTTATAAGTCTGTCTGCAGTGGTCAATAATCTAGAGGCAGTAGAAAAATAGGTTTTCTGATAAGGAATCAGTTTTGCAATGAACACAGTGAAATATGTCACTTTCAAGTTGAGTCCATTTTTGAAATCCCAGGCAAAGTCATCACAGCCCCTGTCATGGATACTGGATAATTGGGATTCGTTGCACAACCTCTGTTCTCTAAGAAATGATTGACATCCCTGAGGTTTGTGCTGTGTGAAAGTGGCCACATTGTCAAAACCTGGGCAAACACAATCTTCTCAAAAGGTTAATTGAAATTCAGCTCAATACAAAGGTATAGAGAGTTTTTTTTTTTCATATATTTTAATACATAGCTTTAAAAGTTATGATAAGAATGAAGTATTTTATCTAGATTGATACAGTCTGACATGCTAGCCATAAGCCATGTGCTGCTATATGGCACTTGAAGTGTGGCTAATCCAAAATGAGGTTTGTTGTAAATATAAAATATGCACCAGACTTTTAAGGCTTGATTTTAAAAAAGAATGCCAAATACAGTGAATCTCAATAAAACCTTTTACGTTGACTAAGTTTTAAAGCAATAATATTTTGGATATGTGGAGTTAACTAAAATATAACAGCGAAACTACTTTGACTTTTTAAAACTTTTTAAATATGACTATTAGAAAATATAAATGACATATGGCTCAAACTACATTTATATTGGACAACTCTGTTTTTAAAGAAAGATCAAATGTACCTTCTCAAAACAGTTTAATTGATGCTATTGAAAACATTCAAGTATGTATAGCAGGTGAGATCAAGATAGAAATGTTGCTGTATACCTGTTTATTTGATATTAGACCTATACTGATGCCTCTAAGATATGAAATCACAATTTCATAAAAATTTTAATTTCTGTCTCAAAAGACTTTTTTATGACATAGTGCCCTACAAAGTCTTGGAAGTTCTACATGCTGTACTAAAAAATCATTTAATTTGATCCCACCTGTTTTAGAGAAGGTAACGAAGAACCAGGGTTTAAACTCCTGGATATTACTTGAGAGAAAAGTCAGAACTAGAACCCAGATCACTGAATCTCAAGCCACAATGCTTTGATTGTACCATTACTATTTAAATTTAACTTTCAAAATGAGAATAACATTACTATGTTTTTTTTCACAATGAACAGTCTTATTTTTGCAAAAGAAAGCTATGTTTTTCAATCCAAAAGTTGTGTTTTTTAAAAATTGCCATAATTGAGAGCACACTTTTTTAAACAAAGATATTTGACTAAAGTAATTCAATGATATCCTTTTATTGGTCTTCTTCCCCAATAAATATAGTCTGATCTAAAAGGAATTTGAGATATCAAGCTGTCAAAGCACAAAAATCATAAAATCACTTAGAAGGCAAAATGTGTCTGAACAGAAGTGAAGATGGGATGAAGAAATCAGCTTGACTAAAGGAAGAGCCTTAAAGCCCTGGAGCAAAGTCAGATGCCAGGCAGACCTCCTTCCCTACAAAAATAAAATCAGATAAGGGCAATGATTCCCCCAAAGGGATAAAGCTGGATGAACAAAATAACACTGACCAATTTATAGGAAATATTTTTTAAACCTCATTAATTTTATATATATATGGCACAAAGGAAGAGCAAAGGAAAACTGTCACTTCTCTCCTAGATAGGGACAGAAAACGGCCTCCTGCCCCAGCTCTCCTTGATGCTGACCTGGGTGCCTTGTGGGGTACTTAACCTCTTCAGGGTCACATAGAGGTGGCTCCTCACTCACTCCTTTGCTCTCCTTGTAAAGAAAAGAACCCTGTCTAGGTTTTCATTGTTTCTCTATGACTAAAAATATAAGTGGGTGTGGTGGTGCACTCCTGTAGTACCAGCTACTCAGAGCCTGAGGCAGGAAAATTGCAAGTTCAAGGCCAGCCTCAGGCCCTAAGAGGACCCTATATCAAAACAAAAATTTAAAAGGACTGGAAAGATAGCTCACTGGTAGAACGCCCCTTGGTTCAATCCCCAATACTGAAAAAAGAAAAAAAACATTAAAAATAATAATAATTAATACTCCATTCTGCTGAGGTTGAGGGGAAAAGGAAACTAAATTTATTTAAGATCATTTAAAAATAGTCTCATACTCAGAGAAAAACAATCATTCTAAAATATTATGTTAATTAAATTGACCAATTTCTTTTGGTCAGGGAAATACAATGAACTTTAGAGTACCAAATGCCTATCACAGTGCCTGCCCACACAAAATACTCAATAAATATTTCAATTATCTGTATCACTCAGAGAGATGTCAGTGTGAGTATAGGGTAGAGATGATTAAGGACTGGGGAATATCAAGCATCAATATCTTATTTTGTATTTATTTATTTATTTGTAGTTGAAGATGGACAGAATACCTTTATTTTATTTGTTTATTTTTATGTGGTGCTAAGGATCAAACTCAGTGCCTCACACATGCTAGGCAAGTGCTCTGCCACTGAGCTATAGCCCCAGCCCAATATCCTATATCTTTTTAACATCCTGATTTTATTTTACTTCCCATTTCAACTGCAATGCATTTTTCTTGTATTTTACCTGAAATGTATAAATACATAATATTAAAAGTATAATGAAAATCCTTTTCTTCTTCCCTTTTTCCCTTTTTTAAATCTCACAATTTCTCTACGCTTAGCATTAGATTTTCTCATAAAAGGTTTATGTCATTCCAAATTTTCTCTAATTCTATTCTTTTCACTGGGAAAACACTTTACTGAGTTTAAGAATACTTGGTGCTCACTTAGAACAAGATGAAGTGGCATTTATGTCAGGAAACTTTCCCAACCACCAAAGGAAGACTCAAGATTTTTACTATGGGATAAGCAGCACCTTAACTTTTAAATGCTGTATCATCATTGAACCTAGAAGTGATCAGGCTCTGGGGAACTGCTTCCCACTTCTCCAATCATTAACAATCGGATGTACAAACCATCAAGTGTTTGTGCATTATCAATCAATATACAAAGAAAAAAAGATGTCCTGAGAAGACACAAGCATTCACATCAGTTCATCAGTTCAGATGTTCTTTTCCCATAACACGATATGCATAGGAAGTTACATTTACTCAGTAACTTGCTTGTGGTAGAGGGTCTTACTGATGTGTGTCATTGAGCTATAAAGGTGAGACACACTTACTCACACTGTAGAATTTGCCCGACATAATGTCGGGGGAATTTGCAGGACTAGCGAAAACCTTATTTTTCCCTTGGGATCATTGGTGATAGTATGACAAATATTAGTTCTTAACACTTCTTTTTATTTTTTTCTAAGCAAGCCATCTTTCTTCTTTTAATATTGCCTTTTTTACAACTGTATATCATAAAATTAATTAAATTCGGTATATTGCATTATATTGCATTCCCATTCTGCTTTTGAAGGAAGTCTCCTTGATGGAGTTTTAGCTGTTCTCAAGAGCTCATAGTCCTTAATTTACAATTATCTATTGGCTTACCCAGAAAGAGTGCCAATCAAATCTGTTATATGGAGATTTTACCAGATTAACTCACTTAAAGTGCTGCTATTTCCAAGTTTTTTTTTCATTTATTTATTCTAATTAGGTTTAAATGACAGCAGAATGCATTTTGATTCATTGTACACAAATAGGGCACAACTTTTCAAGTTTTTTGTTTAGATCTCACTCTCATACCCTTCATTTACTGGCGAAGGTGCCCCTGTACACTCTTTAATAATGGAACTACTGAGCCTCATTCTAAATAATTTAGGACATGTCTAAACACATTTTCCATGAGTGACTTTGACCCACATGACTCAGGCACCTCAGAGAACACAGTATCATCATATAAAAATTCAAGATCTACTGGATAACTTCCTTTTGAAAGCAAATGGTTCTCTGTTTTAATTCCTCCCCTGTCTTCCAAGGCAAATAGATTTCTTGCACTATTTTTCTAAGCCAAGTAAATATCATTAAGTGGACATTTGGCATAGCTTGCGTTCATTAAGTGATGTTTCTATCTGACATTACAAATACAAAAACAATCCTCGTGTTTTCATTTGCCTTCACTCTAATGGTGAGTCTAGGCATTGGCTTAAATTTTTTGTGTGGATTCAGGATTGTGTATCCACTTCAAGCTGTAGGAATCTCAACAGTCAGATGCCTATGTAATTTCTATGAAAAACTCAACAAATTTTTGTATAATAGTCACTACTTATAAATATTTAATTATTACATTAGCTACAGCTCTAGAAGTATATAGATTATAATTTTTGTTACATTTCTTAGATCCACTGGGATCTCTGTTATATCAAATCAAATGCTGTTTTTCCCCCACCATACATTTTCAAACCACCAGTACACTTGCATTATAATTTTAATACAAAATTGTTTTATAGTTTGCAAAGACAAATGAAGATGAAAACACCTCTTCCTCATATTACTGAATTCTCAGTTTCTGGAATATCTTTGCATTTTGCCCATAAACGCCAGATTGCTGGCTTTGACACTCCATCTTTCATTGAGTCATAAACCAATAACATCGCAATATGCAAGGGGCAAACGTGAGGAGGTGAGTTTGTGGAAATCAGAAATAGGACCTGCACTACCACTCCTTTTGAATTTCCTTTAAAAATCCAAAGTAGTTGTAGTTGTTAAAAACATGAGAGAAAAATTTTAACATCCATGAATTTATATCAATGAATTGTGAAACATGTTATTACTATTATACTTGAGAAATGATGGAAAACCTCAGAAGTTTTTTTCTCACTAACACAGAAACGAAACAAGAAAAACTAGGAGCATACTGACACAAAGCATCTGCCGAAGAAGCAGTTATTCTGTCCCCTTGCCGCCATCCCAAATGTGACTGTTTATGTCCATATTTTCCTACGTTTACAATATCTGGACAACATATTTTGTAATTCCTTATCATTGTTTTGGAAAATTGATCATGAAATTTCTGTTCAGGTAACTATGCTTCTCTGAGAACAACATAAAAACCAAGATGTTATTTTTCCATTCCGATGGTCTCAAAACCATTTCCCATCCCTGACTTACACATTTCCTTCCTTTACTCACGCTTCTGCATATTCCCTCAACAAGTCCAGAATTTCTGAAAGAGGTTGACAAAGACTGCCTACGTACTGTCTAAATAAACAACCCTGCCATGATGAAGGACAGATTCAGGCTATGGTGAGGGATCAGTCCGCTTGCCACAGTCCCAGTCCCGCCCGATGTCATGGACTATCCTCTGATCACAGCTTCTCTCTGTGGAACTTTTTGTACCCTCCTGGCTTACTGCCGCCGGTGATGCTCTCTGATTTAGTTCTCAGCTTGGCAGTGTGCCCTAGTGTACGCACGTGATCTGTTGGTGCACAGTTTTCCACAGCATGCAACATGACTTACAGTCCATACGTCAAGACAGCTAGCACAAGCTTTAAAGACCCCACGACACACCCTGGTGATCCACAAACACCATCTAGGATGCAGAAGGCAAAATCAGGAGAAATTCTAGGATGTGAGAAAGGACATAAGAGAAGAGCATTATCAAAACAATAACAATTTTGAACAATGGCCCTAAACACAAGTGAAAGAAGGGAGGTAACTAACTAATATATTAAAATGTACCCTCTCACATACTCACACTGAGTACATACATGCTTTGGCTTTCTTTGTTCTCAGCTCCAAAAACAGCTAGGGAAGACTTTTGTGACAGTTCTTACTTCATAAATTTGGTTCCCTGATCCAATTTTTCTTTACAAGGAAAAAAGAAGAAAAAGAAAACTTAAAGATCTCCCCTCAAATGAGATTCTCTTCCCCCCTGGGTTTCCATTGATTTATAATTGCATCGATGTCTCACATTTCTATTAAAAACATCGTGTTCTAATGCTCAGTCTGGCAGAGGCTTCCCTTTGCATTTGACAGAACATTCACCAAATCATCTTATTATGGACAGAGCTCAAGTTCTGGGAAAATCAATAGGTGTTTAGCTCCCAGGAAGGCAGGGAGGTGCAGAATGTGAACAGGGGCCACTAGTAACCGCTGGGATGGGAATGTTGCTAAAGACTGAAATGAGGTCACAGGGCTGTGGATTGTGGAATTTTAGTGGTTATGTAACCGCATTTTTAGGTTAATTATTCACTCTCTTCTGCCCCTATTTCCTTTAGGGTAGCTGCTCCTGGGACAGTAACATTGTTATTTCCTGTGAAATGCTGCTTCACTGACCGCTGTTTTTGTCTGAAAGGGAAGGGCCTTTCAGAGAAACCCTATTTAAGTTTCTAAATAATAAATCCTTGGCCTCTGTGCTTCACGTTGCTTTGCTGTCAGTCGTAGATAATGTTCAGTTATACATCAGGGTGAAGATGGGGCTTCTCTTTCAGGCATGCCCTGTAGAAAGCCTGCCTCCCTGCTACTTACAGTGGGGGTTCCATTGTAGTGGTTCTGCTAGTTGCCGTTTCCCTCATCTCTGCCCCCAAATCAAATCATCTATGCAAAAGTCAATGAAAGGTCTCAAGCTGCTAAGGAAGCTAAACAAATCTGCTAACAATAATAGCCTTACTGAGATGGAATGTACAAGAAATTAACTCTATATGCCTCAGAAAACATTCTGGGAAAACCTCCATATCACACCAAAGCCCACCTCTAAAATGTGACAAATCATGGTGCCAGGTGGAGGATGGGGGCATCATGCCTTATGACTAGAGCTGATGGCTCATGTGTAAAACTACAGCATTCTCCTTGATCTTGCCCCATGCCAAAGCTCCTGGGAGTGAGATCAGCAACTAACTGCTTCAGAGTGGTTGGGCTATTTTCTAACAAGTTTCTATTCATCATAAAAGCAAAGACCTGAACCTTTCTTGAAAAACGTTTTGGACTGAGGCTTCCAAGCAGCAAACCTTACCATCAAGGAGAAAGAACAGCTTCCTATGGGAAAGAGCTAAACTTAAAATAAAATTGACCAAGCAGAGAGTTATAAATAATATTATTTTAACAGGGTTTTGAGGTGCAGCCAAATATTTTGGAATGTTCTCAGTCTGAACAAAACTAGCATATTTTTTCATGTTTTCCAACCTCATGACTGAAACAAGAGATAAACGGAAAAGAATTTTATAAAATAACACCCCAGCTTAAAAATGTAAATTGAAGAGAAAAATCAATCTGGGCAGTCATAAAACCCAGGTGACAAGTAAAAATTGGACTCATGAAAAAAATGTACGATTTCCTCAAACAGGCCAT
This sequence comes from Xerus rutilus, assembly GCA_028644305.1. Classification (NCBI taxonomy): domain Eukaryota; kingdom Metazoa; phylum Chordata; class Mammalia; order Rodentia; family Sciuridae; genus Xerus; species Xerus rutilus. The sequence goes on along the minus strand of CM053409.1, from coordinate 41,525,985 downwards.
AATTAAGGTGGAATGAGGAGCAAAAAATTTGGAAGCAGAAAGAAGTTCAAATCCCCTTTACCATTCACAAAATATTTGTGTATGGGCAAATTTCTTAGCATATTTAAACTTCATATTCCTCATCTGGAAAATGGAGATGATAGCACCAATCTCGTAGAGCTGTAAGGATTTAGAGATTGACATGGAAGCATCTAGCACAGCAGCGCTTGGTGCACATGAGGACATGAAATTTATCCTATCTACTATTGCTTCCCACATCCCTCCACCCCCAGGACCCCAGAAGAGCAGAATATTTGCCTCGGATTAAATTCTTTTAAATAGTTTGGTTTTTGTTTGTTATTAAAGTGATAATTTTGCATTTAAAAATAAAATTAAATTAGGAATCTGGTCTATTGCTGATTCTGCAACTCTGGAAGTGAGAAGAGGCCTCATTTCTTTGAACTTCAGGTTCTTATCTTTAAAGTGAGGTGGCTGGAATCAGCTATAAAAAAAAAAAAAGAAACCTTCCAGTTTGGCTATACTAGGAATGGGTGGTATCTATGCCTATTCAAATCATGGTTTTTCAGTTGGCCTGCTCCAGATAGGCTATTTAAAAGTGAGTTTTGGTATAACTAGTACTGGTATTTTTTTTTTTTTTTGTATGTTGAGATCTTTGTAAAGGCAAAAAGAGTCTTGTTCTCAGAAGATATTCAATACATGTTTGCAGAATGAATATCTTACACTAATTAAGACAAAACAGAATGACGCTCTTCATGTAAAACCTTGGTCCAATCCCAGTGCATTGCTCCTCCTTAATTAGAGCTTCTCCAATCTTTATGGAAACATGGTATGCACCATCTGTAATACTGTCAATGCAGCAAGTAACAGGTATTTAAAGAACTTTTGCATCCAATATAGTTTTTTAATTTAAATTTAAATTTTTTGGTCAGTAGTTTATGAATTCTTCATTGTTATTATGATGTTCAGAAAGTTCCCAAAATAATGCAATCATCTGTCTTCCAAAATAAAGCATTTATCTCTCTCAAAATAAATAGAAAAATAATTGTAAGCCGTCCTTTCCCAAGCATTCCTAAGAGGAGACAGATAGAAAGAAACAAACAAAACCACCTAAACCTATAGGCTCTGACTTAAATGCCTATATTATGTGCACAACAAGTTGTAGTGTAGCCTTTGTCTCAGGTCTAAATAATCTGAAAAGCAAAAGAGAAACTCTTTCTCTATCAACAGGACTTTGTGACCCTGGAGGTCTTTTGTCAAGCATATACCAGGCCTATGGCACACGAAAATGTGTGGGTTGATCCGTTAATCAAATTATTTTATTTGTAAATTGGAAATTTTTATTCAGTGGGAAACAAAACTTTAAAATCATGAATTTCTGTGGAAGAGAATTCTGCTCTCAACATTTAATCTTTTGAGGGATTGAGGAGGAGGACATATTTCGTCCACCTTCATTGGTCCTTGGACCATTAATTGGTCAAAATTAGAATTTAAATTGTCCGCAAGGAAAATGTGGCATGGACTGAAGTCTCCACCCCTCTGGCTGCGTGGTCTCCTCACAAACATGTCCTCACTATTGCTGCTGGAACTTGTTATCCTCAGATTCAGATTGTCCTTGGGGTTTGTGGCAGTGGTTGGTATTTGGCTTTGTGTCTGGAGTAAATCTATGCCAACTCTTCATATATCACCTTATAATTTTCCACTTTCATGGATGTATTTCAAATTTCTACAGTAGTCAGTTCTTTTACTGAGAGAATGTAGTAAGTCGAGAAAGAAGTGTTTGTCAATTCAAAAAATTCTATAAAATTAATCATGAGATGTTTCACTAATGAGATGTCAGATGTTGGTTTGGCTTTCAAGTTTATATGACTAGCCATCAACGTTACATCTGTTGAGTTACTGGTGTTAAAGAATTCCTTTACCTTTTGAATAAGTTCCAATTATGATTCCCTGTATTTATTCATTTTCTTTTCTACTGACAGAATCTTAAGGTATTTTGTGATTAGTTAGATTCCAGGTTGTTAAATATAAACAATTAAGTTTTCCCCAAAACTTCTCTGCAATACAAAAATATATAAATTTAGAAAGAATGTAACAAAAAAGTTAGATTTTAATGTTTAGAACCGTATGTTTCCAAGAATATAAGAAAAAAAAAGGAACATTTAATCTGAATTTCCCAGGCCATTGATAAAATGAATAAGTAAAGACTTTTTCAGAATCATATAAATTCAGTGATACTGGTCAAAATTCAATAGCTAGACAATCAGTACTTTAAATTTTACTCAGGGCTTTGTTACAAACAATCATGCATCGTGTTAGTGGACAGTGGCCTTTGAGGCCCTTCACAACCTGCTGGATGATTGAAGCCCGTTGACACTGGTTGCCATTACTCCCTTACCTACATTTGTACTTCTCCTGAACGCTGCATCTCCATTTCCACCTCCATCTCTACCTTGATCCATGTCTGGGATTCTCTATACTACTCTTTTCCTGTGCTTAGCAACAATCTATCAAGTCATACACTTCCTTATGTTTTCAAGACCTGGCATAGTCCAGTCATCCACCAAACTGATGCAGGTAGCAGTTAGAATACCTCCTTTTCATGAATGGGTAACTGAGAGGCAGTTTCATCACATGCTTCTTTAATTTCTAAGTCTGAGTAAACTCCATTTGCTCCACAATGCACACTGTCTTAGAATACTATTATTATACGGATAATCTATTTCTCCCTTCAGGTCTGTTTGTAGTTGCCTTTTATATTTAAGTGCTCCTGTGTTGAGTACAGATGTTAACAATTGTTTTGCTCTTTTGATTAATTGACGCTTTTTTAAGAATATTTAGTTTTTAGTTACAAGTGGACAGAATATTTTATTTTTATGTGGTGCTGAGGATCGAACTCAGTGCCTCATGCGTGCTAGACGAGCACGCTACCACTGCGCCATAATCCCAGCCCCAATTAATTGACCCTTTTATGTAATAGCTGTCTTCCTTTTTGACAGGTTTTGAACTAGCATCTCTTTTATTTGATGTAAGCTTCAGATACTGCTGCTGTCTTTTGGTTTCCATTAACATGAAGCGTTCTTTTCGATCCCTTCACTTTCATTTCATGTGTGTCCTCAGAGCTGAAGTGAATCTGATAGGCAGCATTCAGGTGGGCTTATAATTGCTCTCCACTCAGCCACTCTGTTTTTTGGTTGGAGAATTTGATCCATCTATATTTAAAGTAATTATTTCTAGGTAATAAGTGAACCCTTCCCATTGTGCTGTTTTTTGTTCTGTAGTTCCTGTCTTCCTCATTTGTTCTTCCTTAGATTTGAAGATTTTTATTTTTATTTTAATATTTATTGTTTTTTTTACTTGTACATGACAGCAGAATCCATTTTCATATAATTATACAAGCATGTAATATATCTTGTTCTAGTTAGAGTCTCATTCTTATGGATGTCTGATGATGGGATTCACCGTATTTGTTTTTATATATGTACATGGGAAAATTATGTCAGATTCATTCCAGTGTCATTCCTTTGCCTATACCCCTCCCCTTTTCCGTTCCCCATTGTCTAATCTATTGCACTTCTATTTTTCCCCTCACGCTCCCCTCCTTATTGTGGGTTAGCTTCCTCGTCAGGGAAAACATTCAACCTTCAGTAACTGGCTTACTTCACTTAGCATGATAGTCTCCAGATCCATTTGGATCCATCCATGCTGGCAAATGTCACAAAGTCATTCATTTTTAGGGGGGGGAGGGGGATACCAGGGATTGAACTCAGGGGCACTCAACCACTGAGACACATCCTCAGCCCTACTTTATAAATATAAATATAAATAAAATATAAATTTATTTAGACAAGGACTCACTGAGTTGCTTAGGGCCTTGCTTTTGCTGAGGCTGGCTTTGAACTTGCAATCCTCCTGCCTCAGCCTCCAGAGCCACTAGGATTACAGGCATGTACCACCGTGCCCAGCTAAAGTCATTCTTCTATATGGCTGAGTAATACTCTATTGTGTATATATACCACATTTTCTGTATTCATTTATTTTTTGAAGGGTACCTAGGTAGGTTCCATTGGGACTGCAAATTGATGTAACCACTCTGGAAAGCAGTATGGAGATTCCTCAGAAAACTTGGAATGGAACCACATTTGACCCAGTTAGCCTATCCCTCACTATATACCCAAAGGATTTAAAATCAGCATACTACAGTGACACAGCTATATCAATGTGTATAGCAGCTCAATACAATAGATATGATGATTTTCTATAGTGCTTTGCATTAATTTCTTTCTCATTTTATTTTTTGTATCTATCATAGGGTTGTGCTTAATGTGGGGCTCATGTAAAGGATCTTATAATAGTTTATTTTAAGCTGATATCAACTTTGCATACAAAAAGTCTACACTTTTCTTCCCTTCCCATATTTTAAGTTTTTGATGTTACAATTTACTTCCTTTATATTTCATATCCATTATAAATTTTTTTAGCAATTATTAAATCTAATAGTTTTTTTTAGCTTTATACTAGACTAAACTTGATTCATATACCATTGTAGTATTAGAGTATTTTAAATCTGACTGTATTCTTTCTTTTCCCAGTGAGTTTTATACTGTCATTTATTTTTCAAATATTAATTAGCTTCTTTACTTTTCAGCTTAAAGAGCTCCCTTTAGCATTTTTGAGGCAGATGTAATGGTTATGAATGCTTGTATTTTTTTTTAAATCTGGGAAACTCTTTATCTCTTCTTCACTTCTGGAAGATTGCTTTGCTAAGTGATGTTTTCTTGACTGGCTTTTTTTTTTTCTTTCAACTCTTTGAATATAGTATCCCATTCTCTCCTGGCCTGTAAAAGGTTTACTTAGAAATCTGATTATGATCTAGTGGGGTTCCTTTGTATGTGACTAGTCTGTTTTCTATTGTTGCTTTCAAAATCCTCTGCTTTTGACTTTTATAATTTGATTCTCATGTGTGTCACTGAAGTCCCCATTGGGTTGAACCAGCTTCAGTACTTTGAGCCTTGTGGAACTGAATGAATTATGAGACTTCTGTACTAGACTCCCAGACTTCTGCAAAAGGAGTGTCTTCCATGGGTGGCTGTCAAAATCAGTGCATTGTGAAGAAATGATGGTAGAAAACTCCTATTCAGCCATCTTGCTGATGTCACTTTTGTCCATGGATTTTTATAATCTGTATCAAGTTACTCAAAGAGGTCTGAATAAACTAAAACAAATATAATTTGTTATTCAGATAGTAAAATTTCTTCATGAATAGCCATGTTTAGAGACCCTGATATTATTTCTGTGCTGTCATTTCCCAAAGTGTTTTCTTTGGGTCATTAGTTCTGTAGAATATCCCTCAGTGCAATGAAGATAAATTCAACCTTATGATCAAATATTTGGGAAAATTCAGTTAAGCATAAATAAATAGATTTCTGTATTACAAGACTCTAATATACTAATGAATAACATGAATTCTTAAGAAAAAATATAATATGCAATCTTTCTCAACTTTTAAACTTACTTGATTGTGATTCCCCTTCCCTATTCTTCTCCACCTCCTCAGTGGGTTATCTTAAGAGACTAAAGTTCAATGGATATAGCTTTAGGAAAAAAATATTTTATACAAGTCTATAATTTAGCAATCCATCGTGTGACAGCTGAGAAATACAATCAAGTGGCTGAATGATTTCAAATATGTGAATTTGTAGTATTAGAGATGTCTAAATCATGTACACTGAATACATGGAAGTCATAAGCACATATCTGCAGAAACATCAAAGGTAAGTGTAATCCTTGAGCTTACTTATTTATTGTTATTTCATACAGTTTTCACTTTTGTTATTTAATATAATAAGTTATATGTATAAGAATTTGAATTTGGCCTTGATCATGTGAGAAGTCAACTCTCAAAATAAGTTAGGTCCAGGCTGGGGTTATGGCGCAGTGATAGCGTGCTCGCCTAGCACGCATGAGGCACTGGGTTCGATCCTCAGCACCACATAAAAATAAAATAAAGATATTCTGTCCACCTACAACTAAAAAAATAAATAAATATTTTTTTAAAAAATAAGTTAGGTCCTATGGGATAAGAAAATAAAACAATTCTGTATCTTATAACAGTAATAGTTTATTGAGCATTTGCATGAATTAGGCTTTAAGACCCCTCTTAAATGTATCAGATTTCTTAATGCTTATCAAAATCCTAAAAAGCTGATGCCACTGTTACAAAATGAGAGATACAGGAAAGTTAAGTATTTTTTCCAAAGTCATCCAACTAATAATCTGATGTGGCAGATATTTTGCATTTAACTATCACATTTAAACTATCTTTCAAGCATTTAGATATAGAAATATAACATTTCTTAAATTTCTATTATTGCTTCTTAAAATAGATAAAATAATTCAAGTATATAAATCTCTTCCATAACTGCAGATTGAAAGAAGTACTTTTGTTCTCACCTTGATAATAGGGAGAGAATCAAACCCTAAAACTTAAAGTACTTTTCTCCTTATATTAAAATCAACTCTGACATCTAACTTCTGTGTGAAAAATCACACAGAAGATGCTAGCAGGAGGCATCAGTTTGGTTTTATAAGAGATGTGATAGAAATGGAAATATTATTTTAAGGCAAAGGTATGTGGCAGATTCCTATCCCTTTGTTGAGCATAAGTGACATATACTAAAGGAATGTTTTCACTGATATCATTGGCATGTGGCTTAAAAATCATAAATCTAAACTATAATGGGAGGTGGGGAAAACTTGTATAGAAAGTGGTAGTTAACCTGAAAGTTACTGGTCTCTAAGATGTACCCTTTAATCATTTCTGAGATTGGAACTTAAAATGAGGAACATTTATTAGTGAATTATTTTTAGCTTTGAAGTGATCCCTAATGACTTCCAGTGAAGTCCTGATTTAACCTTGGGATATATTTCATTTTCACATCTATGGATAGACTTCTTTCACAAGTAGATTAAAACAATAATTTTTAGTAGATGTTCTCTATTTAATTAGATCAATCTCTTATATGTGGATAATTTCAAATTTCAGTTGCTATAAGGTCTTAACAATAAGAATAATACTAAGAATACACAATACAAGTTTAATATCCAAAGCCTGTGAGTTCTTTCCCACTTAAATGCAAGGACTTTATCCAATACTCCTCTTCTTGACAATACCCTTGAAATCAGGCAAGTGACAGGTCTCATTCTCCATATTTTATAGAAAGAAGACCTGAGTTAGAGAAAATTGCATGACTTACTTAAGGTCAGACTCATATCTTTTATGATGCTTTTTTTCCCTTTAAACTATATTTCTTCAAGTGATAGATGGAGGGATAAATAGAGGAATATTTTGTTTGGTTCCTTCCCATAATTTAATAATGATTTATTTATGTGTCTACCTATTTGTTTGCTTATACTCTCTACCTTAGAAAAAGAACTTAAGGATGTTATTGAAACAATAATGTTTCTCCTTTAGTCATATAATAAGGTTATAGAAATACAAAGTGCTGTGGTTTTCTCAAGCAAATCGTTTGCATCTCATTGTTTACTTTAACCATGATGAAAATGCTGATGTTTTTATATAAGGACACAACAAATAGCTATCTAAAGAAAATAGATAAAGGATCTTTTGTTTCTTTCATACCTTTATTTGTTTCAGGATGCATATAATAATATTCTAAGTTCCAGACACCCCAATAAAGGAAATCAAAGTATTATGGGGAATTTTAAGCAAGAGATTTGATACAGGAAATTCAGTGTTTTCAAAATTATTAAAAAGACTGAAAGATTGTATTCTGGACTGAACCTCCAGGATTTTCTTCTAGAAGTACACAAAACTCACTCACCAGGAGAACTATGACCTCTGATCATACCACTATGGCTATTGGGTGATAGTGCACATCCCAGAGCAGTGTCCCAGGGAGCTTAAATCAGTTTCCACTACAGCTGCTGCTGCCCCTTCCATAGTGGTCTCTTGGACCCAGGAAGCTGGACAAATACCAGTGGAATACTCTTAAGACCAACATCCTAACTTCAAAACTTTCTTATCAATAATCCGCATCCTGGATAGAATGACATCCTTCATCTAATTTCTTCTTCCAAGTTGTATCTATTCATCTATTTGACAAAATCCAATTTTCATCCATAATTTTAGCAACATTGAAGTCTAGAAAATTTTAAAATATCACAACTTCTGCAGTATAGAGTAGTACAGCCAAAGGAGAATGGAGTAAGTTTGAATAAGATGGCTGTGTAATATCTCTACCAAATAGGAATTAAAAATTTTAACCATGATTAGCTTTAAATTACTGTTCATCAATTCTGAGAAAATATTCCCCCATTCTGTACAGTAAGAAAAAAAATACTATCCATTATATCATGAAATGGTACTAAGATAGTTCAATTGTACAATGCAGCTAATTTCAAAGATATTAACACACGAAAAGCTATGCATGGTAGGATCAATGAAATATAGTACACATGTCATGATAGATTATAATGGTATGAACTTTTTATGATGGCATGTGTGAATATACTGAGCAGGTCACCATTTTTAGAGAAATATCAAAAGTTTCAAATAAATTAACATTTCCTTTTTAATTGACATGCTAGTGTGTAAAGAGTAAAGAATCAAATAATAATCAAATGATGAAAGACTGGAAGAGATATTTTATAATTTGCCAATACACAGATAATTTACCAAATTAAATATACTGTTTAAACTACATACACCTTTCTAGGTCAAGACTAGATTATATTGCAAATTTTCCTATCCCTGTTTAGAAATGGGAAAAAAAAAAACATTTTGCAGGTGTGACTAAAATACAGTAAATCAAGCCACTCAGAGTGACTGTATTCTGTCAACCTCAGCCAACTACAAATGCGGCACAAAAGGTCACCTTTCATCCTGAGTAGGCCAGCACTTTCTTAGGAGGACACAGTGCAATAAAGAGCCAGGGACATTTTCAAAACTGTAACTTGTCAGCTGTGAGCTCATTGGAAGCCTATAAGATAGCCAAGACTGTAGGCTAAGACTCCATCCAGATGGGTCTAGCAGGATCTGCACATGCTATAAGACCCCAAAGATTGATTAAGTTGCAAGAGTAAAAACCAGAAGTCAACAGTGCTGAGAAAACAGGTACATGGTCTGACTAAAGCATGAGGTAGATACTTGCTGAGTACCTACTATGTGCTGAGCACTATTCCAGCTGCTATTAGCAGAGATGGAAATCAGAGTTTCATAAGATCAGAAAACTAGTATTTCAGGGATCAGAGTGATTAGAACAAAGCAGGTCCTAGCAAAATTATTTCACTGAAGTCTTCATTATCCCACATTTGTCTTAAGGTGTCAAATGAGCCTGCTGACCTGAGATCAGAGCTTAAAGAACTGCCTCTTGAGTTGCTGAGAGGTCTGGACATGTTCTGTTATCACCAGCAAGCACAAGTGTTTTCTCATAATAATAATCCATTCCTGGGTACCAGCACCAAAATGTCTAGAAAAAAAAAGTAGGCCTTCAATATTTATGATTCATAATATATTTTGCTGTCAGCTCAAAGATTGCAGATGTCATTTGCCAACATCTTGCTTATTTGATTTATAGAATAATTAATTGTATGTAAGATAAGCAGTGCACTGCAGACTGGCAGCTATAATTAATAGATCCTTGCAGCAAAGAAATCTTCATGAAATTGTGAATGCAAGTTTTTAGACCAAAAAACCAGCATCTCTCAAATTGTCCAATATCCCAATCTTCAGGTGTGGGATAAGGGCCCTTTGTATAGTCAGTTAAGGTCTTATAATTTACAAAGTGACTTCTGACATATGCTATTTTGTTGGAAATATCACAATGTTCCTACAACGAACACAGAAAAGGCATTGTTACCTGTGTGGAAGAAATAAACACTGAGAGGTTAAATGATATGCCCAAGCCCACTCTTTAAGTGTCAGAGCTGAGGGAAACCCAAGTGCAGCAACTCCCAGTCCTTCCTTGGTAATGCCACAGGCCTCAGAATGCTTGCAAGAGCATGCTTTGAAGTGCCTGGATATAAACCTGTCTCTTCCATGCATTACCTATGCAAAGAAATCTCTCAATTGCTAGCAGCCTGTTTCTTCACATGTAAAAGGGGACAATACAATTTTCATTAAAGAGGGGCAGCTAGTTAAGTGTTGATCTCAGGTCAGCAGTTTCATTTGATACTTTGTGAGGATTAAATGAAATAAAACATGAGAAAGCTTCTCTCCCCTGATGCCTGGAACATAGGAAGTCCCTAAAATTGGAGCCTCTGGCTGCTGCCACCCTGCAGTCTCTCTTCTCAGCCCAACCCACTGTTTTTTCCTACTTCCCACAGCTGCCAGACTTAGTTGAGTGTTGAGTTCATTAAAAGCTCTCCACAATTCTGTCCATGTCAAGGGAAGATCAGACAGTCTTAAAATGTGTCCATTCTGGTTGATCAATAAACCCTTTGGAAATAACCCAAACAAGTCTATCCCCCCAAAAGACTGTTTTAAATAAAATAGTATTGGAGCTGGGTTTACATTTTTTTTTGAAATAATAAGTGCCCCAGTCCAGACATGGTCATCCACACAGGACATGGAATGTTAAACATCATTGGTGCAATAGCTGGTAGACACCACCATGCCCATCTTTAAGGAACTTAGGACCTAAAGGGAAAGATGTATGTAATAACATGCATGAATCCTTAGTTATCTTTTTCTTTCTTGCATGTGAGAGCACAGCTTCTCCATCTGTCAACCTTAACTCACTGCAAAAAATTACATTTTTATTTCCTTAAGAAGAGAGCAATTGTTACTGGGGGTGCTGTGGCACAGGCCTGTAATCCCAGCAACTTGGGAGGCTGAGGCAGGAGGATAGCAAGTTCAAAGCCAGTTTCAGCAGTTTAGCAAGACCCTGTTTCAAAATAACAAACAAAAAGAGCTGGGGATGTGGCGCCCCTGGGTTCAATCTCTGGTATCACAAAAAATAAAAGGAGAGAGAGAGAGGCAAAGGCAACTATGTTTTTTTGTTTGTTTTTTGTTTTGTTTTGTTTTGTTTTGTTTTAGGAACTGATGTAAGACTGGCCTGATCAAACAGCAACAACTGCTTTCCCTGACAACATTTTACACTAAATTGCAGGACCTTAACTAAAATCTATAGTTCTTACAGTGTCCATTTCTCTTGGCTGGAGTACTTCCTTTCTAAATCTGTGTGTGTGTGTGTGTGTATGTGGATGGGTGTGTGTGTGTGTGTGTGTGTGTGTGAACATCCTAGAGAATGGAAGAGAAGTTGAACACGTTGAGGCATTTTTACTGTAGAAACCAAGCATGGAGTGCAATTCATGAAATGGGTCAAATAGTTCCTGATTTATTGCTCTCTCTGAGCACATTTTCATGCCCATCAATAATATTTCTTGGAGCACAGTATCAGAGTATGTGATTTCCTCTCTAGTCTGTGGACTGTGACTGAAGACTCAACTTCAGAACGATTTACCAAAACCTTCCTAAGGTGACTTCAGATCATATACTCAATAGGTGAGTCTCTTTTTCATAAGAGACCTACAAGCATCAATTTTTTGATCACCCCTCCGTCAAATGTGGTTTGAACTAATCAATTTAAGAGAAAGTAAAAAGTGAGATGTGAACCCATAGAACAGCCCTGCTACTGAGCTGCTGTGTATGGGAAAATAAAACGTCACCTGAACAATGATTGGTTTGTGGTCTTGTGCCCTATATAAACATGTTGAAAATATTTTTCCTGGGTGCCTCTGGGCATATTACATTTGTTTTGAGCACAGAAAAGAGATAATTTAAGAGAGAAATAGCATATGGGTGTAAAATATCTGAGTTACTTTTAAGCAATTTAGAGTGAATCTTATTTTAACAAACATATAACCAGCATCAGTTAATGGTCCTATGCTAAGGAATTTTGATAAAAGGACAAAAAAAAAAAAAAAAACAAAGGATCACCATGGAGTTCATGCCAGGACAATGCCATGGTAAGAGCTATGAGGGAGCAATCACAAAAGACTGAGGATATATAGAGGGGGTCACAGAGGAGCATGTTTGAAGATGTCACTGTTTTACTGAGACTGAAAGACCAAGCAGGAATTAGCCAGGGATCAAAGTGGGAGGGTAAAGATATTTGGGAAAGACATAAAAGCCAATGAGAGCATCCTAGATTAGGGAACAGGACAGGGTCCTGTAGGTCCATGTGCTGGAGCTAGGGCGACTGGAGGGAGAAAAATGAGCGGTAAGGCCAGACCAGATCTTCACAGTCCTTGGATGAACTGCAAAAGAGAAACCTTCAGAAGATTCCAAAAGAGAACATGATCTACTGTCTGGAGGCAGAGTGGAGCCCAGATTGGCGAGGATGCAGTGGTCCCCAAGGATGCACTCAGAGGCTATAGTCATGAATGTCACTGCTCAAGGATTTGGGTCAAGGCAGTCAGAATAGAGCTGGGAAAGACAGCACATGGCTTCAAGGTATATATAAGCCAGTGATCATTTACAAAGTAAGATCACTTTTAAGTTTAATTTTGATGTAAGAGAACATTTCCTTCTCTCCTGACAATACTCAGGAGTTGGCATCTGGTCTATGCATGAGGATATTTAAGTTTTATAGTGAATTCAGCATTGAGGTTTTAATTTGTGTGTATGTGTGTGTGTGTGGTTATTACAGTGAAATCAACAACACAAGGTTAGAAAGGGAATTCTTTGACTTCTTTAACCAAGAAAACTGTCATAACCCTTTCATTATTTACTACAGAAGAAATTAGAAATGCTATTTTTAGCTGTTAACATTATACATCAAAGACACCCTGCTTTTATTATGACTGTTATTAAAGGAAACAAAAGCTGGAGTGTCAATGTTAGTTGTCAAGGGAAACTGGGAGATGAGCCACATCACTCAACCTGTGGAGTGTTAGAGAATTAAGCACTAGCATTATAGGGGATATAGTTACTCAGCTGCAGCCCTGCAAAACAAATCGTAAAATATTCTGCCCGACATAAAACACTCATTTGCTATTTTGTCCTTCAAAATTAATCCTTGGATTCATCTTAAAAACATGTCACAAAAGACAGATTGCATTTCTAGCTTAGTTGTTGTGCCCAGATAGCACTAAAAGTTCAAATGTACATAGTTTTGCTGTGTATAGGACAGAAGCTGTTTGGATTTTTAAAAATAAATATTCAGATTATTTTTCTTTCATATTCTACCAAGTGTAGCTACAGTGCATATTTTTCTTATGAAATATATAATCTTGTACTGTTTTATTTTCTCTGCACACTTTTATGACATAGCAAAGGCATTAAAACTGTTGTAGAAAGATGCCAATGACTTCTTTTTTATCCTCATTAGAGACTGTTTTCATCTACAGGATGTTATATATTGTTTGTCCAAATCAGAATAAACATGTTGAAACTTATTTATTCTTTTCTTTTTTAAATATTTTTATTAGTTGTTGATGGATCTTTATTTTACCTATTTATTGATATGTGGTGCTGAGAATCAAACCCAGTGCCTCACACATGCTAGGCAAGTGCTCTACGACTGAGCCACAACCCAAGCCCAAAACTTATTTATTCTTTATGTTGAGCACAAGTCTCATGGATATGAGGATGTGTGCACATGTGTGTTCATGGGGGTAAAGAGGTAATAATTGGTGCAAGGAAAAGATAGAGTTTAGAACTTAAAATCACGGGGATAAGAGGTACTGCTATTATTACACAGATAATTCTTGTGCTTCCTTATCAGGCTTCCTTTTAAATATTTCAGTGATAAAATAATACATCTCAGACTACACTTTAATAAAACATGTCTAAAATAGTTGTGGTATACCTGCTGTGTTCAATTTGTGGTGCCAGAGGTTAAGGGACACTAAAAGAAGAGATACGTCATTCCCTCAAGGCCCTCATCCCAGAAGACATGCGAGATAACTATAGACATTTATAAAGTGAGCCAGGTGGAAGGCTGGAGAGAAATGACATATCAGATCAGTAAAAAGATCACACAAAGGGAAGGTCCTGCTCATTTACAGGAATTTTGATCTCCTGAATGGGTAAATAGTCTATGAATGCAAATCCAGATATCTCATAAAAAAGAAGTGCTGTGTTTTAGGTGAGTTTTCCCCATAGATCCATGTATAAGGGCTTGGTCCCCAGGGTGGTGCTATTGGGACATGGTGGAAGCTTAAGGAAGGGAAGCCTTAGTGGGACATCCTTAAGTAAAGCCCTTGAAGATGTGGGACTCCTGAATCTTACTCTTTCTGTGTTTCCTTGTTTCCTGGCTTCCAGTATGAGTAGTTTGCTCTACCACACATTCCCCAACCATTACCAACTGTACTTCCACCAGAGGCCCAAAGAAATGGGAGTACTGAATCTTGGATGGGAATCTTCACAACTGTCAACGAAATAAAACTTTTTCACTCTATAAGATATGTACCTCATGCATTTTGTTGTAGTAACAGAAAGCTAACTAATACACAAGGAGACTGGGAAAGGTGTATTATATTGCACCTGCACCAAACAGGAACATTTGGCTAAAAGTGTCCAGTAGAAGTTGGTGGAATAGAAGTCTAGAAGGCAGAGTTGGGCCAGAGTTCTTGAATCAGAAGGACACATTTGATTAAGAAATAGAGAACCATTGAAAGTTTTGAGCAAGAAAATGGCTATCAAAATTATGTTTAAGAAAAATTTATCTGGCAATTATGTGTTGGAAGGAAATGGAGAGAAAATGGCAGTTATGTATTTGAAGACATTGAATAAATTTTGAAATAAGAAAAATTAGGAAGCTACCTCTTTAGAAAAGAGACACTGAGTAGGACCTAAAGAGAACTAGTCAAGACTAGAAAAGAAAAGGTAGATGCATGCTTATACTTTCTGTTCCGTGGTTATTGAATAATTTTACTGTAACTAGCAAACCTTTTCTTTATGTGTGGAAATAAGACCCCTTCAAGAGATGGTCCACTGTAGAGTGTTTTTAAATCTAGAGGAATTAATTAATGCCAATATATTTCATTTAAGGGCTGACTCACTTATGAGAACTCAGGGGTCTATACTACAAAAAAAAAACATAAATAAATTAAATCATGTGTGGGGGCAGGAAGCAGGAACCCAAATGAAAGGGTAAGGTAACACAGAATGTGGACAGATAGAAAATTAATGAGAATTAAGAGTTAAAAGAACTCATCCTTTAATCAGGTGTTGTAGGTCCACAGAAATAAGATTCTGGGGCCTAGAAATCAAAGTGTTACTCAGAGGTTAGCGTTTGATGAGAGAGAAAGGAAAATATAACAGAACTTGTGCTGAGAAGCTGGAGGACACTATGCTAGGCACTGAGGACAAATGGGTGGAGACCATTGAGACTCTTAACTAGCACACAGTGAAGAATTTTAACAATGGTGAGGAGCGGGTATGGCTGGTATTACTGAATGCACTGGAAGCACGCTTGAGTGCTCCAACAGTCAAAAAAGTTGAGACACTGGCTTGGAAGTATATAAATATATTTAGGAGAAGATTCTTCTTTTTTTTTTTTTTTTTGGTACTGGGGATTGAACTCAGGGGCACTTGACTACTGAGCCACATCCCCAGCCCTATTTTGTGTTTTATGTAGAGACAGGGTCTCACTGAGTTGCTTAGTGCCTCGCCATTGCTGAGGCTGGCTTTGAACTCGTGATTCTCCTGTCGCAGCCTCCCTAAGTGCTGGGATCAGCCTCCTTAAGTGCTGGGATTACAAGTGTGCGCCACTGCTCCCGGCTTAGGAGAAGATTCTTCTATGGGTACTTGTATTTGTCCACCCTTTGGATGAGGAGATTTCATTTTGTGTCCTAATAATAATAGCATGCTAATAATGGAAGTCTATTATCTGACAGAAGGCAGGAGTTGCTGTTAATGCAGAAGTGATGGAGCTGGCAAGATGAGGAAACGGGAATGGCTCAAGAAGCCAGTGGGCCTGGAAAAGCCATCCCAGGGCAAGAAGGATGGCATGGAGGCTGTGTCCTCCCTCTCCCCCACATCTGAAAAGAGTTTTCCCACCTCAGTGGCTCCTCCTGCCTTCACATGTGCCTTGTCCCAAACACACGTTTAGCAGGTGATGAAAGAGGAAAACAAGGAATCTCTGTAGGTTTAGCTTCCACACATTCAGAATTTAAGCCGAAATCACTCACTACAACAACCAAGTGCTGACTCCTCTTTTTACTAAAATTCCCTTCCTGGATTAATCACATCCCTCTCTCCTTAGCCCCAAACACTGTCCTTCCTCATAGCGAATTGTAAAGACTGGCCATGCCACCTTAGGTTACATCCTTCTTTGACCCAACTCTTGTTTTTCATTTGTAAATGTAAATTAGAGCCCCTGACCCTTAACTATTTCCCATATAGACTTAATAGGTGTACTCCTCTAAGTTCTCTGTATTTCCTGATAAGAATTGCTGTGCAAGGATATTTTAGTCCAAGAAGAGTATGTTTTATTTTTCTTTATTTCTGCCTTACCTCCCACGGTACCATATTAAATAAATGACTTCACGGCAGAGGTTTTCAACCTTGGCTGGGCATTAGAATAACTTTGGGATCTTTTAAAAAATCTCAATGCATAGACCATACCAAGGACCAATTAAATCAGGATCTCTGGAGATGAAACCCAGGTACCAATACTCTTAACGAGTATACCAGACGATTCCAGTGTGCAGCCAAGATTGAGAAGCACTGATCAACAGCAACACCTAATTACTTCCAAATTCCCCAATTGGTATTTACTTTCACGATCCTTTTGCCCATGCTATTTTCTTGGCATCAAATGCCTTTCTGTATTTTACTGATACAAAACAAAACCTGCACAGCCATTAGAGCCCAAGTCAGAGCCCCTCCTTTTTCCCGCTACTCATGTCCCTTCCAAGCAACCTGTATCTGCTCCTAACAGACAGACATTGGACTTTGATCTCTAGATAGTGTCAGACATGTTTCTTTCCCAAATGGATTTTAAGCTTCTTAACAATGAGGATTTAGGCTTTATTCATTTATACAAAGTGAGCATTCAATTAAATATTTTGAAATCAACTTAAAACTTCCCAAAATGAAAGATATATCTATACCCTCCTATATATATTGTGGGTGATGACTTATGCCTTCTATTAAAAAGGAGTTCTTCAGAAAAACCATATTACCATTTCTTATAAAAAGTGTGGGATGTGATTTACTATTCCTGGTAACAGCTGCTGCTCATCAATGATGAGTTCAAAGCCAGTGATAACATAATTCAACAGTCGCAGTGGTTCTCAACCCTGGATGATGCCACGTGGCTTTCAGTACAGCATTGCTTCCTACTCGCACAAATACACTCTATATTTTCTTTTGTACTTGAATTAAATGAGTATTAGCCAGAGCAGCCAACTCCACCTAAAACAATTGTCTACAGGTTAAATGCTGGAAAGCGTGTGTGTGTGTGTGTGTGTGTGTGTGTGTGTGTGTGTATGTGCGTGTGTGTTGTGAGTGTAAAACATGCACTAAACCAGCCTCTTATAGAAGAAACAACTTGGGCATGACATCTTTCTTGTCTACCAAGTGTCCCTGTCTTTCTTGTCTGCTCCCATTTAAACCCTGGCTTTAATTCTATCTTAGTGTGACTGCACCTTCCATTAACAAATGTGGAGTTAGTTGGAAGTAAATATATTTGACTTTCTTTCTTCATACGTAGCATTTACTTGTCACAGTTCCTATCACACAAAGAGTCAAAAAGCATTTGTTGAGTTGTTAACTGAACAAAAGGAAGAACCCTGAGTAGAGAAAGTAAAATCAGTATGAGTAGCTCTCTAACTCCAAATGTCCCCTGGCTTGTCTACAGAGAGCAAGCACATTTCATACCACATCCACACATACAGGAGCTTGAGTGGGTTCCTGATTAGATATTAACACCCAGGAGAAAAATCATTAAATGCACAAGTGAAGAATCAAGCAGAAGTTATTTAATTAAGCAATACCTTGTGCAAAATTGAATATTAATTTCACTTAACTGGTCAAAAACCTTAAGAAGTTCCAGTTAATTTCTAAGGCTAGAGCTATCATGAGGTAAGTCAGGTACCCATCATGAGCGCAAAAAGACTCAGAAAGTAAGAATAATATTTAATTCAATAAATTTGAAATTTGAAATCAATGCAAATAAACCTATAATGAACAAAATAAAAGACACCAATAAAACAGGATTGATTTAGGGTAGATTCTGAAAATATTACATGAGAATTATATTATGATTGGTATTATATCAAAATATTCTAAGAGCATTATTATGTAATGCAATGAATAAAGCTCCAAACAAAGTAACAACAGCCCACAGGTTTTGATGCACATGGATTTGAAATTATAATCAACTATGCACAGACATGGGCTTCTTTATGAAAGGAAATAGCTTAATACCCAAGGCTGATATGGATTATTTTCCATAGGAAGCAATAAATAATTTTTCATGCTTAGATTTTAATTAGTGGTCAAAGTATCTAATGTGTTATGAAAGAAATTGATATTTCCCCCATTATGGAGCTCTTTAAAAAGTATTTGTCTGTTGAAAGATTTGTGTTTTCATTTAATTATTCACTCTTTTCTTATTTCTTGAGTGTCTAGCACTGTTCTGAGCACTGAAGTTAATGCTCTGGCCCGCCTAGGGCAGCCATCCTTACGAGCAGACACTGTGATAGAATGCTGAAAAAGACACAAGAGAATGCACGGGGGTTACCATGGAGAAGGGATGATTTTTTTCCCTGGGGAAAGGACGAGGAGAGAAGCTGGAAGGAATTTCAGGTCAGTGTAATGCAATGTTAGTTAACATGCCCTTTTCAAAACTGCAATTTTTTCTTCCTTAAGGGTTGGTTATTGTGTCCAATGCTATTAAATTCCAAGTAATCCTGATGAAGCACTTTCATTTCAAGGAAATTCCCTCAAAGAAAAGTTAAGGGATGTGTGTGAAGATTTCTCTCCAGGAATGCTCACCATTGTCTTTTTCATAAAAAAAGGAATAAACCTAACTAGCCAATAACACAGCAGTGTTGAGATATATACATTGTAACAATGGAAGACTTCACAGTGATCAAAAATACATGGAAAAGGAATCAGAAATGACATGGAACTGTGTATATACCTGCTGTTCAACGGGCACCCTGGACCAGCAGTGTGGGCTCACAGGGCGAGCTTGTTAGACACGCAGAATCTCAGACCCCAGCCACAGCTACTGAATCCGCCTCTGCATTTTTCAAAAGTTTCCCGAATACTATTCACATTTTGAGGAAAAAATATGGAAACTCTAACTTCATTTTTGAATTATAATAATTTATAATTTAATTATGAACTGGATGCATTGATTATCTTGAAGGGCTATGTTTTTTATTTTCTCCTTTTCCTCATATTTTCTAAATATTCAATTACAAATGTGTATTACTTTTGTTTTAGTAAAAATTAAGTTTTATAAAGGTATTTTCTCCTTTGAAAATGATTATTCATAGTTAAATTTTTTTTTCTAAAAGATAAAATTCAGGTCAATTGCATATTGAAACTTGTAAAAGTATAATTTCACATCAATAGATTCTATGACCACATATTTAGTATGTGTGATTTAGAATATTAACATATTGCTTCCATAAGTATCTTTCTATTCCTCTATCTTGTTCTTAAATATATACTTTTTTTTTTTGGTATCAGAGATTGAACCCAGGGGCTCTTAGCCACTGAGCCACATCCACAGCCCTTTTTACTTTTGATTTTGAGGCATGGTATTGCTAAATTGCTTAGGGCTTCACTAAATTGCTGAGGTTGTCTTTGAATGTGGGATCCTCCTGCCTCAGCCTCCCATGCCACTGGGATTACAAGCATGCTGCACCTCACCTGACTATATAAACATGTTTACTGAACAAATCTCACCCATCAGCAGATTGCACAATCCCTCAAATAGTTCTTGGTTTCTTTGGGACTTTATCTTCTTTTCTGATGCCATCCTAAAACTGCTAAGATTAAAATTTGTTGGTTTTTTTTTTTTCACTTTTTCATTTTATCATAGGTTTGAAAAGCCTTCTTTCTGAAGACAGGTGTAATTAGCACTGTAATTAGCATGATCTCCCTTGTTGGTGCTGTTTTTAATCCTATCTCCTTCCTCACAGCATTGTGAGATTAGGCACATCAGAGGTAGTGAGAGGAGAGAGGAAAAGCTTTTTCCTTGGAGAGCTGCTCTGGTGGGACCTGCTAGCCACCAAACACACTGGAGCAGAGAGAACACAGTGAGATGGAAGATATCAAAACAAGACAAAACAAACAAAAAATGCCTACAGCAGTCTCAGTTGCATTCTACAAGTCAAATCCCATTCTGATGCAAAACCTCTTAATGTAGTGTTTAGTTATTCAAGTTAAAGAGGGGCTTTTCATTAAAATATAATTTACATAGTGTATATAATTTGTTGAGTTTGACAGATGCATACACTTGTGTAAATGCCACCTTCCTTGCAAATGTTAACCTTTTCATCAGCTCTCTCACCCCATCCCAATCAACCCCTACCTTCATACCCACTCTCAAGAGGCGACCACTATTGTGATATTTACCACTTTATATTTTCTTTATTTATTCTAGAACTTCATATAAATAGAATCATACAGTATGAACTCTTAAAATCTTGCTTTTTTTCTCAGCACTATGTCTTTGAGATTCATCTGTGTTTTTTGCCTATAGCAGTAGCTCTTCTCATTGTTGAGCAATATTCCATTATGTGGATATACCACTAGTCATTCTTCTCTAGATGAGTGTGTGATTACTTCTTATTCTGGGCTATTATTAATGAAGATGCTAGAAATATCCTTACTGTAGCTTTATAGCAAGCTTTGAAATGAGATAGCATAAATGAGATAATGTAGTTTTTTAAAAAAATTATTTTGGCTGTTTTAGGTTTATGTACATTTTAAAATCAGTTTATCAGTTTCTACTCCCAAAAAAGCAGGTGGAAGCTGCTAGAATTTTGATTGTAATAGTATGGAGTCTGTAGAACAACTTTGGGAGAATTTACATCTGAATAATGCTGAGTCTTCCAACTAACCAAATCGTGTATCTTCCTGTTTGCTTTATGAAATTCTTCATTTTCCTTAGGAGTATCTTGTAGTTTTCAATATCATACTTTTGCATATATTTTCTTAAACTTGTTCCCAAGCAGTTAATGTTTTTGATGCAACTATAAATGACAGAGTAAAAAAGATTTCCAATCCTTCATAGAAGATGTATAAAATATAGCTGGTTTTTACATATTGACTTGTTTATTTTTCTTGCATTTAATAGAATGCACAACTGATGCTATCCAAGAATGGGGTTTTGTCACGGGAATGTTATTAAATAAGGTTGCACTCTCATTGACATGTACAGATTTATTCAGGTTCTCTGATTTTTATTGTACCAGTATTGATATCAACATATTTTAAATATTTTTTCATTTCATCTAAATTATTTTATTTTTATTTAAAAATAATTTAGAATATTCTATTATTATCCTTTTAACACCAATATGGTCTGTAGACTTATATTCAATTTTGGACATTTACAATTTATATTGTCTTTTTCCTTTTTTTAAACACTCTAACCAGTGGTTTATCACTTTCATTGAACTTTTTCAAGAACCAATTTTCTGTTCCCATTGATTTTCCCTATTGTTTGTCTGATGACAACTTCATTGACTTTTTTCCCTTATCCTTATTATTTCCTTCCTCTACTTATTATATGTTTAATTTGCTCTTCTTTTTCTAGCATTTTAAGGTAAAAGCTTAGAGTGTTGATTGTATACTACTGCTATTTTCTAACTTAAGCATTTAAAACCACAAATTTCCCACTAACCACTGTCTTAATGGTATCCCACAAATTTTGAAAATTTTTATTAAAAATTTTGTCACATAACTTTTTATTTCATCTTTGATATATGGGTCATTTAAATATGTGTCTTAACTTAGAAATACCAGGAAAGTTTTGAGTTTTTGTTATTGATTTCTAATTCCATTCCATGAAGGTTAAAGAACTTTTAAATTTATGACTTGCCTTTTGACCCACCCAGTTTTGTCTTTTGAATATTCATTGCTTGCTTGAAAATAATGTGTATTTGGCAGGATTGAGCAGAGTTTCCTAAAATATTAGTTATATTAATTTAATTAATAATGTTATTTAAGTCTTCTGTATCCTTGATGATTATTTTCATGTACTTGTTCTAGCAATTGCTAAAAGGGAGCTATAAAAATCTGGAATTCATGTGGAAACTATGGAAGAGAAAGGAAAAGAAATAGGGAGAATCTCAGGAAAATTAAAGGGAGACCATTAGAGTAGAGGAAAGGGACCAGCAGGAGGGAGAAGGAAAGGGAAAATATTGGAGAATAATATTGTCCAAATCATATCATTATATTGTGTGCATGATGAATATGTGACAATCAATCCTAGGCACCAATAAAAATATAGAAAAATAATCTGGAATTCAAATGGTAGATTTGTCTTTGTCCATTTAATTCTGTCCATTTCTGCCTCATGTGTTTTGAAGTTCTATTATTAGAATAGTTGTGTTTTATTATTTCTTCTTGATGATTTGACTTTTTAAATGGCCCAGTTTACTTCTGGTCATATTCTTTTTCCTGGAATCAATTTGTCCAATACAGTTATTCCTGCTTTCTTGTGATCCATCTTTTCACCTTGTATTATTTTTCTTTGAATCAAAATGTTTATGATTGCATATAGTTGGGTCATGGTTTTTTAACCAGTCTGACAAACCTCAACATTTAATTATAGTGTTTACTTCAATTAAATTTAATACAAACATAGTTGATTTTACATCTTTTACTTGCTCTTTGTCTCCTGTGTGTCTCATTTCTACTTTTCTTATTTTCTTTCCTACTTTCTATTGGATACACAGGATATTTTATAGCCCCATTTATTCTTCTAATTTATTTATGGTTTCCATAGTTTCTGTATGGATTACAACATGCATCGTTGGCTTAACCTGTCTTGAATCAGCACGCTCCCTCTTCACAACATAACCTCACAATGCTGGGATGCCATTTGCCATTTGGTTGATATTGCCAACTATTTTATTTCTATGTTATAAAATTCACTTCACAATGTATTTGGTTGACTTTTTTGGTTTAAATATTTGTTGTCACTTAAAGTAGCTTAAAATGAAAAATAATGTATTTTTATTTTCTAGATCTTTATCATTTCAGGTGCTCTTCATTCCTTTGTATGATCTGAATTTGTGTTCTCATTGCCCTTCAGTCTAAAGAACTTTGATTTTTTAATAGCACAGACCTGCTTGTGATAAATGCTCTCAGCATTTATTTTTCTGATCATGTCTTTATTTCACCTTCAGTTTCAAAGAATATTTTACTGCATATAGACCTACGTGCAGTAGAATCTATGATGGGATTCCTTGAAGATCATGCCTCCCTACTTTTTCCCACTCTCTGCTCTGATACTTTTCTCTTTACAGACAGTTTTCATCAATTTGATTATGAATTGTCAAGTTGTACTCTTTTTGCTTATCCGCCTTGGCAATCATTGAGCTTCCTGAATTTTTATATTGATTTTTTTCATCTGATTTGGTCAATTTTTGCCACTATTTCTTCAGATTTTCCCCCCTCTGCTCCAATATTTATTTCTTCTGCTTCTGCAACCTCAATTACATATATGCCACACCATTTGGAATTATCTCATGGTTCCCTGGGGACCTCTTTATTTTTATTCAACCCTTTTTCCTCTCTGTGCTTCAGTTTGGATAGTTTCTTTCCATTTTAAGTTCACTATTCATTGTCATTTTTTTTTATTACCTTTTTCGATGATCTATCTGCTGTTAATCCTGTCCAATTGTTATTCTTTCAGATTCACATTTTTCAGTTCTAGAATTTTCCCTTGGGTCTTTATAGCTTTCATTTCTTGGCTTGGGTGCCACATCTATTTAATTTTCAATTTGTCTAATTTTTGAACAAATTTAAAATAATTATTTAAAGTTATTGTTAGCTAATATCAATATCTGTTATATCTCTATATCTACTTCCATTGAGTTTTTCTCCTGGTTTTGTGTTACCTTTTCCTGTTTCTTCAAATGTGTAGAAATTTTGTTGATATTCTAGATTTCTGTTGTCTTCTTTAAATAGTTTTAAGTTTTGCAGTACTGGCCAATTAATTTACTGGTGGATTACCTTGATCCTATGGAGTCTTAAATTTGTTAGGTTGAGTCTAGAGTCATTCTTACTGTTTATAAGGTGTGGCCTTTCTGCTGTCCCAGGTGAATTCCAAGTTTCACTCTGGCTAGTTGGACTTCAGAGTCTCTTAGCACAGTGAAATCTTTAGAATTATTGGGTTCAATTCAAACATAGCCATTCCTTGCCAGACCTCATGCCATCTTGCTTCATGTGCACTTATCCTGATATTCAGGCAAACCCTCAAGGCAGCCCCAATGCAGATTTCTGGAGCTATTTCTCCAGAATATTCTTCTACTTTCTCTATCCTGTTCACAAACATGTATGATCATGTAGTTACCATTGCATTTGAAAAATCAATCTGTGGCTTAAATGTTATAATAAAATGCAAGCTACAAATCTTGACTAATATCACTCAAATAATTTAGCATTTTCTCCACACAATTTTTTTTTTTTTTTTGGTACCAGGAATTGAACTCAGGGGCACTCGACCACTGAGGCACATCCCCAGCCCATACAGATCATACACATTATAAAATCTTCCCTCTCTTTATTTATAGTTTCATGAATACTGAAGTGCCTGCCAATCTTATTTACACAGATGATTAAAGAAAGTGAAAGAGGAAGGAAAATGGGAAAAGGTAATTTTTTTCACTTTTTCTTCTCTCCATTCACGTCTGGTTGGTTTTTATAGTAATGAAGGAATTTCTCTGAGCCTATTCAAATATCAAGGAGTCTTGAGTTGCTAAAATTCCCCTCCTGAGATTATAGGAGGTATATGGCTTCTTCTCATTTAGCTAAAATTTTATCTACAAAGTCTTCCTTTCAGCTCATGACCTCCTCTTCGATGAGGATCATAATCTATTTAGAACTATCATTTAAGCAGTCTCTCTGCTGCAGGCAGGGTCATAGACCTATGGTCCCAATCCTAGCTTTTGAAGAGAATACCCACTCTTCAGCTGTAAAGAATTGCTTTCTTTGTGTGAAAATTAAAGGCAGCTATTTTTTTGGCACTAAATTTTTTAAACATTTACAGGGTACTTTGTTTTTTTTCCTGTACGATATTCTGAGTTGAACTGTTTTAGTGCCTAACTGCTTGGTGTCTAATTTATTTAATGATAGGAATATCTACTAACACCTGAGCACACGTTATCAGGAACTGTGGGCCCTACCAGAATAATCTTACTTGATCATCACCATAGCCCCATGATGTAGGTTCTATTATTATCCTCCCATTTCATAGATGAAGGAATTGAAGCTTGGCACATTTGAATAATTTGCCTGAGAATAACTGGCAGTAATCTGCTGTATTATGAGTCGAGCTGAAAAACAAACAAACAAACAAAAAAGTTGAATTCAGAAGTTTAACACTGGAAGAAGACAATATCCAATTGTCAAACATACATGGAGCCAGAAAAAAAAGATTTTTCTGTGAGGACTTCACACATAACACATAGCTTTAGAGACGGACATACATTAATTCAAATTAGAGCTCCCATTTTCTAGCTAAGTGGACATTGGGAAAATTACTCATTCTATATTACTCTGATTTTTGATCTCTATAATTCAGCAAAATTAACAATCCTTGTTGAGTTCAAGATGGTTAAATAAGATAGTGTCTATAAAGTAATGATAGCAGCTACTACTATTATCCATTATTATTTTTCTGGGTGACCCATCTTGATTCAAATTTAAGAATCATGTTTCCCTAAAACAAACAAACAAACAAACAAACAATTTCATCACTAGCTTCATGGCCTTGGGCCTATAACTTCTAACTTTTGGGGCCTCAGTTTTCTTATCTGAAAAGGTAGGACAAAACTAATTATCTACTTTTAAAGCTGCAAGAACACAGTTTTTTGTGTTCAGAATGTTCTCTATATGATGATCATGATGATGGCTAGACAAAAAATGTATAGTGGACTTGTTCAAAAATCCAGTATACATGGGGAGCAAATGCATGATGAATTGAATTAGAAAAAATCTATAATCTCTTTAGACTTCTGTTCGTTGGGTTTGTCTCCTGTCTGCATCCCATGCAGAGCAATAAAATCCCATGGAAGAGCTATGCCAAAGCACAAGGATCCCATTTATAAAGAAGAATTCAGCAGGGGAAAGTGTCACTCTTCTGCCTCGACTTCAGCATGGAATAGCAGGGTCCTTGGCCACAGTGTTGACTCAGTGTCTCAGTAATGTAAACTGGTTGAACAGTGAAGGCAACCCACAGTGCCCCAGGAAGGTGGTAACAGACAAGGACAGTAGAAGAGACTATGGTCTATAGAGAACCATTCATAGCAGCAGATCTAGCAAGGAAAAACGTTCATGAGCACAGCTAGGTTCTGGCAGAAATAACTGAGGAAGACTTTTCAGACAATCCTATTATACTGGTGGAGGCAATGAGACAGATTAATTTGAATAATGACTAATAAGTTGACCTCATTTTTATCCACAGTTGGGTAAGGTCTAGAGATATTCAGGTTGCATTATAATAAAAACTCGCAATTATTTTCATTATTATAGTATAATTTCATTGGAAGCATAGATTTTGCTAGTAGTTGCTTGCTTGACCCTGAGGTTGCATCAATTTTTTGAAGGCATAGAACCAATTTCCTAGTGGTTTGAAATTTGACTTTCTTTTGACATTGCTTACTGGGTCACCATGAGTAAGCTTAGAAGAAAATGTGTTTGTTTCTTAAGTACATTTCCCTTTTTAAATTGCTGGCGTGTTTTTCCATACGCCTAATTAAAGTTTGTATAAACCTGCATGTTTGTATTTTCCCTTGCATCCTATGAGAATAGAGTTATTTTTTTAAATGACCTAATTAGCATAGGGACACGTAGAAATAGGAGTCTATGAACTAGTGAATTTCTCATTATTAACTAAAACCTAAAAAATATTTCTCTTAAGAGTGTCAATTCCATCTCAAATATATGTCACAGGCCCATGTAGTATAGTATGATTCATACTACAAATACAGCAAAGAGATTGAAGCAGATTTTTATATTTTTTTTGTTTGTTTAGTTTTTGTTTTCTCATAAAGTCACAAAGCTACAGTTACCTTTTGGTAGGCCTCATAAACATAACAAGTAGGAACAAGAAGTTAATTTAATCAAAAAAATTTATACTTTCTTTACTGCTGAAGTAGGATTCTTTTCTCTAATCTCTCTGTAAAATAAATCTCTTTCATCAGCAAAAATTCTCCAAAAGGGCAAATAGTCTGTGAACTGATAGTGAAAGGAAATGAAGCATATGTTTTTAGGAGAAAATGACAAAATGATATGCCTTTTAGAATTTGACCTCAAAAAGTAGTGTTTATTTGGAAAATTGTCTAAAGAGATAAACTGTTTCATACTGAAAAAGCAATCTTGAGGATCATAAACTCTTTGAAGACAAAGTTTTCAGCATTATCAGTAACTATTTCTAAGCAGAGGCAGTACTATTATTACTTAACAACACTTACAGCTACAAATTACTTTACATACATTATATTATTTCATTATAACTATGCGAGGAAGGCATTACTATAATTTCCATTTTACTGAGATGAAAACCAAAGTTAAATACCCTATCCAAGTTCACACAGTCAAGTTCTAGATACACAAGTCTATCAAGTGGAACTTGCCTAGACAAGCTTGCACTTATCCACCATGTTACTGGTATGACATCATAAGAGTAGCTAGAGAAAGACAAGATCTCCAAGTTTGAGTTCCTGCCTCAAGTTGTTGATAATCCCATAACTAGCAGGCAAAGACAATGCTATAGGCAGGATCATCCCAGCTGTGTTGTGTTTGTTCCAAGACCCCCTCACATTAATGCTCTGCTCATTTCAAGGTCAGGTACTTGGATATTTGGGGAGAGAAGCATAGAGGTACTCCACTACTTGGCCTTCAAGATAAGCTAAGTGCAAAATTAAATTTGCTTGGGAGCTTTATGGGTGTACTAGAAACTTCATCTGTCCCTAAATCTCAAGATTTAGGAAAATACTATGTATGAGTTTTGGAAGAAGGAGGTAGAGACACCTGCTAAAACGGAGGTCAACTGGCAGAGGAGAATTACCTTATGGTGGAAAGGAAGCAAAATATGTCCACTTGAAGACTCAAAATTTCTCTGGCTCTGGAAGTGTCAGTGTGGTTCCAATATTCCGAGTAAGAGAAAAGCTAGCAATTGAAATATCTGTTCTCTATTTGACACTAGTGAGACTTGGTTTGAGAAAACCAACTCATTCCACAGGTCTCCCTATTTGTAAGCTATTTTTCCAAGGTGAGTAATAGATTCATTCTCTGGTTTCTGAAAAAAAAATTTCTTCTCAGTATATTTTGACTAGCCTGTGTAGAAGTGACCTGAATTAAAATTATCTAGTCTATTACTGATTTTTCCCTTTAAAATTACAGTTGTGCTATAATGTGCAAATTTTCATTGCTCTTCAACATGAAATTAAAATTACATAGTTATTTAAAAAAAGAATCTCAATTTACAATTTTTGAAAAGAAGTCTTGGACTTCAAAGTATAATTACCTAGAGCTCATTAAAATGCAAGATTATTAACCCAAGAGCTGAAGTTTCTAGTAATAGTGGATCTTTTATAAGAGTAATTATAAGAGTCATAAATATTAAGCATGAAAGTAACACTCTACATTTAAAGGGAAAGTGTGTGCCCTCATCTTTACTAAACTTAATGTGAAAAGAAGACAACGTGGAAGCCACCAGAATGTTAAATAGCTAAGCAAAATCCCTGTATTTGGACTCTTTGTTAAAGTAAGGTATTATAATACAATGTCCCAAAATGTTTTATGATGAAAGAATCAATGATAAAATATGTTCATTAGTGAAAAATATTTGTAGTAGCACCTTATGTAGTCTTTTTCCTAAACTGTGCTTGAAGAAAATGTGAGTAGAAATAGTATATTTAGTGTGATAAGAATTATGTAAATAAATGAAGAATAAATGACTACAGTGAAATATGCTTTCATAATCACAGCAGTAATCTGAGTGGTAGATTTATGGGTTATATGTGTACATTTTTAATAACTCTCAGTGATTTCTCAGTTTTCCACTGGAAGTATGCATTTCTTATAGTTTATCTATTCTTTTTAAATTATAGTTTTATTTCCAAAATTTCTAGTTCTTTTTTGCAACTGTCTGCTCTTTCTTTACATTATTACATTATCCCTTACATCTCTCAGGATATTAATTGCATTTATTTTGCCATTGCTAGTTCTTTTCAATTATTTCTGCTTATTTCCCCCCTTGTCTGAAGAGAGGGATTTAAGTCACTGCAAACTTCCACTAGCACAAGAATTGGGGTATTAGTAGGTGTAGGAGAAAGGCAGATGTGCTATTGGGCTGTGTACCTTTGTGGATGGTATTCTGGAAATAATTCCTTTCCAGGTTATCACCAGACAATAAGAGTACTGTGTGGCCTCTACCTGAGTCCTACACTCTTTACTCCCATTTGAAGAGAGCCAATCTTATTTTTGTCCCTGCCCTGATTGCCTCTTGATTTTTGCTTCTACAGACTCAGGTCCAGAATGCCTTTGTTCTCCCTCCACTTCCTTCAGCATTTCCCTGCCTGGATTATTGATATCCCCCTCCTCCTAAGATTTTTCCAGTTTGGGAATACAGCAAGAGTTGTTTTGAGTGTCAGCTATATATTTAATAGCTAAAAAAAATTCTATTATTCTTACATATTTGGATTGAAGAGGTTGACCTCCAATTGTGTTTAATCTGCCATTTTGAAGTGGAAAAAGTAAATAAAAAACAATTTTTAAATGTTACTTTAAAACTACCATTCTGCATTCCAGTAGTATTTTATTTTTGCTAATTAAAGAAAATAAGAATAAAGAGAAGATGGAAAACTAAGTGACACCAAAGAACTCTGGTTCAAAAGTGTGATGTAAATACCTCCACCATCACCCCCAGTTCTGGTTTTGTGTTGTAATATTGCTCTGGTGATACATGTGATACTTTTTCCTCCTAATAACTTCCTCTTTTCCTTTTGATAAATAAGTAAATATCCCATGCTTACAGATGGACTATTCAAGCCTAAACTTATAAAGAAAGCACAATATTATAATCAAATAGTCAAATAATAATGCAATTCAAATTTTTAAATCTCTTCTGATTCTAAGTGCATGTCAAACTTACCAATGACTGCAAATAATAAAATTTATGAAAACTTGCACCCTAACTCTATTTGCAAACATCACAAAGGCTAGATCATTCCAACAGAATTGGTATGTGCTGAAGGAAAAATGTCAGCCAGTGTCTTAGAATAAGCCCTTTGAAAGTGTGACTAATATAATTTCACTTCATTTCTTTTTTTTTTTAATTATTTATTTATTTTTTTTATTTAAATGCATTTCAAGTCATAGTACATAAACAGAGCTCAGTTTTTCCATTTCTCTGGTTGCAAATCATAAAGAGTCACACTATTTGTGTCTTCATACATGCACCAGGGGTAGGAATGACCCATTCGATCAATCATCATTACTATTCCCGTTTCCCTTTCCTTCCTCCCCCCTCCCCGCTGC
>CM053409.1:41391032-41495176 GCA_028644305.1 Xerus rutilus | reverse complement strand
TTTCTCTCTCATTAGTGGATGAGGATACATAAGGGGGATGGGAATGGGAATCACTTCATTTCTCTCAGAGCTTCTCCAAGAATCAAAAATTCATTCTTTTAATTCTAAAGTATTCTTTAGGACTTGGAATATAGTTGATGAATATATAAAACCTACCTCCTATAAAACCTACTTTCTTCTTTAAAAAAATGAGAATCAAATAAAATTTTTTTACCAAAACAAAAGTCAAGATGCCTTTTCTCTTAGCTCATAATTTTGAAATTTTCAGATTGAATTTTATCCCCCTGAGGTTCAAGTTTTATTTACAGTCAAAAAATGATATTTCCTGATTCTGCAAAAAGGGGAAAGCCTCAAATTCCTTTGGACATCAAACATGTTTAATAAATTACATTTCACAACGTAAGGGTAAAGTGGTAAGAATCAGACAGATTAGATTTCTTTTTAAATACACATGGGTTATAAAATAAAGATGGAGAAACTTGGCACAGAATATTTTGGCCTTGCCAAATCCTGAAATATTTGTGCAAAAAAAAGTTTGAGTTACTTTCCAAGTTACAAATACATTTTGTAAAAATACTGGTATTAACTTTGCCTGAAATTAACTTCAGCTGTTAACTATAGGAAAATACAGCAGAAAATTTCTGGAATGGGACTAATAGTTAAAAAGAGTTGCACTCTTCTACTCAAAGCCATCCAATGACTTCCTATTTTACCCCAATTTAAAGTCAAGTCATCATAATGGGCTATAATGCCCTACTTGATCTGACCTGTCCTCATCATTACAATCCCCTTCTACCAATCTCCCCATTGCTCTCTCTAGCTAACTTTCCCTCATTTTTGTTTCTTCTGTACAAAGTCCCCAAAACATCTACTGGCTCATTTTCACTCCTCCTCTGGATCTTTTCCCAGAAGTCAAAATGAAGAATTCCCTAAACATCCTATAATCATCTTTTATTAAATATCTTCCTTGTATTCTTTCATAGCATTTCTTGGTCCACTTTTAATAAGATTATTCATTTTCTTGAGTTTTAAGAATTCTTTGCATAGTTTGGATAATAGTCCTTTATCAGATGTCTCTTGCAAATATTTTCTCCCAGTCTGAGGCTTGTCTTCCCATTCTCTTAAAATAATGCTTTTATTTGGGATAATGTTCACATTTTTAAATAAATGTCATAGATCATCTGACAAGAATAAAATTATTTTAACTTATAACTGGGTATCTGAAAGCCATTTTTTAGTTATACCATTCAAAGTATACACAAATCAATAAAGCCTAAATCTTTATAACTGAATATTCTTCTATAAATATTTACTTCATAACTAATTGTGACCATTACTGAGTTTTCTCATTTCATGTAGTCCATGTCACATCTCAGGTTTTATAGGTACAGCAAAAAGATTAGGGCCATATAGAGCAATTGCTCTATTTCTAAACAAAACATTGCCCTGAGTCTGGGATTTTCCACCTGGTGAACTGACCAGCACCTTCTCTCTGTGGATTCAGTTTGACATGACTGCAGTGATCTTGAGTTGCAACCGCCATGACTGCCCCTGGGTAACCTTGGTCAGGTTTTTCCTCATAGTTTTCTGGTGTACTGTGAAAAGACAAAACCATTAGAATAGGTTTGTTGAGCTTTACAGCTGGACCCTGGCACCAGGATGGCCTAACTTCTTGATATTGGCTTGAGAAAAACTAGGTAATTTTGGCTGGGATGAAGTCCTTTTTGTCCTGACCATTTTATAAACTCCCATCTTTCGTATTCAAATAGCAGAGATCCACCTGGTCTTGCTGCTTCCCGGGACCACACTTCTGTCAGTACATCCCCCAGTAAATTGCACTCTGTGCCATCCTAGATGCGTCTGCCTCTTTCTCTGATGTGACCACATCTTGTGGCTAGTCCTCATACACTGGGACTGGGCTGCTCTAGATTACTCTCTTTGCCTTGAGAAGAAGGTGTCTGTTATGGTTTAGATAGGAGATGTCCCCCCAAAGTGCCTGTTAATGTCAAATATTCAGAGATGGAATGATTAGATTATTAGAGTTATAGCCTAATCGGTCCATTCTAGTTTGAATAGTAACTATAGGCAGCTGGGGCATGGCTGAAGGAGGTGAATCATTGGAGATGTACCCT
The DNA here is from genome assembly GCA_028644305.1 of Xerus rutilus. NCBI lineage: Eukaryota > Metazoa > Chordata > Mammalia > Rodentia > Sciuridae > Xerus > Xerus rutilus. The sequence continues at coordinate 41,493,044 of CM053409.1, read as the reverse complement.
AGAAGAGAGTATCTTACTCTCTTGTAACCCCTCCTTCTCTCTTTTGCTCTCTCTGCTTCCTGACCCTTCCATGAGCTAAGCAGCTTTCCTCCTCTGAACCCCTCCCCCATGACGTGCTGCCTCACCTTGAGCCCAGAGCAATGGAGTTGGCCATCTGTGGACTGAGACCTCTGAAATGATAGACCCTAAATAAACTTTCCTTCCTCTAAGTAGTTCTTATTGGGTATTTTGGTCACAGTGATGCAAAAACTGACTAAAACAGTGTCCCAAGCAGACGCTCTAAACTGCCTTACCTTTGGACCCATCCTTCTCTGTATAAACAACCCTGACTGCCTTGTCAGTAGCCTCTCTGGACCCAAAGAAATAATGCACCCAGGGCCACTTTAGCTCACAGGTGTTCAAGGAGCTAATACTCCCAGATGCTCCCAAACTTCCAAACCAATAGTATGTGATTAGAATGCCAAAAGGCCAAAAGCGAAAAGTCTGTTCTTCCTCCTTAAATGTCCAACTCTTTAAAAATTCTTAGTCTATTATCTCTTCTTTCCCTCCACTAAGACCTGCTAGAAGGATAAGAGGGGAAAACAGATTATTATTTCCCACTCTCTGGCTGATTTACTCTCTCAACCAAACTCTTTCTGCACCTAATGAAAAAGGAGCTCTCCTGATTACTACTGAGTGTCCATAATCATGTTTCTTCATCTCTATCTGAACCTCAGCTTCCATGTTAACAAAATGGAGATTAAGTTGTCCTTTCAAGGTGAATATGAAGTCTAGAATGATGTGTTGTAAAAGCATATTACAAAGTCTTAACCACTCAAGAAAATTCTTTTTTGCTGCTGTTATTTCCTGTGGTCCATTCTTCACTTGCCCTTCTGTCCTTTTGTTCATAATTTTCTGGACTCCCAAGTCCATGATGCATCCTACAACTCTTCCTTTGGAAGGAATACTTGAGAGAGCAGGTTATTGAGTCTTTGTATTTAGTTTGTGTAAGACGAACTGTCCGCATTTCTAATTCCTGACTGAATAAAGGGGGAAGATAAGTCTTGGCTCTAATGTCTCACACTGAGTGACACATTGAGCATGGTTGGGACATAAATTTAATCTCTGGGCTGATTTCAGTTCTATCTTTGTGACCATTGGAAAATGTTTTACTGTTATAGAATGTTCGAGTTGAAAAGGAACGAAGGCTAAGAGAGGCCTCCACCCTCCTTGGCCATGGCAATTTTCCTCATGCCACTCAGTTGCACAAACAACCCTGTACACACTACTTGCTCTGGTTTACCACACTATGCCTCTTCCAGATGCCTAACCCAGAGGTGTAACTAGGTTGGAGGAATGTAGCTCTGATTACACAGAAATAAGCTAAAAGGGTTAAAAGGATGTTACACTTTGACTACCTTCTCTTCATGGCTACATCTTGTTGCTGCAGCGCAGCATCTAAGCCATGCCATCCTATTTTCCATTTTAAAATTGTGAAAAAAATAGCTATTTTTAGAAGCTATTCTTTCCTTTATCCCCTCCTCATTGGTTTCTAATGTATTCCCTATTTTGTGATAATTTATGAGGGAAAATATTTAGAAATTTGTTACAAGATTTGTCCTCAATCCATGCAGTATGCATGTGCTATATGGTTTAGATGTGGTGTCCCCCAAAAGCTCACTTGTGAGACAATGCAAGGTTTGGAGGAGAAATGACTGGGTGATAGCCTTAAACTAATCAGCAAATTAATCTCTGATAAGATTAACTGAGTGGTGACTGGAGGCGGGTGGGGTGTAGCTAGAGGAAGTGGTTCATCGAGGGTGTGGCTTTGGGTATATATTTTGTATCTGGAGCATGGAGACTCTGCTCTCTGATCATCATGTGAGCTGCTTCCCTCTGCCACACTCTTCCACCATGATGTTCTACCTCCCCTGGAATCCCAAGGAATGGAACCAGCCTTCTATGGACTATGACCTCTGAAACCATGAACACCCTTTACAGTTTTTCTGGTCAGGTCCTTAGTCACAGCAGCAAAAAAGCTGACTAAAACAGGATGGAACCAAATCTCTACCAGGAGCACAGTGTATAGTAGAATGTGTTTAGAGACTCAGCTCCTGTTCATCTGTACTTGGGCAATAAGCCATAAACCAAGGCTTAGTTTTTCATCTGTACAGGAGGAGAATAATATCAAATTTGTAAGACTATCAATGTTGCAACCATTTGCAAATAATGACCTCCAGAAACCACAAATGCCATCTCTGATTTTAGTTTTATTTAATTGTGACTGAATAAATTAAGATAATAGGTACATTGTTTGGCAGACAAAGCTGGAAATCACCAGTGAAAAGCAGCATAACCTTAAGATGGTTTGGGGGTCTTTTCAAATGCACTGTCTAATTGAGTGACACACTGCAAAGATGGAAGAACCAAGAGTTCTTAACTAAAATGCAGTGATACTGTTAAAGATTGTGACCATTGCTAATGAAATGTTTGCAGAGAATAAATATCTTCCAACTGTCAGCAAATCAAATATCAGAAAGGCAGGAGGTCACCTGGTATTTGAAAGACAAACTATGATGGATTGCTGGTAATTATAAGGAAGCCAATTAGAGATGAACAAACAGAAACCAGTCTGATGTTATGTAAGTTACTATTTAAAAGTAAGAACTTTAAATTCGGAAGTAAGGATCTTGGAAATCCTTTAGCCAGTTCTTCCCTGAGACCCAGAGCTTTGGAGTGATTTGCCTAGACTCATATAGAAATTTTAAATATTTATCTCTGGGTAGTTCCAGGTAACATTAAAGCTCTTACTTTTGTTTTGTTTTTTTTTCAAGAGTTTAAAGTCGATGGTTGTTGTTATATAAGCTACCAATTATTCAGTGTTTATTATGGGTTAGGCACTTTAGAAAACATTTTACATACATCATCTCATTATTTCCCAGTAAAGTGGAAGTAACTATTTCCCACTTAAGACTGGGGGAAACAGGCTCTGAGAAGCCAGTGAAGTGTTTCAGACACAGAACCGGCATGCAATAGAGTCACACTTCAAATCTAGATGGTGCTCTTTGCGTTATCCTGTTCATTCTTTAACTTTGCAAAGATTAGTTATTGAAGATAGCAGAGTAACTAACCTTCTTGGTATTTCACAAGAAAAACTTAGAGTGTTCTGAGGTTAAGAGCTCTTCTGACACATTATCGCTGAGCCTGAACTGCAACTCCCAGCAAGATCGATGGGCGGCTTTTCCATCTTGATTCCATTCCTGAGCTATTGGTGTCTATAGATCTTCAGCAAGGACATTCAAAACTCATCAAGGCTATAGAACAAAGATAGAGCCCTCCCCAGACGCATGAATATCCATCATGTTTCTATAAATATTGTTAGAAAAATCAGCTTGTAGCCCCTGTGGTGGCATGAAGGATGCTCCAGGGTTGAACTCAGAGGAGCTGAGGAGCTGAGTACACACAGCCTGATACTAAGGCTTACCTATATGACCTAATCACAAGGCTCTTACTCTCAACTGTAAAATTAGACAAGGTTTTTTTTTTTTTGGTACTTGGGATTGGACTCAGGGGTACTCGACCACTGAGCAACATCCTCAACCCTATTTTGTGTTTTTATTTAGAGACAGGGTCTCTCTGAGTCGCTTAGTGCCTCACTTTTGCTGAGGCTGGCTTTGAACTCGCGATTCTCCTGTATCAGCCTCCCAAAGTGCTGGGATTACAGGCATGCACCACCACGCCTGGCTTAAACAAGACTTTTAAAGAATTAAAAAAAAAAATTCAAATATCCTTTGAAAAGTTATTAAAATAAATCATCAACCAAGTATTTATAGAATATATCATTCTGTTAAAAGATAATACACAAGGAGTCCACATGGTCCCTGTCTAAAACACAGTCTCTACTTTCAGGGAATTGGCAAACTAGGCATTAAAGCAGAGGCAACTGGTAATCAAGAGAAAAACAATCAAAACCCAGGCATTTGAGTTCCTTTTCCCATTAGTTCCCAGTAATAAGCAACATTGGCATATGTTTTGCCCTTTAAAATTTTTTCTTAGGATAAATTCCTAATTTAAAATATGTCTATTTTACTGGTTTAAGATATGAATCTGGTTGTCTATTGAGGTAGTAACACATCATCCCCAAAATTAAGTAGCTTAAAACGAAGACTTTTTTCCATCAGTCCTCATAGTTCTAGGGGTTTACTGGGCTCCGCTGAGCAGTTCTTTCTCCGGGAGGTTTCAGTCATCGGGTAGAAGACTTTCTGACTCACATGTCTGATGGCTGATGTTAGGTGTGGACTGAGACCTGTGCTGGGACTTCTGCCAGAACACCTGTACCTGGCCTACCCATATGTGCTCCCTACATCCTCATGGTATGGTGCCTGGATTCTAAGAGCAAGCACCCCAAGAAGCCCAGGCAGAAGCCATACTGCATTTATGACTTAATATCAGAATTCATATAGCACGACTTTGTAGTCTGAAACCCACTCATACCTAAGAAGAATGAACCATCCTTTCTCTCAATAGAAATGTCAATATTACATTAGAAGTAGAACATGATGAATAAAAACATAATCTTCCACGGGACATAAGAAGCAGAATACAGGCTCATTATTATTTGTTTTCTGTAATGAAATTTCTTATATTTATGTGTTTGTGTGTGTGTGTGTGTGTGCATACCAGTAAAATACAGAAAAAAATATCCCTATTGTACTAAGATGTTGTGGTAAAAGAATCAATTGATTATCCCAAATGTCTATTTTAGCTACACTGCTTTTCTCTTTCAAAATGCTCACTCATGCTACCATATCATCCGCATGCTCCAGTCTGGCCAAGCTGAAGTACTCTGGTAGGGGATCAAGAGACGACGGCTCTCATGGTGATTTGGGGACCTCAGTGGCAGATTAAGAGGTTGAGCCTTTGTATCTAAGGTGACAGAAGACAAGGCAGCTGTTGAAAGGACGAGTCAATGTGAGGAAGCATTTTGAGAACATGTGTCTTGGACTGGGGGAGAATGCCATGCTAGTGGGCAAAGGCCTTGGCTCAGGCACAATAAAGGGGACCAATGGTAGAAACAAGAGGAAAGCCTTTTAAAGAAGGGCAGGAGCAAGGACAAGGCCGGCAAGTGTAAGAAGTCAAAGACGTTCCACAGAAGGAAAGAATGAGATTTGGAGAATGGAAAGTGGTGCAGGGAGGAGAAGGAAACGAGGACAACGCCAGGGTCACCAGAAAGGATAACTGGGAGATTCTGTGAATCACTCGGTGAAACGGAAAGGTCCAGCAGGGGCCTGGAGCAAATATCAAAGCAAAGAATGAGTAATTCCTTTTTAAATTTTTTTCCACACAGTCCTTTACTAATAATTTTAAAGAAACAAGCTGAGAGATGCACTTACCGATCCATATTAACCTTGCTCAAGGCATCAGCTCTTCGTTTTCAAACTCACTCTGCCCTTGCCACTCTGGGCTTCACCTCTCAATCAGCATCTCCTTGTATACTCTTCACTGACTCATTTTTACTTTTACTTCATGTCCCCGATTTGACCCTTCCTTGGGAAAGATCTCCCTTGACCCTAGACTAAATTTGATTCTCCAGATATACACAGGAACTGCACACAGCAGGGCCCTTGCCTAGCTCTTGGCACCCGTGTAGTTAATGTAGGAATTAATGATGTCTGTGCCAGTGTTTCTCACTAGAATGGGAACTCAACTGGAAAAAGCCACGTCCAGTGTGTGATATGCAGCGCCACTCACCGTGCCTGGAGCGTGTAGGTGAATGAGGGACCAGCTCTGCTTTCTGAGTTACCTGGGTGAGGCATTACCAACCTAAACACTTCTGGGGTACGGAGGTCAGGATAAAGCAGGTCAAGTGATGATGATTGTGGTAAATCACAGCAGGAGTCCCTCCAAAGTATTTAACTTCTCATTAAAAGCAAAACAGCAACAAAACAAAAAGTAACACTGTACTGAATAAAACATGTCTTCAATTGTCTCCGGCTCACAGGCAATCTTCCAGCTCCAGTTCAACCTGTGTTCTCCCAAGCAAAACCATCTCCTCCTAAGTTAGGAAACTGATCACTAAATACCCATGGATCTTCCAGAGAGCACTTGGAATTCCCACAATGAGCTTCATTGTCACCAATTTAATATGAACCCTGAATATTAGTGAAGAATGTTATGTAAGCTGTGTTCCCACATATCACCTACTGCTTCTTTCTATGACTCTCTTCCACTCCCTGAATATAGGATCGATAAAGAAACATAGACAGGTCACTCATTCCAGTTTAATCATTTTGAAGACGAAGGGCCTAAGGTAAATATCTCACTTGACAGGTCACACAGCTGGTTGCTGGAGATATGACTGTGGAGATATGAACCCAAACCCACCTAAGTGAAGTCCTGTGCTTTTCCCATATCACCACAATCATCTGAAACGAAGCTCAAATTGGCTTTTGGAACAGAGCACTATGAAAACATTAAATGCAGAAATAATTTCTATCATGTATCTATTCTAATATAAAATGTAAATATGCATGTGAATAAACATCCTCACACTTTGCTCTTCTTTAATTCTGGGCATGACCTAGATTGAGATCTGAAATTGATCCCTTGCTAATGAGGGATAACTAAAAGCAAAGATTTAATGATAGAAATTGTTTATAGTTGGCCATAAATAATGAAGTAATGGAATATTTATTGATCCCAGGTTCAGGAACTCAAATGAGTGATGGACTAAGGAAATACTTAACACTTTCTGAAGCCTTACACATAAGTGCAATGTACCCCATTAATGGAACGTGCTAAAGCACAGAGCCAAAGATGTTTCCTTTCCTGTATTCTCAGGATAGAAAAGATTTAGCATTAGTTTTTTACACTGAGAAAAAAAATGATATGACCTTGATTTCTGTTAGTGCTATCAAGCCAAGGAAAACAGGGAGGAATCAAATGGCCTGAAATTTAAGTTCATTTCATGGCCCATCTGGTTCACCAAGTCCTGGACTCCTCCTCTGAAGAGCCTCAGAATCCCTGTGCCTCTGTGCTCTGTTTGTATTTTAATTTCCTCAGAGCTCTAGAACAGATCAAACCTGTAGCCTTGATGTTTTTATCCCTCCCCCATGCTTCCTTGGCACTAATGCCAAACAGAAACCATCTTGCTGCCTCCGTTTAATCACAGAATGACAGTATTTCAACATAACGGAGGGGCTGTTTGTGCTTTATCTTTTACTACATTTTTATGGGGAGCAATATATTTTCTTCCTTTCCTCCCCTGATACTGTAACAATCTTTCCTAAATTAAATATGTAACAAATTTCTCCTACGACTTTATTCCCAGGCTCTTTTTAAACCATCATTAAATATCTTCATGCTGTTTGACAGTTATTCCTCATCAGTGTGTTACCTTAGAGACTAACTGGTGTAAATGAAGGTTTATAGGATATAGAGAGATACAGAGAGGGAGAGAGAAAGGAAGAGCACAGAGCAGGACCCAAGGGGATGGCCAGATCTCTCCATGTTAGGAAGGGCAGTCAAGTCTGGCCAGCATATGGCGATGGCCAGAGAAGTGCATGTTTGCAAAGCAGAGTGTATACCCTATTCAACTGTGTGTTCCCAGGACCTAACTGTTCCAGGCACAGCAAGTTTCTGTGAAGACATATGATAGAAAAGGGAGTGAAAGGAAAGGATAGAGGAGAAAGGAAAGGAGGAAAATGCAAGAGGCTAAGGATTAGGAAAATGCTCAGTGAAGAAAGAAGACAGGTGGAAAGCTCCACATCAGAGCAAGATAACTGGGGAAGTCTTGGATTCATTCATCATTTAATCCAAAAAAAAAAAAGTCATCGAGATAACAAAATGCGTTTCCTCAAGGGCTGCAACTGCAGAAGAGAAGGACCATTCTTCAGAGCAGTCCTGAGGCTGAAAAATGGGCTCTGCACTGCACACGGACAACATGACCAAGACCCCAACCAGTGCAGGAAGCATCAGGACAGGCAGGAAGTGGGCTCACAGAAGAGAATACAGGCTGAGCCACATACCAAAGATGGTGGTGGATGGCCCTGGGCCAACAGCCGTAATGTCCCAGAGGAGATGTGGATAAGGAAGGAAAAGGAGATAGAGGAGGAGGAAGAGGAGAATCATACTTAACTTTTCTAATCATTGTAGTTATCTCAATTTATTGATCGCATCACTGAGCTTTTCTGAAAGACGCAGAGAAACTTGGATTAGAGGCTGGCTACAGTCACACCTGCTGTGTGTCAGCTTTAATCTGCAACCATTCTCTTTGACACACAGTCTCTGTGATGTTGAGCTAGAATTGGTAAGTCTTGTAAGCAACTCATGTATAAGACTTTAACAGATATGTGGACCTCACCTAATGCAATGTTAAAAAAGTACCTGGACATTAGAGCTATATTCAAGCCTTTAAGGCAACAAATTATATACAATAGTGATGTTTTTGCACCTTTTAAATTTGGTGTAGATCCAGATAGATAGATGCTTATGAAATTAATTATAGAAGAGCGGAATATTTTGATTAATTTTAAGCGAATAATCTAGTTCGGCCAATATTTCTTGGCAATCATATATATTACTGCACCCAGGGTTATTTCCTGTGTTAGACTTCCCAACAGGATGTGGTAATGTATATTGTAAAGGATGATTGTCTGTTTATAATAGAAGGAATTGTCACTAATGACGTTTTGGCACCAAGTTCATTAGTTTAAATTTCAGCTATTTAAAGTGTCCAGGAAGCAGCTTGGAATGAAGAAAATACCTTACTTGAAGTCAAGACACCTGGTTCTACTCCTGGATTCCCTACCAACTGGGAACATCATCCTGGAAAATTCCTTCATCTGTCCAGACCTCAGTTTCTGTCTCTCTGAAATGAAAGAACTGGACCAGATAATCTTCAAGAACCCTTCCAATTCCAGCATCCTTAGATCCAAACACAAAACAAGGAGCAACAATCAAACCCACAACTAAAATCCTGAGTGGCATGAAAAAGGCAGGATAATCTCTCCAAGGTCTTTACTCCTCCATCTTGGGATTCACAGTATTGACCAAGATTACACTGGTAATCACTGGTTCTCATAATCACATGACACTGTTCAGATAGACAGCTTTTGACACCTGGAAATGGTAGAGTAGAATGGTAATGCCCTCAGGAGTCCAGGATCACTTTGGCCTTCATCCATCCTGGCTGCCTTAACCAATAATATTTGTTGGGAATGATGAAGAAAAGGATAAACACAACATGAGACACAGAAAGTAGGGCAGAGCACAACCAAGGCCTCTTTTTTGCAGGGCGTGCAGGGGAGTCGGGAGGGTGTTTAGCTTCTGACTTTTTGTTTTTAGATCATTTCAGATTCCTAGAAGAATTGCAAACTAGTAGAGTTCTTTTAGACCCTTCACCTAGTTTCCCCTAAAAGTAGCATCTTGCATAACTGTAAGACAATTTTTAAAACCAAGAAATTAACATCAGTACACAACTATGCACTGAGCTATAGACTTTATTCCAATTCCAGGTTTTCCATTAATATTCTTCTTGTATTCTAAGAGCCAATCCTCAAAGCTTGGTTTTAATTTTGGAAACATCAAGTTGTCATTGCACATAGCAGAGCCGCCAGAGTTTTTCAGTCCTGTGGTCTCCTAGGCGTGAAGCTCCATGGCAGTCGAGACCTTGTCAGTCTTCTCTGTAACTTCAAGCCTAGGAATCATGCTTGGAACACATTGGCTCATATATGCTGAATAAAGGAATGTGGGATGATGTGACCAGTTAGGAGATCTTACCTTCATTTTATTTACCCCTAATTTCTGAATTATATTAATTACTTCAAAAAGTTTCCCATCATTTAGACTAAAATTAGATTTGAACTATTCACAATGCTGGAGACAAGATCACAACTACTTACCTGTTGCCTTGATCCATGAAGTTAGGCTAACTGCCCCCATCTGCATTTTGTTACCGTCATCAACTACACAGCACGCTAGAGGGAACTTCCTGGTGACAGAGGATTTTCATCTGATTATACAAAGTGTCTAACAATACTCAGTGAGACTTGATGAATAAGTCAATGGGTGGTAACTTCTCTTCAGTACATCAACATTACTTACGCACCAGCACTAAGCACAAAATTCTTTAACATGGCTGAGGCTAATAACTGCCTATTGGTTGTTAACAATAATATAAATTTTTCTGAGAGAAAATTGAATTCCAGGCAAAAGTCCTCCCTCTATGATCAGAAGTTTACTCTATGACCAACTAACAGATCGCTAACCCTTCTTTTATGTTCTAGCAAATTTCTGACTTATAACAAGTACCTTTCTGTTCTTCACATGTTTGGTTGATTTGATCACCAAACAGAGTGAGCTGGCCTTTGAGTACTTAAAACACTACCACACTCTATAAGCAACTCAATAAAAATCCGTCCTCAGTGTAATCAAAAAAGAGCAGAGAATATGAAAGCCACTCACTGCCATTCTCCCAGTGCTTTATGGCTACTTTTTCAGATCATCATTTACCCTGGCACACAGCAACTCATGCCAACCCACATCCTTCTCTGTGTCAGGCCCAGTCACCCTCCTGGCTTCATCCTACTGGGAGGCAGGCCTCTTGTTGGGAGTAAAGATGTTTAAGGAGTTTTCCATCAGTTGGTACTTAGTATAAGCTCTGAGTAACAAAGATAATCACATCTGGGCACTTGTGTATTAACACTCTAAGCAAATCTTCTTCTAAACAAAAAATACACTAAACTGAAAAACACATCAGCACGGAGGAGGAGAGCTGAAACAGAAAGCACGGGTTCCTAGAGAGGGAAAGTGACTCAACCAAGACCACACTTTGAAAGTCTCTACTGGCAGTCTCAATATTGCAGAATGAAAATCCTTGCATTGATTTTTTTTTCCAAATCACTGTTTTGAAACTGGATTCTAAAGGTAACAGCAGCAGGTGTAGCAAATCAGGCTATGTTGTTCCCTTGCTTGCAATTTTTGATGGATTCTGATTGTGCTCAGGGACTGATTTACAAGCCCTGGGATGCTCTCATCCCTGCCTGCACACCAGCCTCATCTCTCCTCATCTCTTCTGTACTACGCAGGCTCCTATCACACTGTCCTATCTGTAGTTGACCTGTGATGTCTGGTCCATGTTCCACATCTCTTTGCCCCCTGTTTCCTCTACTGAAATCAATATCACCTTCTGTCCAATCCCTTTATCTTTGCTCCCATTGGACTGTACATTTCCCTGCATTATACTGCTAAGCCCAGAAAAGAATCTGGCCTGTTTTCATCACAGTCTTCCTCACGAAATAAGGAACTTGGGAATAGCAATCATGTCTCTCTGTTTCATTGCTTTATTTACAGGTCCATGTGCAGTGCCTGACACATAAGTAGTAAGCAAAGAATTTTTTCAATGAACGAATATACAGAAGAAGAAAATAAGCATCCCTGCTAGTTATCTGTATGTAATTACTAAGCAGTCCATGAATATCATTTTCCCCTTAGGAACATAACACTATATAATTCTAAAACAAAACTGTATGATATTTTATAAGGGTTGATTTGCTATAAATAGAAAATCAGTTATCATCATTATAATTATATTCATCCCCTTTAATCAATTAGGTTACTAAAATGTAATATCCACCCACTCTGTTGCCTGAAAAAATGATGTTTGGAAGGCAATTTCAACATTCTGGGTCCTTAGAGATCTGCTCTAATTTTGGACTTGAAGTCATCTTCACAGTTTTTAAAGGAAAGAACTTTCCCTTTTTCACACCTGCACACCAGGTATCTGAAAACTGGACATTGTGCCTCTCCATCCCATACACCTTGCTAACCCCCAGGAAATAAGTCTGCATTGCCCCTTGTATATCTTCTTTGTGCTGTAAAATCCTCCTATAAAAGTATGTTTTATAGCACACTGGCATTTTATACATATAAAAGAGCTAAACTTTTATTCTTTTCATATTCCAGGGTTTTTTCTGAGAGAGCCACGTGACAATAAAGCTGTCTTTCTACAAGTATTTACATCTCCTGCCTTCTGCATGTGCGTAGAGGTTTGCAGTGGGATCCCTGCCAAAATAAGTCTTAATTGATTTTTTCAGGTGTTTCCTGCTGCCATAGCAACCATAATCAAATATCTTTTCATGAATAGCCTTGTCAACTGCAATATAGTATTTTCACTGAATATCATCTCCAGTTCTCTTTCTGCAAAGCTCTCTGGAGCTTTCTCTTTTTTGACCTAATATTTTCTTCAGGCCCCTAGGCCTCACGAAAATAATATACTTAAATACCGTGCATGGTTTTTTTAAAAAAAATAAAAACCTTATGATTTTCATCAGTAACCCCTCCCCCTCCACACATATACATAGTGACAAAAATAGATTATGCTTTCACAGATAATAGATATTTTATTATCAGCCTGATTTATCAAATACATAGAATCTCTCTCCAATCACCTTTAACAATGTCGTTGCATTTTCTTTTTCTTTTTCTCTCCCTAGAAAAATCATTATTCATCTTAAGAGAGAACATCCTGTCAAGTGTTGCAGTTCAACAAAATAAGGAAAACATCTCTGCCAAAATGCAGCAAATGTGATTACACAAGGCCAAGGAGAAGCCCATAATTAGATCATCACCATGGAAACAACCTAATTACATGGGTAAAGCAGTGAAAGCTGAGTTGCAGATCTGAATATGCTAATACTATTGTCTATGTTAAAATACGCCTGCTACTTAGCTTCTCCCAAGTATAAAATACAAACCATATAGATAAATCTCCCACTCAGCTGAGTAAATGGAAATCTACTGTGCAGTTATATAAATGGAGTTCAGGGATATTCACTCTCTTTATTATAAGCACATACCTGTACCCTGAAATGAGAAAGAATGTTTCATTGTACATATTAATAACAAACATACATTAACATGTAAATAGCTAAATGGCCTTAAGCATGCATTCTAAAATTTCACACTGTGAAAAAATTATTTATAAGAACAACCAAAGATAGGGCAAGGCAATTTAATCTTTTCAACCAAATATTCTTTATTTATACTAGGGAATAATTTTATATGGCCTCCTCTTGGTCATTTTGAGGCCTGTTGTTTTTTAAGGTGTCATTTGATCTATGAAGGCTAAAATGTGAATGTTCATTTATTGTTCAGGCAATAGTCTAAGGCATATGTCACACCCAAAGGGACAGTAGAGGGGCTACCCAAACAATTTATTAATATGGAACTATGTTTGCTTTTTAAATTATCAAATCTAAATAACTGTTCCTAATTGCCTTTTGATACTGTCTGCAAATGCTTTTATGTTGGAATTTCTTAAGCATATCTTCCTTTCTCTGTCTTTGCTTTTCTCAACTGTGAAAATTTCTTCTCCAGTAGCCCCAGAGGTAAGCTGGTCCCCAACCTTCCCCATATCTCCCCAAAATAGCATATCTTTCAGAGTTACTGGTGGCAAGCCATGAGAGATTACTGAGGCTTCTCTGTCCCCACCTCTTGCCTATACACAATCATGATCAGCTCCAGGGGAGAGCCCTGGAGCAGAGAGCAGAGGGTAAAGGTGTGAAGAAACTTACATTTCTGCATTTATGGTCTGCATTTATCATGCTATCTATACCTGTGACTTAGCCATGCCTGTTTCCTATTTTCATTCCTTTCTCTACAACCATAGGAACTTCTCTCCTGCTTGGGAGGAGGAAGATGGGAGAAGAATAGAAGAAATGCTAGCTCTCTTGGGGATAAGGACACAAACTTATTCTGGATCAATCTTCTGCATGCTTCTCTTAACTTCTTTTCCCAGAGCAACTCCACACACACACACACACACACACACACACATACAGCCCTTAAACTAAGTAGAAGGTGTAGGAAGTTCATCAGAAGCTCCTTCAATAACTAAGTCTTTCTTTAACAAGATGTGTGGAGCATGAACAGGAAACTAGCTGGAAACAACAGAGCCCATCAACATGAGCAACATGAAAGAGGATAGGAGCTTGATGGAGGGGAAACAACTAGGCTAACAGTCGGGCTTTGGTTCTGCTGTGTTATGAGTCACTTTCCCTCTGGGCCCTCTGCTGTCCCTCTCCATAAGGCAACGGCATGGGCTGGGTAATGTTTGGGTCTTCTACGAGCTATCACGGAGGTTCCATAACTACAGCACAATCTGGGTCAGTCTCTGTTTCCTACCTTCACTCCCACAGCCCACCTGGAAGGTCTCAGGCCAGGGTGCTGAGTTCACTCAAGCTCCTCCTCCCTTGACCATCTAGGCACCTGGTGTGGATCACACACACACACACACACACACACACACACACAGAGTGTGATGAAGGAGTCTGAGATGGTGACAAGACCACTCTGTTTGGTCTTAAGCAAATCACGTAACCTCTTTAAGCCTTCATTCTTTTGCTAGTGGCAAGATAGTGGCAGCGGGGAACATTTCTGAACAAGGCAAGGAGAAAAGGGACCTCTGTGTCCCTTCCAGATATTCTACTGTAGCCGTCCATGGGGAAAGATGATTTTATTTATGTGTTTTTCTCTGCAGTTCTATTCCATACTCAAAAACCTTCAGTCACTTCTCATCTTCATACATTCCAAATACTAAAGCCACTGCCCAGCCTTCAGAACACCTTTAATCCTACTGTGGTGTTCTTGCTTAATCTTGCTACTTCTTTCCAGCTGTCAATCACTCCCAGCTCACCAGTCTAGCCAGTTTGTTTCACAGTTGCACACATCCTCAAGCCCAGTGTTTTTGGCTTTTTGGGTTTTTTTCTCCCTTTTCCAATACAGAATCTCTATTCATGAATGTGACACATGGTGGTAGCTACTCCGTGAAGTTTTGCCACTGGACTGTTGAACCATTCCTTCCTGCACTACCCAAGTCCCATCCCAGTTTTCAAAGAACAAATTCAGCCTTACTCTCTTTGCAGGGCTTGCCCTGATCCCTCTGCACTGTGGGATGGGGTTTTCTTTAATCTACAGAATCTGACACAGCACACCATCCAGGACCTACAATCATGTACTCCTAATCACTGTTGAAAGTGTATGAAAAACTACTACAGGTTGCCAAGTAAATGTTTTAAAGAAGAATAGCAGGTCTTTGACTTCTTCATAATTACCACTCCACCTGGAGACACACTGATTCCTTGATTGATACTTAGGGAAATATTAGGTTGGTAAGCTGGGAGTTGCCCAAGTACATTTACTCCCCTTAGATGAATATCATCCAATCATGCATTCTCTGTTTGGTGAAAAGCTCCAAATTCAAGAAGAAATTTCAACCCCGTGCAGCCTTGTCTCTACATTGCCAGGTAGAATGTATATGTCTACTGGCCCTTGTCACATTGCTATACTTATTTCTTTATACATCCATTTTCTCACCTACAGTGAATTAGTCTCCTTAAGGAAAAAATCAAATTTCACTTTCATTGTAATCCCATGCCCACGAACATTCCCATAACACAATAAATGTTCAATAATATTGAATGAATGTATGGAATGAATGCACATCCCTTTTACAGAAAGACTGAATTTTTGCCTTCCCCCCTCCCTTCCTTTCTCTCTCTCTCCCCCCCCCCCAAATGAAAAACCAGTTTTTGACAATTCGGTATAAAGAATGAAACTTAGTCTTGGCATCTAGTTAGTCTATAAGTTCATGGTCTAAGTCATAGGATCAAGTAATAGAATTATCCATAGGTTTGCAGTATTTATGCCAAGTAGTAATTTTAGTAGTCCTGGTTGGCTATGTATCGATACTACACTCTGTGGCTTTTGAAATCCACGTCAGAGAATCATTAAGTATTTAAAAACTACCATTAAGAAATTAAGGAAGTTATTTTTATATTTAGAAAGTATAAAAGACTTAACTTATTGCAATAACTTCTCCTGGGGTGATCCATACATTGCTATGAGACAAATTGCTTCTTTTAAAACCACATCCATACCTCTAGTCATCAACACCTACTTGGAATTTGGTTTATTAAGGTATTAATTATACTCTCTCTGGGCCACATGTTATTGCAGAGCAGGGTCAGTTTTAAATAATTGTTCTTTGCAGCACCTAATACAATAATCTCCTCGGGTAAGAGGCTCAGTATGCAATGATCATGTGAATCTATTAATGACTGTATTCCATGTTTCTGATGACTATTAAATCTGAGCAACATGAGAGACATTACTTTCATTGCAGGATAAGTAATGATTGTCCTCCTAAGCAACTAGTGGGTTCTACATCATGATTTTGAAGAATTACAATACTACTCTCATTTTTCCTCTTAAATTTGTCCACCAGACCCTTAATGACCAACTTGGCAGACCATTTGTAGCAAGCACATGGGTCTTCAAGCTACAATTTCATATACACAAGTCTCTCCCTTTCTTTTCCTACCTTTATTTTTCCTTTATCTAATTTTTCCTACTCAGTTCAACTTAATATTGTCTTTCTGTATAATACACATCCTTAAAAGATGTCAAGTTATTTTCTAACCAAATAGATATTAATGAATATAAATGTAATAATTATCAATAGTAAATATCAACTCTGAGATTTTCTTGATTAATTTTTTTAATTAAGTATCCTTGTATTTGACATGGAGAAATTTCTTTCAGACATTGCTGAATCACAATGTTAACCTCCCTATAGATTATTTATAATTTGGCTCATGCTTCAGACGTAAGTTTTTCCACATAATCATCTGATCTTTTTCCTATATCTCTCCAACTTGGTTAGTGGTTTTATGAGAAAGACAGTGAGAAGATGAATAATTGTCTTTAAGATTATCTTTGTACTTTAAGAGTTAGGATGCAACAATGGCTAACACATATAGCACCTACCAGGGGCCAGCATTGTACTAGAAACTGATCATCAGTTAATCCTCACAGCCACCCTAGGAGATGGAATACTATTGTTGTCGTTCTATATAAGAGATAAGGAAACTGAGACTCTCAGATGTGACTCGCCCAAGATGGCACTATGATTACATAACAGAACCAGAATTGAAACTCAGGCCCAATGGCTGGCCAGAGTTATGCCACTAACCACTTTGATACCAGCCTCAACCACCTTGAGTCTTAAGTCCTTAAAGGTGTCATGGTGGAAAGTGTCAATGAAAGATTAGCATCTAGTATTGTCCAGAAGCTACTACAAACAATAGGGAGGAAATGGCCCTACAGGTGTGTTTTAGTCAGCTTTTTCACTGCTCTAACTAGAAGAACCTGACTAGCACAACTATAGAGGAGGAAAAGTTTATTTGAGGGTTCATGGTTTCAAAGGTCTTAGTCCATAGAAGGCCAGCTCCATTCCTCAAGCCTCCAGGTGAGGCAGAATATCATGGCACAAGAGTGTGGCAGAAGGAAAGCAGCTCACATAGTGATCAGAGAGAAGAGAGAGGGACTCCACATTCCATATACAAAATCTATACACCATAGCCATGTCCCCAATGAACCACTTCCTCCAGCCACACCCCACCTGCCTCCACTTACCACTTGGTTAATTCATTAAGGGATTAATTCACTCATTAGGTTAAGGATATGACCCAATCATTTATCCTCCAAACCTTCTTTCATTGTCTCACATGTAAGCTTTTGGAGGGCACCTCACATCCAAACCAGAACAAGATGAAAGACAATTCCCCTCAAAACACACTTTTCTTCCCCATGATGACATTTCCTAGCTCCTCCTCCTCCCAGCAGAAACATTAATGGACAGTGCTTTAATATAAACTTTTGGATTCTTAAGAAACTCAAATACCATTTAAACGAGAGAGAGTCAGCAAAGAGGGAATTTTCTTTCATTCTCAGTAGCAAAATTATTCTTGCCTCCTGCTATCATAACTCATTGTTGCTTCAGTAATACTGCCTGGGGCAGGCCTGGGCTTTATTCTCCATCTCTGTGTTTGAGCCCTGAAATGAAGTTATTGATTTATGATCAGGGTGACTCCTGGATGACTCCCGGATGTTATGATATACTTAATATAGGGGCTGGAGGAAAAGCACCTGCTGCCCTTAAAGGCTGGGTCTACAACTTGTTCATTGTTTGGCACTCCAGCATCTAGCAAATATATAATAAGCGCTCAATAAATTTATGCCGGATGAGTGACTCTGGATTTATATATTACACTTTGGGTATTAATTTTTAAGTTTATAATGGATAAAGACTCTTTTCCACCTTGTGTAGGGCTAAGTTGAATAATACATATACAATCAAGTGAATAAACTACTCACAGTGTTAAGGGAAATTGTAAGAAAGGCTTATGTATTGCCGAAGTCATATCCGAGGACACACACAAAAATAGAAGGTCTGTAAATTTAAAAAAACTGTTTTAAATTTCGTGAATCCTATCTCAAAAGAAGCCAACTTCTTCATGATTCATTAACTAGAGATTTCACCCTTTTTTTCCACTTCCTCAGCAACATTAAAAAATATAAAGCTTTCTTATGCTCTGTATTTTAAACTTTCATCTCCTTAAATATAGTGACTCTCAGGTCTTAGGAAAATAAAAGATTCGTTATGAGATTTCTGTTCTTTTGTTTAACTGTAAAAGGTCTATTGTGATCCATGCATAGGAGGTTTCACAATAATAAATGGGAACTGGATGAAGAGAGAGTTTTTGAAATAACCTGGAATGAAAACCCAGATATTTGGGGGCCTTGGCTTTAGAAGAAATTGCTGTCCATTAAAGTGTTTATATCTGTCTGGTGATTTGCATGGTGGATGAGAAATCTCCTAAACATTTCCAAGTTCTATGCCCAAGTGGAGATCAGATCTGTACAGAAATAGATAGAGGACTGAGAGTAGCAAGGAGATCCAGGAAACAAAGTGCCAGGACTCCAGAATTCCTGAAATCGTTCTCAGGAAGATGGAGATGGGGCTGCCTCTTCATCAGGGCTGAGGGCTGGGAGCAGGAGAGCATGCCGGGACAAGACACCAGCAGATTCCCCTGCTGCTGCAGGCAGGGATAAGGGCTGCTGGGCCCAAGCCCAGGGCAGCACTTGCAGTCCAGTCTGTACCAGTGCACTCCTCAGAGCTAGAAGAGACCACCCAGGGAAATGCCTATCTTAGAAAGAAAAATAAGAGAAAATGAAGGTCACCAAGGGCAACTAGGTTGACAGAAAGAGCTTGGTTCTTAACTACTGCAGTGAAAGGATTACACTGGGGGCAAGCAAGAGTCTCTTGGTTTCTGAACAAAAGAAAATGTTGTTCCCATTCCAGCATTCTCTGGTTAGGCCAAGGCCACCTTCCTCTGCCTCTTGTAGTGCACGTGATCACGTCCACCCTGTAAGGAGGTCAGAGATGTGAGTTGCATAATCCCAGATGAAGAGTCTGGGCAAGTACTATGAGCTCTGGAGAGTGAATCAGAGGTGGCCTTCACCACAGCTATTCAACAAATTCCATTCCTCGGAGATTCGTGGAGGGCCTGCTACCAGTAAGTTGCTGTGCCATGAATTAAAGTTTTAAAGGCATTCTTACAACCTATATTCCTTGAATGGGTAGAGTGACTCTTGGTGCCATATAATGAGCTGAGGCCTAAAGAGGTTGTATGAGGTAGAAGAATCTCTGCCCCTGTGGAAAGAGTTTGGCCTGGCTACCAGGGGCCTATCTATGAGCTGGGCAAGTTTTTCAACCACTTAGGCCCCAGTTGTTCAGCTATAAAGAGAAAGACAATTGACCAGATAATCTCTGTTAAAAACTCTGTAAAGTAATCCCTCCTAATCCATGAGTGATCTATTCCAAGAACCCCCAGTGTATTAGAATGTCAAGACCCCCTAAAACACAGACAACACCAAAACTTGCTTTTTTTTTTTTTTCTTTTGGTACCAGGGTTTGAACTCAGGGGCACTCTACCACTGAGCCACATCCCCAGCCCTATTTTGTGTTTTATGTAGAGACAGGGTCCCACTAAGTTGCTTAGTGCCTCACCGTTTCTAAGGCTGGCTTTGAACTCATGATTCTCCTGTCTCAGACTCCCAAAGTGCTGGGATTACAAGCGTGAGCCACCGCGCCCGGCTCAAAACGTTTTTTAAACATCTTTTCCATCTTACCTAAGCACTCATTATGTTCTTTGGTCATAACTTTTGCAGTTTGTGGTACTATAGAAAAACTAGCATAAATATCATTTTCCTTCTTCACAGTTTCATGCATAGAAGATTCGTTCTTACCATAGATCAAGCTGGGCATTGTGGTATGTGCCTGTAGTCCCAGCTACTCAGGAGGCTGAAGCAGAAAAATAGCTTGAACTCATGAGTTTTAAAGCCAGTTTGGCAAAACAATATGAAGCCTCACCTCTTAAATCAAAAAATAAAAATTTTTATGGCTTGGATGTGAGGTGTCCCCCAAAGCTCATGTTAAGACAATGCAAGAAGGTTTAGAGGAGAAATGATTGAGTTATGAGAGCCTTAGCACAATCAGTGAATTAATACCCTGATGGATTAACTGAGTGGTAACTGAAGGCCCATAGGGAGTGGCTAGAAGAGGTGGGCACTGGGGGAGTGGCTTTTAGGTATATATTTTGTAACTTGCTAGTGTAGTTTCTCTGTTTTCTGATCATCATGTGAGCTGCTTCCCTCCACCACACTCTTCCATGATGATGTTCAGCCTTACCTCGAGTCCTGAAGAATGCAGCCGGCTGTCTATGGACTAAGACCTCCGAAACCATGAGCCCCTTAATAAATTTGTGACTATAAGTCACAGTAGTGAAAAAGTTGACTAAAACAAAAATAAATAGCACTTAGCAACCTTGGCTTTCAAATTTTTCTTTCCTTATAAAGCAGAGAATTTTCTCCCCTTCAGTATAAGGAAGCACTATATAGCTTCTCCTTGACATAGCCATATTGCATATCTCTACCTTTGTGCTTTGGGACATCTATTAAGTAAAATAAGGGTTATTTGAACACAGGTTCTATAGTACCTTGCTTGTCAATCTGATAACTTAGATGACTATCAAACAAATCATAGGAAAATATTATATACAGCATGGACACACTGCACAAATAGGTGATTTGTGTCCTGGGCAGGATGGAGCAGGATGGTATGAAATTTCAACAATTATTTATGAAATTTTTTGTTTAATACTTTCAGATCACATTTGACTGTGGTAACTGAAATCGTGGTAAGCAAAGCTGCAGATATGGGGTTGAGGGGACTGATGTCATTTGTTCCTCTCCTTTGTAACTAATATTTGTTGACTACCTATTATATAAAATGAATACCCACTTATGTACAAGATTATTTCTAACATTCTATGATTTGTAAATATCTCCTACTGTTACAGCCAAATATTACACAAATTTAACAAGGAAGTTTATTCACATAGAAGAAATAAGGAAAAACTGAGCAGATTGCCCCTCAATTGGAATTTTTTCATCACATTTTTTTATGTGATCCCTTATTTTTAGTTTTATAGGCAATATGGAGACTAAGCCAGAGTATCAAGATTTGAAGTCATTTTTTGTTGTATTTATTTGAGCTTTTAATGTAAAAAATGATTGCAGAGAAAAGACAAATTCTGATCCCTCCTAGGAGTGCCTCTGAAGGTTATGCAAGCTTTCCAAAAGTATATATTTCTTGTTGCTATGCATGTCTTTTGGAGTTTGCATTTATAAATTATTTTATAATTATTTAGTCAACTCTGGTGATAACCTTCTAAATTAAAACTCAGCCTCAGTAATGGATGTTTTGACCCCACTTGCCAAGTCCATGAGCAGGAAATGAGTGAAGACCTCTGGTTGGGAAAGAACCTTTCTTTGTGTTTCTAGCAAGTAAACTGTCATCACATTTAATTGAGATTTGAGAAATGGGTAGCAAAACAGCAGTGAATGATGGCATTTGCAAATTAGTTGAAGCCAAGTGAATTTTTGCCTGGAGTGTACAGACTAAAAAATAAATATAAGGAAAATCAATGTTAGCCAAGAGAATCTTTCTTATTTCCCCACTGATCTTTCCATAAAGTAAAATGCACATATTTGATTCAGCTTGGAAATGTCTTTTTTGTTTTTGTTTTTGACCCTTTACAAAAAAATCTGTTAAATTTCAGATGAGATATTGTAGTAAAACAATCTTTGAACTTACTATATTGATCAAAGTAATGGTTCAAACTGTATCTTCCCCTACTCAGCCCTTAATGCAGATTTTTCTTTTCCAGGGAATTATTTCAGATGTTTCCAAAGGGGAAAAAGCTTTTCAACTTTTCATTACTTTCCATTATGATATGAACAAAATCATCAGGACCCATTGCAGTCAGTAGTTCACACTGAAGATGAATGAGTCTACCCTGAACTCTCCTCTCAGCACATTTCTGTTGAGTCTTTATAAAATTTAAATACATGAGATATGTGCAAAAGTAAAAAGTGGTTAAAGAATGTTACCTAATATGTACTTTATTCTAAGCAAAACTCATCTTTCATATACATATCTAAAAATCTGAGTTATGGACCTAATCTTTCTATCCCAAGCATAGATTGTTTAAATTTAGATTTTTCAAGAAGATACCATATGGTAATATTAATCTCCTTTTTTGAGAAAGCATTTTATGTTTTCCAGAAAATATAATATACTCTGTTTTGGCACAATAATTACTTAAAATCAGCCAAACCCCATTTATGTATAGAAACATGGAGAACCTGTTTCTCCTTTTACATTTACACATATTTAAAAAGATGTACATAAATAGCATACACATGCACATAGGTTAATATTTTCTCTGATCATTCTCTAGCTCAGTAAATTATAGTAAATATTAAACTTCAACAAGATAATGGTTTTTTTTCTATGCCTATGAAGTAAAAGAGAAGATAAGCCTGTAAGAAATGACAATTGATCTTTCAGTATTTTTTCTTTCTTTTCTTCTTTTCTTGCTTTCTTTCAGATCTGTGACCAGATTCTAGAAAGGGCTACATAGATACTTTCATAATAAAAATTTCCACTATCATTCCATATAAGTTTTTCCACTTTACATCAGATAAATATTTATAAAATTAAATATATTTTCATTAAAATTAGAATTATTTCCAAGAATGACATAAAAGGCTTTTTAATTTTCAGTGCAAATTTTGGCATGGAGCTTGAAAAAACACTCCTAAACTGTGTACCATATTAAGTATGTAAAATTGCCATTTCCTCTACTTTCAACAAAAACGGGGGGAAAACAGGGTTTCAGGGAAATAAAGAAACAAAAGTCTTATTTCTATAGGTCAAAGTAGTTTTTAACCTTCTGAAAATACTTCAAAAATGTTCCAGGCTATAAATTACCATAATTCTTACCTCCCCCATGGAAGGAAAAGGAAGTACAAGAGAAAGAAATCATAAAAAAATCTCAATCTGCTGAATTCTTTCTTCAATCATTACCTCAGTTGTTTTCAATTCCTGATTTCCCAGCACTTCTGCACGGCTCTTACCCTTATGCTTCTCTAATATGTTTCACATTGATTTTTTTTTCCTATTCTCTGCTGACTGTACAGTCTGAAAAATGCTGTGACCTTAAAGTCAAGATCAAGTTTGCATTCCTGGAGTAAACAAGAAAGAAAGATGAAAAAGAGAACTTTTTTAAAAAAGGAAGGAAAGAAGAAAGACAAACTAAGGAGCAAAATACATCCCCTATAATCAAGGAGAAAACAGTGTCTCACTTCTGAGATTTCTTTTTCTTCTAAATTTGGTGTTCAAGGTGAGGAATATTAATACAAGCTACCAGTGAAAGGAGTGAAACTTTTTTTTCTCAAGTACTATTTGTGTAGGAGCTAGTCTGGTATTAAATATTCCTATCACTCTGTAAAATAATGGAACTGAGAGAATGAAATTTCTCACCATAATTATGCTCAGATACTATACTGGGAAAACAAGAGCTACACATTATGGTTCCAAAATAGTTTAAATAAATTACTGCTTGAGAGTTTTGTTAAAAAGCCATAAGTTTAAATAAAACCATAAGTTTAAATAATCTCCTAGAATTATTACAGATTTTATGAAAACTTTATCTGTCTCAGGACTTATCTTCAGTAACCTGACACTTAACTATTTTAAAAGATAGGACATTTCAAAGTGTTTGTAACGTTTATTTATGACAAAAGCAAAGCCAAAAAAAAAAAGTCACACATAAAAGTACAGTCCTTCGTTTCCTATCCTAGTCTGAAGCAAAGGTCTGACAGTGACTAAAAGAAGGCATTTAAAAAATTCAGCAAGTCGTAACACATGAGGACATGATCATCAAGGCAGGGTTAACTCAAAGGTATCTGGACACTTGCTTTCCTATGAAGTCGCTTCTCTAAAATGCTGTCTCTCCTTGGAGAGGGCTTCTGATCTAAAGTCTCAACATATGACTTTCATACTCCATGTCTTATTTATGATGCGGCATGACGGCGTCATCAGAGAGCTACTTCAGCACCTCTCTGCATTCACATGGGCTGCCCAGTTTGGCTATCACCCAGTGCATCATGGACCACCGTTCATTAAAAGCACATGCTCATCAGGATTAGAACCCTCTGTATGATCTTTGGAGAACAGTACTAATGCTTACTCAGCATCCTCTCCTTCTTCCTTTTTAAAACAGCACTTAATGATGTCTAGGTATCCGTCTTCCCTCTTTGCAGGCATGAACCCCAGCCCCAGCGTCAGCCTCACTGGAATATAGGTGATTCTTTTATATTGCCAGTACTTGAGTCAGGCATGGGCATGTGATCTCTGTTTGGACAATGAGAAATGAGGAAAGGCTGCTAGAACAATTCTAGAAGGTAAAAGAAGCTTGAGAAGAGATGTTTCTTTTTCTCTTGAGTATATTTGCCCTTAAATGTACTTAAAACTGAAACAGACTTTTTGCTACTAGTCAGAAGATGAAACCAACTCAAAAGAGAACAGATTGAAGAAATATAAAAACAAACGAATGATATCACTGAGGCACAGCATCAGCCAACCCCACCTGGAACTTGACTATGAGAGACATTATTACTATTGTCACTTAATACTTGACATCTAGGTTTCTATTATTTGCAGCCAGTAGCAAGCTAAGAATTTTTCTTAGCTTCCTTCAATTGTATCTGCCTTCCTGGCTCGGGCCTTTCTGAAGAAGAAAGTCCAATGCTAATATATTTACCCTTTATTTAACTTAGAAATTTCAATCACAAGTATAGGGAACAAGATAAATTTAGAGGAAGAAAAACAAGATGACTTAACAACATCAAAACATTAATTTCTAAAATGTATCCTAGAGGAGTTGCTTTACATGATATTGCCATTGTCAGGCTGCTGAGCAAAGATGAAGAAGGACAAAGCATTTAAATGACCTACCCCATCATTTATACAACATAGATCACACATATGATGGCCAGTTTTGTAAACCACATGGGACAAAAAAGTCCCAGTCTGGCTCCACATCTTCTCTCAAATCTGCTCCTACCCTTCAGTGACCCCTGGGGAAAACCAAAAAAAAAAAAAAAACCACAACTCTTTGCATATTTTCAGGTACTACAGACTTCTTTTAGGAACTAAAACATGCAAGCCAATCAAATACCAAAATAATTTCTTCTTCAATTCAAAACTATTCTCCCTCCCAGTTGAAGACTGTTGATGAATCTTTCTTTGTTGTCAAATGTCTCTGCGTAGAAAAGATGTTCCAACCTGTCTCTTTTATGAGGTTCCCTTGTTATTTCTTCACACTCCAGGGAGTTATAAATACAACAATTCCTGATATATGTAAAACATTCTTTGTCTGATCTCTTGCAAGACTCTGAACTCCTGCTACCAGATGGTAGGCTGGGCTACCTGTTATGATTTGAATTGTAAGTGTTACCCCAAAATCATGTTCTGAAGGCCTGGTCATTATCCTGTGGTGCTATCGGGAGGCAGTGGAACCTTTAAAAGTGAGGACTAGTTGAAGGAAGTTAGGTCATTGGGGACGTGCCCTTGAGGAAGAAGATTCTAGAACCTTGGCCTTCTCTCTTTTCTCTTTCTTTCCCTCTCTGTCTTTCTCTTTTCTCATTCTCTCTCTTGGCTTCCCTGCCAAGAGACCTCCTCTGCCATGTACTTCCACCATAACGTACCATGCTGCCAACAGGCCCAAAGCAACAGGATCAAGTGACCATGAACAGAAACCTCTGAAACCATGAGCCAAGAATATACTTTCTCCTCCTAAGTCATTTATCACAGGTGTTTTGTCCCGGGAATGGAAAGTGGACCAACTTCAATCCCATCCATGCTGTAATCATCTCTCTTGTTTGAGGTCCTTTAAAATAATTTTTGCTACCTTACATTATAGACACTTGTCTCATAGGAAAACTAACACACCTTTTCTTCCCTCACTATGTCCTCAAACTTGAGGCACTATTGTCCTTGTGACCTTGTTCTGCTACTCTGTGCATCCTCAGTCCATCTCCTACCTTCTGATTTCTCCCCAAAAGAATCAGAAACCAGTCTCTGTTCTGTCCAAACTCTAGAGCCACCTGGCCAAATACTAAATCCATTAACTATATGTGACTATTGAGCACTTGAAATGTCACTAGTGCAAATGAGTACCAGAGAGAAAGTGAGAGACGGGGCACATCAACATCAACTGTTTCCTTTAACTTTTAAAAAAATGTGGCTACAAGAAAATAAATTATGTAATGTGGACGGCATGACGTATCTCTTGGCCTCTACTGCTTCTCATTATTCAGAGTGCTGCAGAGCCCTGACATCAGCCGAGATCCTCTTATATGAGACACTTAGGTTCAGATAGCACCCAATTCTCCAGGTAAAGCTATGACGTAGAGAAGTACTTAATCCAAGGACCAGGCACTCCATGCTGATCCCTGAACTGTCTGTTGCCAACTCATGACAAAATAAGGACAGAATTTGAGAATAGTGTTTAGAAATCTTTAGAGCAATTTGCCATAACAACGTAGAGTTTGTGATCTGTGAACATTCTTTTATTTCAGTTTTCTAGAAATTCAGCTTTGTTAATCTTACAGAACTGTCAGTCTATGATGGGTTGGAAACTGGAACAAGTTGGTCTTTATTGTAGAAGGTCTGTGATGTGTTGCTCGGAGGACACATTTCACAAGCATCCCAGACGCCTCAGGTCGAAGGCAAAGTCTTCCTGCTGGTCCTCACCCTCTCACTCGCTCTCCTCCACAGGGTTTTCCTGTAGTCTCTTTCCTGGAATTCAGCTGAGATCACATGGCTGCTCACCTTTACATGCCCCAGCCTCTCCTCCTACAAATATGCTTAAAGGAATTATTCTGTCATGAATCTCCAGGCTGTTAAATGTGTTCCCAAAGTGACAATAGTTGACAGTTGGGCCACACCTTAGCACATCCAGTGAGGAACATGTCTAATTCCTCTTAAGAATGTGAAACAGTTGTCACAGTTCCTTCACTCTGAGACTTTAGCCCAAATGCCAGTTCCAAAGCAATAGGAGACTTCCATTCTGAATCTTACCAAGCCCATGTCTCCTGAATTCTCTGGAGAAGTTACTTGGGGCTTTGGCCATTTCTTTCTTTCTTTTTTTTTCTCCTTGTTGAAACACTCCTCCAGTTTCCTCATTTTGGCTAATGTAGTCATGACAGTCCTAATTTAAAAGTTTTAGTTGGAATAGCACGTTGTCTTTGTTTTTGATACCCTAAGCTTCTTACAAAGTTTAAGGAAAATCCTACTGACATACCCAATAAATTCTATTAAGATACAGATATACTTAATTTTGTGCATATAACATATTCCTGGCAAAGATGAATTTAAACCTCTTTTTGGCCAATTTGATGTCCACAAGCACTTTGTCATTTCAATCAATCTTATGGCTTATTTTGAGTAGACAAAGACACCTTTATTAAATGAAGAATCATTTCCTACTTTTCTATGTAACAAACAGAAATTTCCAAAATTTCCAAAATTTATTTAAAGAAAAATATATCTGAGTTCTCAGTGCATGCCCATTTTATTAGTTTAACAATTTTAATATTAAGTGGAAACCACATGCCCCCCCCAAAAAAGAAAAAGCCCTCAAATTTTATAAATTCTTTATGGCTTTTTAGAATTTTATTTCTTATCTTGATATTGTCAATAGAGTAATAAGTATAAAGAACACAGTTCAACTTTTAAAGAAATTTAAAGGATATTTATTGACTTCTTAGTTTGCACTAGACACCCTAATATACTGTAAGAGATAAAAAATGAATACAACACGGTCCTTCCCTGCGGAACTCAGAGTCTGGCAAGGAAACTATCTCCCATACTGACAGTACCACACAAGGTCGGCTGAGAAGACAGAATTACATGCAGAATGCTGTGGGGGTTGAAGGGAAGGGTCTAGCTCTGCAGGAGATTCAGGAGAGAATTCCTGAGGAGGAGGATGCCTAGACTAGAACTAGAAAAATCTAGAAGAAATCATAATAGGTTTTCCCATTAAAAAAAAAAAAAGGTTGAAAACATTCAGGTCAGCAGATAGTGTAAGATCAAATATCTTTGTCCTCAGTATCTGAGAGGGATCTGTTCCAGGACCCTCTGTGGATGCCAAAATCTACATTCAAGTCCTTGACATAAAATGGCCTAGTATTTGCGTATCACCTAAGCACAACCTTCCTTTATATCATCTCTCTAAATCTTCAAATATTTCTAGAGTCCTTATAATACCTAAGATGATGTAAATGCTATGGACATAATTGTATCCTGTATTGTTTGGGAAACAATGACAAGAAAAGAAATCTATGCATTTGCTATAGATGCAATTTTTTGCAAAAATAAATTCAAACTGAGGTTGGTAGAATCCTGTTGAAGAACGTATGACTAGGGAGAGCTGACTAAGGAGGGAGTGGAAAAGCTTTGGAGCTAAGTGGGATAAAATGAGACTAAGGAGCAGAAACAAGGTGTAGGTGTCACAAGTTGTGAAACTGATTCAATCTCCTAACTATAGCTGTAAGTTTCTTTCTCTAATTTTGCAATGATTTTCATAGAAGATCTTTCATATAAACTATCAAGTTAAGCTACATACAAAAATGAGAAAGAATG
Organism: Xerus rutilus; assembly: GCA_028644305.1. NCBI lineage: Eukaryota > Metazoa > Chordata > Mammalia > Rodentia > Sciuridae > Xerus > Xerus rutilus. Next base: position 41,464,108 of record CM053409.1, on the reverse strand, counting down.
GAAGTTTCGGGGAAGCAAGCAATAAATAAGGAGCAGAAGCAGACATATCCTCCAGCGCCGTTCCTTAATAAGAACGATGGCCTTAACTTTTTGACACACCCTTTCTTGTGTGGTGTTCCACTTTATAGAGCAAAATTTGAGGCTTACATAAAGCAGATGTCACCCTTTCATTTAGGGCCAAAGAAATGGCAACTGAAAACGGAAAAGTTCAAGTAGTAGTAAATGGTAGAGGAAGAAGGTGGAATCAGCTCTTTAGGCTGGAAATTCTTGGTTCTTTTGCTTCACTATGAGAGAAAATCTATGCAAATAAAATTCCTTTCAAATTTCAGAAATGATCATTGATAATGAATGCTATAAGGAACATTAACCCTAGGTAAGTGTTTTATAAATTTGTCAACACTAGGTTTGCCAAACTTCCTAAGTAAATCATGTCATTAAACTGATTAAACACTAATAATTTATTGGCATCAGGAGGCAATGGATTTCTAATTTTTCTTCTTTTCTAACGTAAGCATTTTACTCCACAAATTTCCCTCTAAAAATCACTTAGGCTGGATCTCAGAAATTTTTGTTATGTTGTATTTTCATTACCATTTAAACTATTTTCTAATTTATTTTTTTACTCTTTGACCCATGGGGTACTTGAAAGTATGTTGTTTAATTTCCAAAAATACAAGTTAGCAAATATACATGCTGCTATTTGTTCCTAATTTAGTTGCAATGTGGTCAGGGAACATATGCTGTAAGATTTTTAGTCTATTTTAATTGATTGAGATTTATGTGAAGGTCCAGAATGTGACCCAGGTGGATATTCCAGGAGTTCTTGAAAGGAATGTGCACTCTGAATTATCACTTGTAGGGATCTATAAACAGTGATTAGGATCAGGTGGTTGATGATGTTTATTCAGACCTGTGTTTGTATTTTTCCTGAATTTTTTTGTCTATTTATTCTATCAATTACTGAGTGAAAATAATTAAGTAAAATACATATATATATATAAAATATATAAGTGAAATTATAAATTTGTCCCCTGCTATTATTCCAGATCTTCCCTTTGTGTATTATTAAGCTCTCTTAGGTGCCTGTACATTTAAGATTTTTATGCTTGCCTTATTAATTGGGGTCCTGTCATTCTGGAAGTACCCTCTTGACCTCTGGTAATGACTGGAGTCGACTACTCTGATAGCAATACAGCCACATCAGCTTTCTTCTACTGACTTTTGGCATGGATTGTCTTTTGTTGTACTTTTATTTTCAATCCATGACATTGCACTTAAAGTGCATCGATTGACTTCCAGATTCCACTGAGGATGTAGAGTTGGAAGGAACTTTGCTCCCATCCTTCCTACAGCGACAGTAATAGCAGCAAAGCACATATTTATCATTTCCAATACTGTTCATTCCATCCTGTAGATCTGATTTCATTTCCTTTCAGCTGGAAGAACTTCCTTTAGCATTTCTTGAATCTTAATTCTCTGGGTGACAAATTCACATTTTGCTCTGTGAAAATGTCTCATCATACAGGACTGCTGAAGATGAGTTTTGAATTCACTCCATCTTTCTCTCTGTGAAAACTTCTTTCTTCATTTCACCTTTATTTTTGGAAGATATATTAGTTTCATCTTGATGCCATAACAAATTGCCACAAATTGAATGGTTTAAAACAACAAGAGTTTATTATTTTTACAATTCACAAAAACAACACGGGGCTCACTGAGCTAAAATCAGAGTGTCAGCAGAGCTGGGTTCTCTCTGGAAGCTCTAGGAGAATTCATTTCCTTGTTTTTTCAAGCTTCTACAGGCCACCTGGATTCCTTGGCTCATGGCCATCTTCAAAGCCAGCAACATTCCATCTCCCTGACCTTTCTTCCATCGTCACTCTGCCCGACACCATCAGTGGGAAAGATTCTCTGGTTTTAAGGACCTATGTGATCGTAATTTGTCCACCTGGTTAATCTGGAATAATCTCCCCCCACTTCAAAGGATGCATACTTAATTACATCTCCCAATCCCTTTTGTCACTTAAGGTATCAGTTCTGGGACTAGGATAAGGGCAGATTAAGGAAGTGGGAGGCATTATTCTGTCTACTATAATGTTTAATCTTAATACAGAAATCTAGATTCCAAATCCTCTCCCTTTTTTGGTGGCACTGAGGATTGAGCCAGGGGCACTTTACTACTGAGCTACATCCTCAAGTCTTTATACACACATACACATATTTAATTTAATTTAATATACATATAATATTTAATTTAATTTAACTCAGCCTCCTGAGTTGCTGGGATTACAGGTGTGTGCCACCGTGCCTGGCTCAACACTTTTAAAGTATTGTTTCATTGTAATCATGTCCCCACTGTCCTGGTGAGCAAGCAGCTATCATTTATGTCATCGTTCATCATACTGATACATTTTTTCCTTGAACATTTGTTTTTAACAGTTTGAATCTGATTTGCCTAGGTGTGATTTTACTTACCCTATTAGGATTTGTTTAGCTTCTTGAATTTGTAAGGATAGATAATATATCCTTGATATATTTTGGTTGTCACTTCATACATGTTTTCTACCCAATTCTCTTTTGCTTTCTTTGTCTGAGTTTCCAATTCACTATTGAACCAGTCTCTGAGCCCATCATGCCCCATGGCTCCACCTTCCTGTACAATGACAAAAAGCAGCACCCAGGGAGAGAGCAAGGCCCACCATGGTGCCAAGCTCTCAGGCCCTCAGACCTACACTGACTGTTCTTTACTGCCTGGAAAAAGTTACCTCTTGCATTTTGTTCAGTTTTATAACTGTTTTTGGCAGGAGATCTGGATTAGTACCAGTTACTCTGTCACGGATGAAAATACAAGTTGCCAAGACTACCGTCTTTAAAGAAAAGTTTACACACTGATTTTAGGGTAAGAATAAGAAATCAACTTTTCTCCTACATTGTTAGCTTTGGTTCAGTTCACCCAGCAATCTTTCCTATTTTGTAATATTGACAGGAAATGCCATAGATAAGTATAGGTTGAATATGGGTCTAAATATAGTAATTTCATGGCAATAACAGATGAAATTTTTTGCATATATTTCATCCAACTCCTCCATCAAAATTATTGCTCTTCCTTTCATTCGAGGACAAAAGATATTTTTACAAAAATCACTCACAACAAATTTATGGACAGCCAAATTGTTGATTCATCTCATATCTAATTTGTATCTTATGCTGCCAACTTAGCCAAGTGCATTTTACCTCCTATGTTAAACAAAAAGAAAATTTAATAAAACGCAGTGCCCACCTTTCAGATAGCTTCTGGATGAAGTAAAAGGATTTTCTAAAAAGAAATCAATAATATAACGTTGATTTATTCAATTTATTGAACATTGTTACCCTCCCCAGCTAAATACTATGACCTTTCACTCAATGTGCGATTGGTTAAGTGTCTATTTTTCACAGAGCACAGTATTAGGGACTGTGGAGCATATGTGACTAAGTCCTGTCTTAACCGAAGAATAGTCTCTGGAAACAAATCTTCATTTGCTTTCAAGTTCCATTATCCAATATAACCTAGGAACATACCCTCTTTCTTCCACTTTCACATCTGTAATATATTGACCTAAACGTAAGTGCCCTGTATCATTATGGTAAAGTACAATCACTCTGCAACACATAGGGCATACTGCAGATGCTCATTGTGTTATTCATCTCTTCTCCTTTACTTCACCCTCTTCATACATCTACCCCTTCCTAGCCACAGTCCCCTACATGGCATGCTCAAGATAGTGAGTTTCAATCTATTTTCTGTTGAATCATAACATCCCTCTCAAGTGGTTTTTCAGCCACTGGTGCAAAAGGATGGCAGAAGATACAGGTGCTGCATAAACCTTTTATCTCTTTTACATATTGGGTTGATGCAAAATTTCCTTTGAAAAGTAGGCTCTAATTTTTTAATCTCTTCAAAAACCAGATTTAGAGAAGTTCTGCTGTCCTCCCCATCATCCACTTCTTTTTTTAGAAGCAAATACTTGTAGAAAATTTGGAGATGAAAGAAAAGCACCCTCTTCCTCTTCACCTCTGTTCTGAACTTTCTACCTCTGCTTCCTTCATGGGTAAATGGGCTCATAAAATCATTCTACCAGAGTAGATAAGATAAAGAGGCTTCTCATGACTCCAATTGTAATAAATGAGAGAGGAAAAATTAGTACAAGAAGAGGAAGATAAGAGATCAGACCATCTCATCTAGCACTAACAATGAAGTCCAGTGCCTTCCTGAAGCTTGTCGTGTCTCTAAAGGTGATCATAGACATCATTTCAGATGAGCCCTATAGCCAATATTACCTTGAAAAATGTAGAAAACATTATCTCTATCGAATAAATGGAGTAACTGAAGTTTAGTGGGGTCAGCTGCATAAAAAATTAAAATAGAAAAGGGAAGGAATTTTGCTCTTTCACCATTGAAATTCTATCTTTGGCATTTCCACCAAAACATAACTCAGACAACTAAGTATTATCAATTCTGGACCCACACCAAGAAAATTCTAGAAATATTTCTGATGATTTCTTTGAATCATTTCAGGTATTTATCATTAGACCTCAATAAATATAGGATCTTTGCTCTGTTTCTCCAAAATGAAAATTGTTCACAACAAACTTATCTTTAAATTCTTATTTAAAATATTCAAATAATCTCCCAACAGTATTTATTGACACAGCTCTTAAACTATTTTCTTCTTACTTCTCCATGGAACTCATGGACCATTAAGAAAAACAAATTTAAACCAAATTTACCAAAACAGATAAAAAATATTGTGTATATATATTTATAGATGTTTGTTTATATATGTACATATACACATACATATACATACACACACACAAACAACACTGTTCCAAACAACATCAATCAACCAACCAAGAACCTCAGTCATTTGGAGAATGTTTTGGACTAAGAGGAAATGCTGTCTTTGGCATGGAGAGGGCTTACTAAATGATTCAATTTCAGACAAGTTACCTCACTGAAGTTTTGGTCCCAGTTTATTGCAGTTTGGTATCTTTTTAATTAGGTAACTTTAAGTTTATTGTTTTGAATCATCAGGGAAAAATGCAGCATAATCTGTTTAGAGTTAAGGCATGCTGCTGACACATTCAAAAAGTCCTGAACCTTTATGAATAAACACTGCTAGTGTTTATTTCAAAACATCTGAGAACAAGGAAAATACAGTGACTCTCTGAGTGCTTCAATTTGGAAGTATTTGTGCTGACTCATCGTTATCTGTGGATTCCTTCTGAGATACAATGGAGTGTGTTCAGTACCTGCCAAATATACAGATATGAATAATTCTAGAAGGAGAATCACATTACAAAACTTTTTTCCCCTACTAAAACACTTCTAAAATATCTGGAAAAATAATTTTCTCAAGAACTCAATAAAATGGCTGCACCTTCAAAGTTCACACAAGCAGCTCTCTCAAAGAGAAAAATTATTTAAATTGAATCTGAAATCTTGCTTCCTTTCTGTTGTATTTGCATGAGAATTTTTCAAAAACGTACCATAACTTTACAAGTTGGGTTTACAAGGCAAACTTCAGTGCTTATTTCTCTCCACTTCATAGAAACTAATTCTGTGGTTTTCACCAGGTAAATGGTACTGATAATTTTGAGTTCATGGACCGAATGAATAGATATACCTTAGACTTGATGAAAGGGAAAACAGCAAGCATTTTTCTGTTAATTATGTATTATATAAGAACAGCTTGTCAAAGTTGTAAAATTTGTCTATCTGTAATTCAATATATTTTGACCCAAAAACATTTATGTACAGGCCCACAGCATTTATAGTGTTATTTCTCAAAACATTGTATCTATGTCCAGCCTAAAATAACACTCTATACATCATGAGTTTTTTCCTTTAACTCAGTTCTCCAAAGGTAGATGCATTGCTTAGGACTCAGGGCCTAAGACTTAAAAGCAGCTGAGATGGCTTTCATTTTCCTCACAACAATCCCACATCCCCAAACATGTGCTATTTGTTAACATGGGATAGACATGAATGTAGAGAATGGGACATCATCACTGCCATCAAGATGGTAATTATGCAACAAATAGAAATGGAATTCTAAAGAAATGTGTTAAATATGTGTGGCAATGCACAGGACACAATGGGGATCTGAAGGAGGGGAATTTTTGGTGTGTAGTATATCATCACGGACTTGAAATACAGTACATTGACTTTTTTCTCACTTGTTTAAAAAATCATTCTTCTATCACATTCTCAGAAAGATTTTGAGTTGGAAATAATTTTAAAATATGACAAAATATAACAAATGTTAAAACCTCAGCACTAACCTATATCCTAAAATTATATCATGTGTTACTTTTATTTTATGCAAAAATTGCACACCTTTCAGAAAAGATATTTATAAAATAGATTTTCATTTCTTTATTTCAGGATGCCTTGTTTAGGGCCAGACTCATAGAGTTGGAGAATTTCCTCCTAAGAATGATACATGAGCTGTGTCTAGGAGTTTGGAGGACAGAGAGCTTGGATAGCATCCCGGATGGAGAGAACAGTGATCAAAATCAAAGAACCAGAAAAAGAACACTTAGTTCAAGTAACTGCAAATTCATTTGACTTTTTTTTTTTTTTTGCCTGTTAAAGTTCTTCACACCAGATACTATAAAATATCTGTCTAGTCCTTGCATTTCTTTCCTTTGTCACCATTCATACCTCATAGGAAAAAGAAAAAGAAAATCCACATCATGGTATGACTATTCAAATGTTAGTAAAAGCTCTTTGGAAATAAACCTTTCTTTTAATCTAAGCAGAATATTTTTTTTTGTTTTGTTTTGACGCTGAGCTTTTTCTCTGAGTTTCTGAATTTAATAACAGTGTTATTCTCTCAAAGATATTAAAATCTAAATGTTCCCATCAGAATGACTAAAATTTAAAACACTACCCATACTAAGTGTTGGTTAGAACAGGGAACATCTAAAACTTTCTAACATTGCTCTTGGAATGCATAATTGTACAACTACTTTGAAAATGATTTGGCAGTAGCCTAAAAAGTTAAACACAGCCGGGCACAGTGGCACATGCCTGTAATCCCAGAGGCCAGGGAGGCTGGGGCAGGAGGATTGCTAGTTCAAAGCCAGCCTCCGCAATGGTGAGGTGCTAAGCAACTCAGACCCTGTTTCTAAATAAGATACAAAATAGGGCTGGGGATGTGGCTCAGTGGTCAAATACCCCTGAGTTCAATCCCCAGTACCAAAAAAAAAGTTAAACATAACCCATGGATCAGCAATTCCACTTAGATATACAAAGAGAAATAAATAAATGTTTGCATTCATTAAAGAAAAAAATAATAAAACGTGTATGAGAAATGATTATAGCAGTTTTGTTCATAGCAGCTTTATTCACACTCCAAATCTGTTTCATCAACTAGAGAATGAGTAAATATTGTACATTTTTACACAGAGGACATTATTCATCCATTTTAAAAAGAGCAAATTACTAGTGCACCAATGCAGATGACCCTCAAAAATTCTGAGTTGAATGTAGATGCTAGAAAAATTCTGCAGGCTATTATTTTGTTTAGGTCAAGAAGAGGTAAAACTAATCTATGAAGATAGAAATCCAGAGGGTGGCTTCCTGAGAGATGGTACTTGACCCGGAAAGAAGCATGTGGAGACATTCTGGGGAGTTGACAATGATTTATTTCCTTCTCTGGGAAAGTACTATTAATTATAAATAAATATTATCTATAAAACTCTTATTTAAATACCTGGTAACTGCAAAAACCTTAAATATTTTTAATGACTTTCATACTTAAAAACATCTAAAAACATAAATATAAAATGTGACTGAAATTTGAACTGAAGAACATACAATTTCTCCATGGCAGGTCCAACCAATGACCCAAATGAAATGCATGAACTACAGTTACTTCCTCTTTGAAAACAAATGGTTGAAAACTGACAAAGAAATCAGAATAAAACATTAAGGTGAACATTATGTTAACCATTTATTTAGTACTTGACTGAATTTACAGATAAACTTGTCTTGTTTTCCATCAGAGAAACTCGCTAATTTCAAATTACTTAAAGAAAGTAGCCTGAAATGTCCTGAAGGAAACACAATAACCTGAAGAGGCTAGTAGTGGCACTCAGATGAGGACCAAAATAACTCAAGTGAAGGAAAAAATTCTGACATATAATTTCAAAATCATCCATGGACACCTTGTTTGAAAGGAGAGTTGAGTAGGTAAGAAGCCACATTTGGCTAGGCGCAGAAACGTGTCTCTGTCTTGATGAGACTGTCTGAGACCTTGAGGGAGCAGAAATGAAGGGTTGATGACAGGAAGATTTGTCTTCCCATTAGCTAAGCTTTATCATTAGATATGACAGTCTGGGTCGACACCCCAGACAATTCTTGTATTTCATGTTTATTTGTCGATTCAATCCCATTTTTCCCTGAAAATTCAAGTCTATTGTCCTAGGAAACCAGAAACACCTTTCTCTCACTTCACTCCCCCCTTTTCAGGTGCCACCAGACTGGTAGCATGGGAACTAGAAGCTACTAGGGAGTCTCATTTTCCATGTCGGTAGTGTTAATTCTGACTCCTGATGGGAGCATTCTTCTCTTGGGCAAAATGACCTCTGAAGTAAGAGTCACAGGGATGGGAAAAAATTAGAAACGATTATTAGGTGCAATCAGCAAATATATCACCCATTGTTCCATCCAGTGTTCCCAGATCCATCCTTTCTAGCTATGGGAGGAAGCTACAGAGGAGCTTCAAAATCAGTCAAAGGAGTGACTGAAAATGACTAAGACTTGGGCTGTGGGAAACACAGTCAAGTCCCCTATTACTCTATCTCTCTTCCTTGTGCCACCAAGTTTTTCTACCAGTCACATTGTACTATAGCAATAAACCATGGATATGGGGAGGAAACAAAGGAGCTTCAGCCTCTCTGCCAACAAGAACCTAAGTGTAAAGCCTAGGTATAAGTCCAGTGGAGGTAGGAGCCCACATACCATGTGAAGAGCTACCTCCTGATTCTTTAGAGGGAGAGGGAACAGAAAAGATTCAGCATTCAACCCCTAGAGAATAAGAGAAATTGACAGAAAACCCTGCAGAAAAAAAAAAAAATCATGGCCCAGGACTCCATGGTGTAGGTGGGTTATGATTTAAAATATCCTGGGTTTGGAGAATCAACATGAGTGTGATTGACAGGCACTATGGTCCAAAGGACAAGTCTGCCCTCATCTTGTGCAGACTGGCCCCTACCACATGTCTCTTCCCAGGGACTACATCAGGACTGAGGCATGTGATCAACACTCTGATCCCACTCTAACAGCAACACGCAGAGCCCTGGACTCTGGGCTGCTGACTCCATGAATATGTCACTTCTACTCTACTCCAGATTTTCGTGTTCTCTCTAAAAAAATGCTTTTACCTCAAATATCCATGTGGCTTCCTTCACATCTTTGAATCCTGGCTCAAATGTCACATTCCCAGGAAATTCTTTCTTAACCACCCTATTTAAGATTACAAAATTTCGCCTCCCACGAAAATCCCCACTTAGCACAGTTGTCTTCTTTCCTCTGCCCCTCTAGGTTTTCCTAAACTTTATTCCATCCTAACATACACTGATATATACACTGGAATTTAGTTTAACATTTACATTGTGTTAGGCATTGTAAGTAATTTAGAGATGCTTTAAAGTAATGGAGGGTATCCATAGGTTACATGCAAATAGTATGCCTTTTTATAGAAGGATCATGAAGATCCTCAGATTTTGGCAACTACAAAGGATCCCCTTCTGGACACCAAGGGACAACTGGATGCAAGATATTGTTAATGCTAAATAGAAAAAGTAAGCAGAAATAGAAGTTAAGTATCAAGTGTCATAATTTAAACAATGTGCCATTTTAATATTTGATGTTATCAAAGAAATTGGTAGGGTTAAGGAAAATTTGCTAGATTTTTGTAAGGCAATTCAACCTTGAGCTCTCTTTGGCTGTACAAGATTTTCTTGTTCGTAAATCAAAGCTGGCAGTTCAGGAGGGTGATTCACTGTGTCTCTGTACTGGAGACCCCTTCACTGATTGCTCTGAGCTAAGAATAATAGCACAACTCCAGCCAATTTGCAGACTAGTTAGAATTTGGGGAAAAGAGGCTTTTTTGCTTTTTGTTTTTTGTTTTTAATTTTATGTCCTAAAGAGTGACTGCAGTTGGTAAAGAATAACAGTGCTTCATCAAGCCAGCCCAAATTCTAGCCTGACCACTAAGTGTCATTGTGGTCTCATTTGCGTAGACCTATGTCAGGAAAAGAAAAAAAAAGCAGAATAAAATGCAGATCATGAGCAACGAGCTTCATCATACTTGATACATCATTTCTAGAAAATAATCCAATTAAGGAATGTGGGGGATCAGAATAGCAGATGTACAAGGAGTTCAGAAAAACATCTTGGGTAGGGCTTTAAAATTTGTTAGGAGCTTAATAAAAATTGACATCTATATGGACACTATCTCATGGTTGAAAAGTCAGCTGAAAGATTGAAAAGGCTGTAAACAAATGAAAATAAATGGATAGCAAGTCATACTGGGAGGAGTTCTTGGGGCTGACATTTGAAGAGCTCTTATTTAACGTGGAAGCCCGGTGACTAAGCTATTACATTGGGATAAATAGATTGGGAATGAAATGTGCAAATGAACTGAACTGGCAGGAGTCTTTGGAAAGGTAGCAAACTGTCTGCCAGGGAGTTGTTTATATTCAGATTCAGAGAAGGGCTGCTTCTGAAAATTTGTTTTCAGAATACAAAGTGGTATCACGTCAGCTGGAGAGCCAGGAGGAGGGCACAGTCACAAGTGAAGAACAGAGACAGGTCTGGGTGGGGGGACTGAGGGATGTGCAGCTGGATGGGCTTGGTGAACTGATGTTTAAGAGTGAAGCAATCTACAAACACATAAAAGATGTAAACACCAAGTGGCATGTGAAATTACTTATCCTAACACCCTAGGAAAGAGTAGCAGCAGACAATTAAAGAAAGGGTCATCACAGCCAAGCACTTTTGCTCAAAAATTGTGAATTCCATTGTTCATTTGGACTAAAAAGTGACTAGGGTGTATTTAATATTACTATTTCAAGACTCTGCTTAAATGTTAACATTTAGGGTTCTTTGATTCCTTCTAAGGCAGGGTTGATCATCCCATGAAACCTCTTTCCAAGGCATTTAAGAACTGCTTCTGATAGAACACTAACCACACTTACTTTGGATGTGTTTGATTTTTATCACTGGGAGGTGAGTTTCTTAGGACTGGGTTTATGCACCTTTAGCACCTAGAATATTGACTGGTATGTTAAATATTTAGTGCATTGAATTTCATTCTTACTCATTCACTGGGAATTTAATTATGAAAGTTACTGTTTATTACATTGCCTTAAATATGTGTGTATATACATACATACATATATACATATACATATAGATTTGAGATATATTTTATGTATCAATATGAAGAGATTGCCAGTGTATCCATTTTCAGCAATAAAAGGTGAAATGGCAAGCATTATATATAACTTGCTACTTTATATGTTGGAATAAGAGAAAAATAAAGATATATTCATAGTTGCTATTATTTTCATAAATAAGATCTGGAAGGATACTTTAAAAGCTAATTTCTAGTTACTTATGAGAGGAAGAAGATGACATGATAGGGCGGTGGTAAAGGTAGCATCTTTTTGTTATGTGTATTCTTATAGTGTTTTGATGCTTTAAGCATTTATTCATATGGATAATAAAAAATATTTTACAAAACTAATCACATGGGGAGTGAAAACAGCAGCAACAATTAGACAAAAACTTTGCATGGTGTTCTGTGGTTAATTAGTTTCAGCAGGAAAGTACTGTTATTCCTTTGTTTTAACAAATGGACTCCATTCCAGTTAGGAGCCAAGTTGTTGTTCAAGAAATTGAAGAAACTTTTTATTTTCTCATGCAAGTGTCATGGTAATCCAATTTCTTTTGAAAGACTCATTGGATAAAGGTGGCTGCTTTATTGTTGCTGTTAATAGCACTTCCAAGAGTAGCATGCCTTAAAAATCTTCCATCTGTTGCATTGACCCCAAGACAATTCTTTAACATATTGTTAGAAAATCAATACCTTAAATAATGAGATATGGTATGTCCTTGAAGTAGTGCTTGCTACTAAAATAGATTTATATGAAGTTTTCATTTGTCCAAACTAATTAGTGAATGCTTGGCTGGCTTATTACTTTCCAAACAAACCCTGTGTGTGTGTTTGAGTAGCACATGTCAAAAAATCTTTTTTAATAAGCTACAAAACATAACTTACACAAATATAGAATAGGTACAAATAAATACTTGTACACATAAAGATTTATTCAACTTCTTGATGAAAGAACCAGCTAGACAGCAGAGCTGGTTCAGAGAAGAAGTAGAGAAGAGGGATTGTATAAAAATGGGAAGAAAAATATTGGAATATGATAGGGTTACATACAGAGCAATAAAATCATAATCTTTAGGATTATCTTTTCTTCTAGGCAGAAATCATTTCCATTTCTACTAAATGAAAATCCACCATGAACATGCAACTTTACAGAAAATGGACTTTTGTTTAATCACTAATTAGATATAATCAAACAAAGGTATAATCACCTGACTAATGATACAATTGTTGGGTAGGCCTATTCAAGGCTCTGATAGGACATTGACAAGATATTCCATCCTATTTTTGCTCTTCTTTTAAGTTAGACTACCCTTCTTACCATATGTTAGTAGAAGTTAGCAGGAGAGTGGTGGGAATTATTATGCCTCCTATGTTTACGACCAGGACAGAAGTGAAGAAGCGATTCAGAGAGAGACAGCCATAATGTACTGGATATTTGAAAATGCCTGTCTCTTCTAATGGGATTCTCTCCATATAATGAGCTAGGAGGGGGGAAAAAAGAGTTCTTGATTAATGCATATCACAAGTTGGTGCTGAGGATGAAGACAAGGTCGACACCACTTATATATACAATAATACATATCGCTTTGCTCAGTGGTGAAATGTATCAATGATCTTACATTTATCCCTCAACTTAGGGAAGCATCTTAACTCACAATGCTACTCTGATTGATAGAAGAGCAGTTCATTTTTCTGTAGGCTGAAATGCAGTTTTAAAACAAGAAAGAGCTCAGCAATCCTACTCTGTTTTTCCTAGTTAATTGGGAAGTTGAACAGCAATGCTCACAGTAAGCCATAGGGGTTGATCACCAAAACACATAAATTTTGAAGCATTCAACCCAACCACAGTCAGTTCCCTGAACTGTGACCAAGAGAGCTGTATAGTAAATGGGAAAGGCTCAGTCTGACTTTTTCAGAAAAAGTAAAGGACCACATCAGGAATAAGGAGTTCCTGCAGACAAAGATAATTTTTCAAGGAATAATGCAATCTATATTTTCCCAGACACTAATATAAGACATACCTCAAGGGTCACTGCGTAAAACTGTGTGGCTATTTTTTTTTGTAATAATAAATTAGTTTAGGAAAATTCTTAGAAATAAATTAAACAAGCAACTCAGAAACAACCTTTTCACCCTTGAAATCAATGGGCTAACCCAGAATAAGAACAATCCCATTTATCTTGGTCCAAGAGACATTTACTACTGATTTTTCTACTTTTTTTTCTTTTTGCTTTGCCTAATATCCTGAACAATTTTAAGTTGGAAAGTCTACAATTGGCATGAATATTCCTTTTCTACTTCCTCATAGGATTATCAGACATCTTCTGCCTGCATAGGACATTTGCCTTTAAAAATGAAGAAGAAAAAAGGAGAAGGAGAAAAGAGGAGGAGGAGGAGCAGCTGGTTATCCAAATATTTCTTTTATAATGGCCAGATGACTTGGAAAGGGGAAAATGTTATGAAGAGAAACATATGCAATTTAAATTATTTAAAAGCCCTGCAGCTACTATAGAAAAGAGATCTGGCCCAAATAAAAGTGTCTCCAAAACTACTTGCTACTTTCTTATCCTCTAAAAGCCAAAGTACTTACTGTTTGGGAAAAATGGGGGCTGAGAAAAGACCACTTCACATCTTCAAAGTGATGCCATCATCCTTTGTATCCCTCTGTGCCTGAGGCAGACTTTTTCTTTGTTCTTTTCTCAATTGGTCTCAATAAAGCCTTAGGAGGAGAAACTACTTTCCCATCAAGATAAGGCTATTAATTAACTAAATTTGCCAAGAAAAGACTAGGAAAGCAAAGTATTAAGTAGGGGTCAAACTCAAATGCTGCAAAGTCATCACTATGAAAGCAAAGCAAAGGAACTGTCTATGTTAAAACTGTTCTGTATGCTTATTTATGTGTGGCGAAAGCACCAAGATGATTTTCAGATCTGATTGCTGGCAATCAAAATCTAGGCTTTTGGGACTCCTCATGATGCATGGTAGAAAAGCCCATGTTTTTTCAATTCTTGTGGGGGGAAAAATACAGAACAACCTCAGTATGTGGCCTTGACTTGAAAACCAAAATATGAACAAACAAGCGGAAAAAAAAAAAATCTGTCTGGAGAGAGACTACAAAGAACTCAGGAATGCTGCCTAATAATTCCAGGGAAGTGGAATTTCCCTTCTTGGGCTGAAGAAGAAAGGCTTGGAAGAGTTAAACACTGATTTGGGATACAGCAGAAATAGAAAAGGAAACATCTCTAAGATAATTTCTGTTCACAGAAGCAGGTGGGGCCAAAAGCTGCCAGGTGCAGACCCCCGTTCTCAGAGGCAGTCTGGAGCTTAAATGCTATGAAGAAAGTTCACCAAAGAGGGCAAGAAGGATCATATGAGTGGGAAACTAGGCAAGATAGTGTAGAAGCTCATCAGAAAGGAAAATATGAAAACAGTTTTCTCCTAGAGTGGAGGGGTACATTCAGACTCAGAGGTGCTCCTCAAAGGGCCAGCCACATGAGAGGAAAGCAGTATTCCTGGTCATGCCGATGAGAGACTCAGATTTTCTTTGTGACCTTGAGAATGAGAAACTGAAAATGTCCTAGACCATTAGAAATTTAAGATAATGTTACAAATACATGAGAGATTGAATGTATTCTTTGAACTCTTAGACATTAATTTTATCATGCTTATCGTAGTCTTTGCCTATGAAATTTCATTCCTTCATCCTATTTAATGGTCCAGCACACTATCATGTTCAGTTGTAGGCAATGTGGTTTGGTGGTCAAAGAAATAAAGACTTGGGAGTCAGATTCTTACCCTGATTCTACTTTTTTAAAGTAACCTCAGGAAATCAGTTCGTAAGCTCTTATTTTCTTTTCCAAATACTTGTCCTTTTCTATTGTCATAAACAATCCACATTTTATTTTTTTAAATATTTTTAGTTGTAGTTGAACATAATGACTTTATTTATTTATTTGTTTGTTTATGTGGTGCTGAGGATTGAACCCAGTGCCTCACACAGGCTAGGCAAGTCCTCTACCACTGAGCCACAACTCCAGGCCAACAGTCCACATTTTAAACAAGTATTTCAATCCTCAAATTGAAAGATTTTCAGCAAAAGGGAAAGAACAAATTAAAAATTGTTTTCAGAATTTCTAAGGCTTACTAAAGGGAAAAATATAGCAAATACATGGGATGATTTTCTAAAAACAAAGTCAGATTAAAGTATTTGCCCCATTGAATCACTAATCTTGGAAAAACTGAGATTTTCTAGTTGTTCTTTAATGGAAAGAATGATCTTGCATCCGCTGGTACAAATTCTATTCCAACTAAGAGGAAGGAAAAAGAACTTATTCCAGAGTATGTGCTTTTTCATGCATACAACTTCTTACCCCTAAAAGAAGCATTTGAGAGAAGCTTTATTATATAGCAGGGGATTGGAATTTGCCTGTTGTGAATTTGTGAATGAAGAAAAAATATTTATCTAAAGATAGTATTAAAAAGTCAATTGAATGTTTCAGGTTCCATCAGTTTTGAGGCTGGAAGAGAAATTGTTCTTTTCACATATATTATAAATGTAAATTAAATAATTCCACCTATCCACACTTTATCTAAATATAAAAATTACCTCAAAAATAACTACAAAAGAAGGAGGAAGAACAGAAGGAGTTGGAGAAGAAATTAGAGGAGGTGAGAATAAGAAAAAGAAGAAGAAGAGGGAAAGGAGAAAAGAGAAGGGAAAAAGGATCCATTGAGTTTTCAAAATAGATTGTGTGAATTCATATTTTCATTCTGTATGCCGGTTTTTGTTAACATCCATATTACCAGAGGATGAAATGTGTTGTTTAAACATTTTTCATGAAGCATATCAATATTTTCCTCTCATAAATCACTCCTGGTGGCCAGGGGAAGCCTAGCTTACAGTCACAGCTGTAATCCCCATGTGCATGGTACACAGCAAGGGGGAAATACTGCATTCAATAAAGCACTTGGGGTGCAGTCCTTAACACTGGTAACAGCACTTCCTGAGATGGTTATTATTATCCCTGTTTGAAGAAAAAGATGCCGAGTTTCAGAGATGGTATTTCTTCCATGTCCTATGGCCAAGTACAGCCACAATTTATACCCACTTTACTCTGATCCTGCAAACTCTTCTTTCTTGCAACCACTATCTCCATGGACATAGAGGTTTTTAATAAGCATTTGGCTTCATCTGAGATTCGGTAAGATCAACCCTCCTACACTGGCTGCACATCCAGAAAAATTCTTAAAAAATACCAAGGCAAGCCATTCATATGAAGAAGGCATATTAATGACCCGTGGTTCCTGACAGTCACCCTTACTGATAGAAATGCCTACCTACAAGGACACTTACCGTGCATTCTGACACATGTCAAGCCTTCATTACATTGAAGGTAGGCTTTCAAGTCAAAGACAGGTGAGTCCTGCGAACCTTACAAACTTATGCAGGCTCATGTCTTTCACACAGCTTTTCCTCTGAATGCTCTAAGCATATTTAAATCCTGTTTTAAAATCCTTAGTGACCCCCTCCCACCCCCACTTCAAACTGCCAATCAGATGGCTTGGTAAATGCCATCTAGAATAGTCTTTCCTATCCTATACATTCTATTGCTTTGTCTTTCTTTTTTCCCCCAAACTACTTGCATCTGTTTGCACTTCTCAGAAACTTGGAAGAGTATGGATCACTCTTAAATAACTCAAAAACCAAATGAAGACCAGCATTGTCTATCAGTAATGGTCTCATAAGAAAAGCCCAAAAGTAACCTGGATGAAATATGAATATATCTGAAGAGAATAAGAAAAAAAAAAAAGGATTCTTCCTGGATATGTGAGATGCATGGGAGGAGGAAGCCGTTTAGCCATCACCAATAAAAGATTGCAAAACACTGTGGCTCCTTTAACTTCAAAAGGAGAATGACCCTTGCTTCATAGAGGGTGTCAGTTCAATTTCTCTCACTCTACTTCTCCACCCATCTGTGGTCTCTGGATCAACAATATCAACATCACTGTGGAGCTTATTGCAGTGAAGAATCTCATCCTTCACTCCCTACACACCATGCAGAACCAGAATCTGCATATTAATGAGATCTTTCCCTCATGTAGTTCATATACCCATTCATACCCATTCACATACATTGATCTATTGAACCTTAACACAAAGAGAAATATTCTCATTCTAGAGATTATACTAGACATAATAATTATACTAAAAATTATAATGTAATAGAAATAATGATGGAATAATAATATAAGTAATAATGCTAATAAATAATTTTTACTGAAGTTGCATCCAAATACAAAGACTAATCCTTTAAAAAAGAATGGGGGGCTGGGGTTGTGGCTCAGTGGTAGAGCACTTGCCTCGCATGCGTGAGGCACTGGGTTCGATCCTCAGCACCACATACAAATAAATAGATAAAATAAAGACACTGTCCATCTACAACTAAAAAAATTTTAAAAAAAAGAATGAGAATGATTTATTATTTTCAAAATAAGTTGTATGATTGAATTAAAATTTTGTTTGCTAAAATGTGTTGTCAACTCTAATAAAACCAAAGATTGAGTGAGTGCATTCCTTCATGTGTGAACAGGGATAATATTGCCCACTCCATGGGATCGTGGTGAGAATTAAATAAGGTAAAATGAAAACAGCGCCTGGCACCATGCAGGCAGTCAAAAAAAATAGTATTATTAGCAGTCATTATTACTAATTTTTGTACTAGAGCCAAAGTAGATTAACTGGCCAATTTAACTGGCCTCTGAGTCAACTTTATTTTTTCCTCTGCCTTTTAAGAAATGTGTGGATTTATAATCACAACAAAACTTGGCTTGATATCCCTTACATTTTTTAGAAACAGAAATGACATGGTGAGGTAAAGGAAATTCTCCAAATACACCAGACACCAAATGCTGATTCTGCATTCTCTTGTGACTCAACAATAAACAGTTGTACTATATTTACCTGCATAATGATCATTGAAATAGGAAATGCTTCAGTTAGACTTTGTCTCATGGCAGACAGCATTATCATTGTCATCAGGTTACCATTCACTCAGCATTCTCTCGTGTGATGAGCCACCACCATCTATCATCGTCAACATGGTTGCCACTTCTAATCCCAGCCTCCGAACCATAAGCCGTATAATTATCATTGTGTATATTAACATTGTGGATTCCCCAGGTACTAATGGGATGCAAAAGGTGACATGTATATGGATTGTGTCAAGTTGTCACACTGCACAAAAACATGGTCCCAATCTCACAGGCTATAATATCCAACTAATGATACACTCATGTCACAGAAGTACATAAATAGCATTCGGCTGCCCATTATGGCTTCTGTGCAGGAGGATGAGTTCTGAGGGATGTATGTGAATGAGTGATCACATGTCATACAAGATGATTAAAAATGAGTGGGTCCCTTCCAGAGATTAGTGGATGTTAAATTATTTCATTCACTTGCTCTTCATGATGAATAATAAATCACTCACGGAGTCTGCTGTTCTATTCGTTTATTACATGACGATGTTTAGAAGCTAATTACTCTGAGATAGCCTACCCAGCAAGAAGGAGTGAGGGGATAAGGAATTCCAACTCTAATTGCAATATATTTTTTTTTACTCTGGGCCTGACATTCAGCCAGATTTTTTTCAGCGTTGCTCATAATTATCTATTTCCTAGCTTTGTTTGTTTGTTTTTCAGATTTCTGTTTAGAATATCCTAGTGTTTTAAATGCTATTTGAGAGTCTTTGGAGATCAAAAAGTCCATTAATCTCAAAATACTATACTATAAATTGTATCATTTCTGCTTCTATTTGGTAAGTGACTAGGGGAATCATTTACTTATTGAGCATCTGTTGAATTCTTCACGGAAGGTACAACACACTCAGCCCTTTCTAAGAATGCAATTAATCAAGTCATTCAGCCAGTGTTTATTGAGCACCTATTACATGTTCAGCACATATAGAGATTGTAGGAGATGTTATAAGCCATGTTTGGCTCTGAAAAATTTTGAAATCCAACAAGGATATGTGTATATATATATATATATATGATGATATATATATTTATGATATATTGATGATATATGATATATATATTTATAATATATTGATGATATATGATATATTTATATATATATAAATCTGATATATATATATATCAGATTACCAGTTTCAGAAGCTCATGTGTATAAAGCATCTCACTCCCTGGGAAAACAATATATATACATATATATATATATATATATATATGTATATGAAAGATAAATACAAATACATATATATTTATGAAAGATTTGATAAATATCTATTGTCTGTACACTTTGGAAAAATTTTGAAATCCAATCAAGACATATATATGTATGTATGTATGTGTGTGTATGTGTGTGTGTGTGTGTATATATATATATATGAAAGATTTGATAAATGTCTATTGTATGTAAACTTTGGACCATGCTCTGTGTTAGGTATTTTTGAAAACATTATGTCGTCTAATTTAAGTATAACAATACTTTGGAATGAGACTGGTCACCATCTTACACATGAAGAAATTAAACCTCAGAGATGAAATTCATAACATTCAGACAGCTCTGTGGAAGAACTGAAATTTAAATCCATCTGAACTCTATGCTAATACACCTTCTACAATGCCATATGTTCTAAACACAATATGTGAGAGAATTAAGAATGAATCTGTGTGTTAAGAAGACTAAATTTTATAATTCAGAGAAAGGGGCCTGGCGTTATCAATTAAGCCTTTGTAGATAAAAGGCCTTCACTGATTGGGACTTTGAAGGTTGAAAAGTATACAAATATACCATCCTATTTCCCCTCCCGGTGACTATTTTTTTGCCCTAGCAAAATTCTAAGCATCAACTACAAAACTCATTTCAAGACTGTACCACTTGAAGTAGTCCAAATCCCTTCTTTCTTCATTTTGATAGCATTTGACATTTACTGTGAGTATAGCCCTGGTCATATTGCAAAGATAGTGTTTTGTTTCCATTTGCATCTTTCCCAGCTCAGTGTCACAGTAGGTGTCTGGTCGGTGTTAGTGCTAAGGCTAGCATTTGCCACACAACCCAGATTCAGCCAGTCACATAGGTGCTTCAAAGCAGAGAGAGAAAAAAGCACGAGATAAACAACTAGGAAAGTTTGTGGTCATGAGGGCTTACGTTAGCATTGCAGGCATAGGGAAGTGAGCGTTTTCATAGTAAAATCCATAGACTTGCACATTCGTTTATGGCATCATGAAGAAGTAAAAGCAATTGATCTACTCAACATATATTAATTATCTCTCGTCTATGAACTCGCCACTGGAGAGAGGACATGGAAGTTTTCAGTCTGCTAACTCAGAAAATAGGAAGACTAGTGACAGGAATGGGAACATCCTTGTGAAGAAGTCATTTGTTTGGGAACATGTGTTGAAAAAAGAATTAGGTGTTCCAATTTATGATTTACAAAATCTTCAGGATAAAGACATCTGCATTATCCGTTTTGATTGGATTTTTGTTTTATTTTTCTCAAGAAGAGGAAAGACCTGTATTTGTCAATCATAGAAGAAAAGCTCATTTCAGCAGAGCGTTTTCCGTAGGTGGCACCGTAGGAGGATGGTTTTGAATGAACACTGGTTTGGTAGCTGCATAATCAAGATTTCAGTGTTATTAATGTTCCAGAGCTCCTGGCATAAAACCTGAATTGTTTGCTATTTTGCATAAATTTACATGCCATTTTAAGGGAATTTTAACCCCGCCTAAAGTAGGGGCTGGAAACAGAAATTAATACAGTCTGTATAATTACATTCAAGCCCAAATTAAGAGGTTGTTATGCATATCATATGCAGAATAGTTCAGTGAATCCATCCATCTAATCAAGTCCCAGGTGAAAGAACGCAAGCTGCAGACAGTGGGATCCTGGTGAATGTTTAACAACTGACTCTCCAGGAGAAGAAAAGTTCTGATTTGTAGGTTTTGCCAATTGCCTAAGTGAAAATGCCCTCACCATGGACAATTTCAAGTGACCTATCTAACATCACTGACCACTGAGTTGGGAAGAGAGCCGCTATACACCAGCCGTGGCATAGCACCAATTTCCTTTAAAGATTCAACCTCCCCATACCTCATCAATTGAGCTTCTGAACTTGAGCTTTTTTTAAGAAATGGCAAGAGGAACATCAGTACCCATGAAAGGAGACCTTGTTCAACAATCAGCCATATGTCTCTTGTGTTTCTGGAATTTGAGGCCTCTGAGAAATAGCCAAAGTTCAAAAGTAAAAAAAAATAATTATTTTCCAGCTTGGGATGTGTATAAGCAGAGGGACACTTGCTGATGCACGTAGGACTGAATGATTCCACTCCTGGAACAAGGGAGGGCCCGGGTAAGGGGTAGAGGCACAGCCTACAGAGGAAAGCAAGCAAAGACCTTATAAGTCTGTAATTATCTGCTTCCATGTGTGCTTTCCATAGATTCTGAGCCCCCGAGAGCAGCCACTATGTCATTCAGCATCGCATCTCTGTCAGTCCTCTGACCGGTTAAGGTGTACACTGAACGAGTAAATGAAAGAACTTGCAGAGGAAGCACATCACCAGGTCACCTCCATGGCTTACCCCGCAGGTATACTGTGGGGCCATGCAAGGACAAGTGGGAAGCATTTTGAAAAATGAAAGAAGTAAACAAATGCTGGGCATTATTACTATTATTACTGGTAATATCATTATTATATCTCAGAAGATTCTATAAACTAATTAGAGTAGCACAAGAATTTTCTGTTCAGGGATCTTGACAATAATCTCTTGCAGATAGAGAAATCTCCTGGTGATGTGGCAAATACCTTCAAGTGCTGCCTTCTAGATTATTGTCAAAACATGACAGATTACCAGTTTCAGAAGCTCATGTGTATAAAGCATCTCACTCCCTGGGAAAACAAGAAACTTAGAGATGGTGTGTCTGAGATCCATATTCTGACAGCGACCGCACCGGTGGAGTAGGTTCCTTGTTAAATTTTTCTGCTCAGATTATTTTCAGCTATTTTTTTGAGCTTCTACTGAATACATAGTTCATTTCCACTGCATTTATTTTACCCAACAGCAGAATGTCTGGTCTGTTGACCTTTACTTACTGCCCTGTCATTTTGTATTACCTCAGAGATTTTCAAAAGTGGGTAGGTCTCAAGCAGGTGTCTGGGAAATCTTTTCAAGCTGCACATTACCCAGGAAATTCAATAGGCCTGACATGTGATATGTCCTCTTTCTCCCTACAGGCTGAGAATCATGGTTTCACAGGGACGTGAGTCCCTTCAAATATGATGGGATGGGGAAACAAAAAGATTAAAGACCTGAAATCATTTAAAGTGAGTGTTTATAGAATAGAGTTATATGTAAAGTAGAATATTAAAGCTAAGACGTCTTGAAGAAGATTCCATACCTCCTCTTAAGTCAACATCAAGAAACTGTAGCCCAGAGAGGTCAAGCAGTCTGCCAAGTCCAGGACAGGGGCACAGCTGAGAATGCTGATTCTTTGCTTCCCCAGCCAGTGTTTTTACACCACACTGTGCCCTCCAAACATACTGGAGTTCTCACTGTAATATCAGCATCAATTGCCAGGGTATGATATTCAAGATGATATTTTATCTGTGAATACCATCTTAGTTGGTGCTCAGTCTGTTTACACCTTTTTTAGATTACTCATAATTTTATGGTTTGGTATTGACTTCATTGCCTTTCTCTGTGGTTCTCACCTCCTTCAACCATTTCCTATTTCCACAGAAATGTTTGTGTCACATACTGAAGAGTTCCAAACTTCTCTCATCATTCAGTGAGAGTATGTTTTTCATGTAAGAACAGTGTTATTTGCTGAAGATACAGTAGTACACAAGGCAAATATCTTAACAAAATTTACAATCTAATGAGGCAGACAAATAACAAGATAATTACAACATGGAGTAGCAGGTTCCATATTGAGGGCACTATAGATTTCTGTGGATACTCTGAAAAGAGATTCATAATTTGTTACCTGTGCTGTGTAACAAATTACCCAGCTTACTGACTCAAAACACCAAGGATTTGTTTTCTCACTCTTTCAGGGGTTGAGACTCAAAGCATGACTTACTGGGTACCTTTGGCTCGGTATCTCTTAGCCAAGTACTCACTTAGGGCTAGGATTTCACCCCAGGGCTAAGTTGACCAGGAGGGGTCATTTGGTTTCCAAGCTCAGTTATGTGGCTTTTTACAGGTATGAAAAGATTTGTTTCCAGGCTTACTAACAGGCTTGATGTTGGGCTTTGGTTCCTCATCACAGGGGCATTTCTATAGATATTTGAGGTCCTCTGGCACTTGAAAGAGTTAAAGAGAAAGAAAGAATGCCAGTGATAAGAGCTGTAGTCTTCTTGTAACCTGATCTTGGAAGTGACATCATAAGTTGAAAATGTGCATTACTTCTGCTGTGGTCTATTCATGTGAATCACAGGTCCAGTTCACATCACAGGGAGGAGAATTTACATGGGCATAAATACACGGGGAGCACTGGGATCAAAGGTACTTGAATGGGCCAAGGTTGGGATATATGTCAAATGAGCCACCTGGCCTCTCAGGAAGTGGTATCTGAATGAACCCGCAAGAATGAAAGCTGAGCAGACGTTGGCAAGCTAAAGATTGTGTGTGTGTGTGTGTGTGTGCGCGCGCACGTGTGTGCGCATGTGCAAGTATATGTACACAGGTATGTTCACTCAGAGAGTAAAGGAGCTATTCTGGGGAAAGGATAGTCTGTGCAAAAGAGCAATGACAGGAGAAAGCAAATTTGGTATTCCTGGAGCACCAAGTATAGTAGTAGGAGAAGAATGATAAAAGATGGGGCTGATTGGAAAGAAAAGCTAAAGAATAGACTTTTTTTTTTTTTGCTCCCTTATAATGGTTTCCACTGTCTTTTTATATGGATAAAGATATATTATTAGAAGATTCATCAGTCCAGATGTTTTTTTTGTCAGCAGGCAAAACAAATCCCAACTCAAACAGATTTAACCAATAAGGAAATGCACTAGCTTGCATGGGGCTAGAGTGTCTCTAAGGTCAACTGAATCAGTTGCCCAAGAAGAGTGTTTTCCACATTGCTACTCTGCCATCTTTGTTAGTTTCATTCCATGGCATCACATCCATTACAACAGTGCCCCACAAAAGAAGAGAGATGCCCTTTTCCTGCATTTCACTCTAAAAATGGAGAAAACCTTTCCCAGAAGTCTCTAGATTTTTTTCCCCTCACTTCTCAGAGAGCCAAGTTTAGATCACTGACTTACTCCTGAGTGAGTCTTGGCAGGAGAATGGAATTACATTGACTGGCTTCCATTGACCGACTGGGATGGGATGACATTGGCAAATCAACCACAAACATCCACTACAAGCAGTGTTGTACTTGAGACAGATTAGTTGAGTCCTCACAGAATTCTTTTCACTAGTTTGTGATCTCACTTTCATGCCTGAACTTTAATCAAAGGCAGTTCAAGTCTCAGCCACATAAAAGCTATTTATACATTGACCGAAAAACCATTTTTGAAGGCATGTTTGTCCTATATCACTTTCGGTCTTTTGTGGAAAGACTTGTATAAAGAAACTCCTTCCAAATTAAGGTTGGATGAAAAAAGAATCTCTTGGAAATATTACTCATCTTCCTTTCTGAGAACAAGAAATATGAAATTGACGATGTTTTTCTTCTACAACTCTGTCAGGAACCTCTAAGCCAGAGTTCCAATTAAACCACAGGCCTCTATTAACCATTATAATTATTTGCTGAACTTATTTCCCACCTGTTTTCTTGAGCTGCATTTTCAGTTTCTATATCTTTCTAACCTGGAAATCAACTGAAGCCTCCAGGCTTCTCTGGCTCAGCATCTTCTTTTATACTCTCTCATATCTCAGATTCATTTCCATCATTGATTGCTACCAGAAACTTATAAGAATAATATTTGGAGATGTTTACACTACTAAAGATTGCTAGAGGATGATGGAGTCCCCTGTACCATCAGTTACTCTCTGATTCCCACCTCACTTTCCTCCCATGTCTTGAGAAGCAACAGAAATTTCTCTCCCTACTACATGCATGACATTTCAAGGACCATCTTTTGTTAATTAAACTTGCTTTGAGGATTTCTTTTTTCACCCTGGACAGGTTTTCACTGTTGTCATCACAGCTCTACCCAAGAGAAAGCTTGGCAAGTAAAACGTTCTTCATCTTCTTACAGATACATATATTATTAACCAAGCGTGAGTATCATTCGTTTTAAGTCACTCAAAATCCCTTTTGGAGAAAGAAAGTTCCAAACAAGTGTAGTAAAGCTTTCTGAACAATGCCACAAAAGATATCATTGACTACAAAAATAAAATGCTTGATATTAGAAAATGTGTAGCTGAGATATCTCCAGAAGATCTTGCTTGCTATGTCATATATGGCTCTCATTTTCCTACTCTTGTCCTAATGATTACACCAAGATGAGAAATCAATCAAATATAATATTAGGGGTTTTGAATCCAATACACACTTCTTCAGTATTTACAGATCAAGATGTAATCAACATTTTAATCTAATGAGCATATTGTAAGCTACATGCATCCCCTGCTTCTATACAGAATGATAGTCCAGACAGAATCCTTGGCATGATATTGAATGGCTATGTGATCCCACCACAGTAGAAAGAAAGGTTTTTAAAGATGCTGAAAAAGATACCTAACCCAAAACAATACTCGTGAATTATTCATTTGGGCATAATGCAGTTGGAAACCGATCCTCATAGGTCTCCTTTCCCTTGCACTCCAACCACCTTTCATTATTCCTTTGGAGAGTTCAGCTAGAGTCCTTGCTATTCACAAACCTTTCCTGGAACTCAGCATGAGCATGCAAAGCCATCAATAATTCATTTTTTTTCCACTTTGGGTGGTTATGATGTTACTGTATCAGCACAAAAATGATCCAGGTAGATAATACAAACAATAAGAGAGCTACCTCAGATGTCCCTGACACATTTCCTCCCTGGAGCACAAAATGTTCTCATATCCACTGGCTCATGTGTCCTTTCAAAGAGGCAGACTCTGTTACATTATTAAGTTAGTAAAGAAGCATAAATGTTTATGCTGCAGTCATCAGAAGAGATGGTAGACTTAAATAAGAAAATGCCTAGTGCCTAGTGTCTAACTTAAAAGTGGTGATACATTGGAGATAGAAATCATGTTTCCTCCCTGTTTTGAAAAGACTCAGTTGCACTGTGCAAAGTTAGTAAATGCAAGAAATTAAACTGACATTGGCATGCACTTCACAGTTTACCATGACTCTCTATACTACCATTCTAATCTTCAGTGTAACCCTATGCCAGGGTATTCTTTATCTTCATTTTCTAGGTGAAATTGAGGCTGAGAGAGGTGAATTTACTTGACTGAGATTGTAGGACTAGTAAGTGGCGAAGCCAAGACTTAAATCAAGATCTTCTGACTCTAAATCAAGTTCTTTTGTTGCTTCACTTCTGACTAGCAGTTGATAAGAAGGAGTTTTATCCACATTTCAAATCAGACAGGAACTCACAGTGCTTCATATTGTTGTATAGGATAAGAAGAAGATGGAAAATAATTTGTTCACACCATTAAAGCTTATGGCTCAACTGGAAAACATGAAAACCACTAACACACAAGATTTGGTTTTATTTGAAAATAAAAAATTTATCTACATAACATCATCAGACTTAATGGACCCTGAAAACATCTTTGAGTTTCTTATCTGCTCACAAGTGGTCAGTCTGACTCCAAGAAAAAGAAGACTTAGGAAGAAATATAAGTCAGCTCTGAGTATGATTTAGCCAGGTAACAATTTAAGCAGAGACATATCATCAAAATGCTAAATATCAATTATGTTCAGAATGAACAGATTTAACATTTGCTGTTCCAGAGACTTAAAGTGGAGGCAAGTTTTAGCATTAGGGCCCTTGAAGTTATAAGAAAAAGAAATACATACATGCTATCCAGGTGACGGGCCTTTTGTGACTGACTTATAATTACAGAGCTATGGTGGAATGGCCAGGAGATAGTGTGTTAGAAAGGGTGGGCCATAAGGATGCTCTAACTGTGATGATGCTACAACCATCTACCAGGAACCATCAGAAGCAGGTAGCTCCCAGACAGTTTACACAGAGTACTTCCCCTCATCCTCACAACTACCTGGGAGGAATGACCCTATTTTGCAGCTATGAAAACTGACCTTCTGTTTCAGTCATCTTTTTTGCCACTATGACCAGAAGACCTGACAAGAACAATTTTAGAAGAGGAAAAGTTTATTTGGGGGCTCATGGTTTCAGAAGTCTCAGTCCATAGATGGCTGGTTCCATTCCTCAGGGCCCAAGCTGAGACAGGACATCATGATGGACGAGTGTGATGGAGGAAAGCAGCTCAGGACATGGCCACCGAGGAGGAGGTGTGGGAGGAGAGACAGAGAGAGAGCCCAATGTGCTCAATGCAGACCCACAGGGACACACCTCCTCTAGTCACATCCCACCTGCCTACAGTTACCACGGAGTTAATCTCTACCAGAGGATTAATGCTCTGATTAGGTTAATCCTCTCATAACACAAACATTGCACCTTTAAACTTTCTTGCATTGCCTCACACATGATTTCTGGGGGGACACCTCATATGTAAACCTTCAGAGAGACTACTCCTTCTCAAATGCCAGGCTGGTAAGTAGCCAGGCTGGGGAATGCCACCTTAAGGCTTCCTCCCCACACTGCTGTGTCCAGGTGAGGTGGCATTGTTCTACTGCAAAACAACACTCAACTGAAAAGTTCAGGGATGTAGAGAGAGAAAGCAAGGAGGAAGAGAAAGGAACCAAGAAACCTCTTCCTGCTCCCTGTTTGCCCACAGCCTCAGTCACAAACCAAACCCTCTTCCTCCTCCTCCCCCCTCTCCCACAGTCTGGAAGGAACAGAGAAGTAAACAAGATCTGTCATTATTCAAGACTCTGGACCCCACTAAAATCAATATTCAAGAATGGTCAGGAACACTGTGACTTGATCCCAGGTCACAGCAAGGTGGCTTTCCAGGGGGCCACCTTGGCAGTTATCCCCCACAACTCTGCAAGTGGGCCTCTCAAGCTTCCAGGAACATGTGGAATGGATTATGTTTCTAATCATAACACTGCCGGAGCCATCTTCAAATAAGGAACTTGTGAAAGAAACTACCCAAATTAGGAAACCAACGTGGGCACAACAGGATTGGCCTTCAACCTCTCCCACACGCTGCCAACATTTTTCTCCTCTCGCCTGATACTGTTATTTAAGCATCCCATTACCTGACAGAATTTTTCACAAGGCAACCTCTGTTTCTGGAGAACTTGTGCTAGGTTTATTTATAATTGTCCTATTTCTAAGCATCAATTTTGTTATTTGTCACTGCTGCTTTTGTTATTGGGAAATATTCTCCTCCTCCAATCCATTTTCAAGAAAGATCTCCAGGCTCCAGTACCTCTGAACCTCTGATTGGATGATTACATGCGTCATCACCACCCCAACTGGTTTCAAAGGGGCTATTTATGCATGCTCACTCTTTACTGTCACCTCTACTATAGTCCTGATCTTTGGACATGATACCTGAAGAAAGACCAGAATGACCCTCTTCCAGTGGGTATCTCATGCCCCTTCAATTGAAGTCCTGGGCTAGGGGCCTATCTCTATATCCTGCTCTGTGCTTCAAACCTCAAAACTCATCTTAGTTCTTAACTTATCTCCAAAAGCAAGGGCATCTCTTTAGAGAAAAGACATATGAGACAATAATTAACACTTTCATTATCTCCTAGCCTCACAAAAATCCTAGGGGGCAGGGACTATTGTTTTAACTTGCCAGTTAAGGAAACTGAGACAGAAAATGTTTGCATAACTTGCTGAGGATCACATAGCTAGTTAATAGCCAGATTTTGAACTGCAATTATCAACGCTTACTGATGTACAGACTCTTTCCCCAATCCACTTCTGTTTTTAATTTGTAAATAATTTGAAACTTAAAAAATCACCAAGAATAGGAATGATACAAAAAACACTGACATACTTTGCTCAGATTTACCTATTATTAATATTTACACTATTTGCTTTAATGCTTGCACACAGTCTCATATCTATCTAGCTATGTATAGATTTTATGCTATATGCTATACAATAGATACTATATTTACTATTTTTTCCTGAGCCATATGGAAGTCAATTACATCATGTACATTTGCCCTTAAATAATTCAATGTGTATTTCCCAAGGAATATTCTAAGATATTCCCTTACATAACCACAGCACAATTATCTAATTCACTAGACAACTGATATCATATTAACATTAATAAAAAATTTTAATCTAATTTACATTCATTCAAACCAATTTTTCCAATGTAGCCAAAAATATTTTTTATAGCATTGTTTTCCTCCCACACAGGACTCATTATAGGTATTGGATGTCATGTTTCTTCTGTCTCCTCTACTCCACAGCCTTTCTTTTTCTTTTTTGACTTTGATGTTTTATAATATAGTTTCTTCCTCCTTTCTTCTAATAGAAAATACTAATTTGGGATTTATCTGGAGTTTCCTTATGATTATATTTAGGTTATGTATTTCCAACTAGAATTTTCTATAAGTAATATTGTGTCCTCCTAGTATCACATTCTGAATATAAGCAATGTCTATTTGTTTCTTTCTGATGGTCTTACTTTGTCTACCTAATCATGGTTAGATGTCTGTATTATACTGATACAATTATTTTCCTGGAAATTAGTAAACAATGTGTGAGGATTCAGTTTATGAATATGAAAATATCATGATCCTCATCAAAATGTCCCCCCTAAATTTAATATTCATTGATGATTTTTGCCTGGAACCAATTTTGCTACAATGGATGGACTTATGATGAGCTAGAAATGCTCAGTTGCAGAGGACTTGCCTAGAATGCACAAAGCCCTGGGTTTAGTCCCAGGACTAAGAAACTAAGAAAAAGGAAAGAAGGAAGGAAAAAAGGAAGGAAGAAAGGCAGGAAGGAAGAAAGATTTTCTAATTCTAGCAGTCTCTCCATATTTACCAGGCAGCATATTAAGTAAGAACCCTCCCTTTTCCTCCATATATTTATACATTTATTCTTTTATTTATTAGATAAATTAACATTGAGTCATAGACTCTTCTACAGTGGCTTATAGTCATACTGCTTGATTTATTTTGGTACTCAAATTGTTTCAGCTTTGGATAAGGAGTCACTTCAACTGAGCTCTTACCCTGACAAAACACATTCATCATTCAAAAAAAAAGAAAGAACTTAATTTTCTAGCAAAACAGAATGTCCAGAATCCTCTACAACTTTTCCTGCCCACAACCTAGATTCATCCATGTCTCTGAGGACTCTTGTTCTTTCAGTAGAGATTAGGGATCAAGATCCAACCACTCGGTATGCTCATTACTACTAGGGTTTTTTCTTTTAGGTCCTTTAAACAGAGCAAGCTACACACACACACACACACACACACACACACACAAAAATTTACATGAGCATAAAAATATTTTAGAAACCATTAGCTCACATCCATGCCTGTAGTCTAGAACACTCTTTCTTAATCACTACAAAATTGTTTCTCCTATGCTCCCACATAGTTAAAATAAGCATACAGCATAGAATCCAAAGTGACTCAGAAAATATTGCCTCTGTTCTATATATGATTGTATTACATTCCCCACTTAAAATTCACCCTTTCTTCTGTGTGTCCTTGAAGATTCAAGTTTATCTATAGTTCATATCTGAGTTCTTTTTGTAAAACTGTGGTGAGGGCTAAGAAAAGGAGCCTTGAGTTTTTCCTAGAATTTGAATTTGTGATTACGAAGTGTTTTATTTTGAGGTAACTCAAAATACATCAAATCTTAAGATAGCAGTGCTTCCATCCACCTTGGGCATACGCTTGTACCAAGAAGTTAATAAAGAAAAACTCAGACATGCAGGCAAAGCCTTTTTCAAGTGGAAATGCAAGATTAGTGGTAATGAAGGAAGGATGGATGGGCTCCCCCAAATCTCTAGATGCTAGATTGGGGGAAGATGCAGTGCTCAGAGATGAGGACAAGGTGGATCAGTGACTCTGTTCCCAGATACTCCAGATCTCTCTAGGAAGAAAAAGGTAACTGTGTTCAGGATCAAGCAAACACTGACATTATGGCAGCTACCCAGGCAATCCATGCCAACCCAGCAGCAGAGCTGAGATACAGTACAATAAACCAGCCTCAGGGTTGATGATCTGAGTCCCATGGACCATACCTGGCTACAGTGTAAGCCCTCAAAGCAATCATGCTCACTCTTACTCAGTGGCCTTAGCTTTTCTTTGTGGCAATGGTGTTGAGGCAGCAGTCTGCAATGATTTTAGAAATAGACAGACTTGAATTCTAGTCCTAGCTCTCCTGATGAGTGTGTAGTCATGTGTTATAACCTCTCTGAGACTCATTTACAGAATGAAGAGTGCAAGGTTGTTATGTGAGTTTGACATAATAAATGTAAAACCCATGGCATGCACTTTAGTCTTGGAAAAATTGTATGTTCGATCTTGTTTATTGAGAACAATAAAAGAGATAATAGTAACCTGATGTATGGTAAGTCCTTAGATATGTCCCTAAGCAAAATAGTCTGAGGTTCCATAGAGTCTTATAGTCTGATATCAGGAGAAAAATTAGCTAGGCCAAATGCACATCCATTCTCTTTAGATTACCTCTCATTGTGGATTGGTAAATAACTAACAGAATTGTTTTGCACATACATCTGCCTGAATGTTGCAGCAATGCAATGATTTGGATTCATATCCTTTGTTTTTGAATTTTTAGCTGCTTTCATAACTGAAAACATACCATCTCTTGGTCTGTTGTTATCCTGAGAACACCTGCAATATTGCATTTTCTTTGGAACTTAAATCACCAGATATGATGCAGCCAAGGGCTGAAACTAAATGCCAACAGTCTCCTGCCAAGTTATGCTCTAACTGGGCCTGCTGTCATCCAGGCAGCATTTCTCTTTCAAAAGGTTTGCATCCCACCAGGTTTTCCTGCCGAGAATTACTTGTCCACAAACCACCCAGAATAGCCAGCTCCCCCTATCTAAGAATGACTGAGAAGTAAAATGCAGCTTCTGTTCTTTTCCTATCTGGGCACTCAAAGACTGGAGCTGCTGATGGATGGTGTAATGGAAGACTAACATTGGAAACCACATCCCCTGGCAGTGCTACACAGGACAGGAATGTCTTGAGCCATGGCTTAGAAATCTCTCTACTCTGCAAGCACCATGGTCCCAACACAG
Source organism: Xerus rutilus (assembly GCA_028644305.1). NCBI lineage: Eukaryota > Metazoa > Chordata > Mammalia > Rodentia > Sciuridae > Xerus > Xerus rutilus. The sequence goes on along the minus strand of CM053409.1, from coordinate 41,431,337 downwards.
ACACCTTCACAAGCTACACAGGACTAGTATGTCTGTCACCCAGGGATAAAGGGATGGGAGTGGAAGAGACTATGTGAAGAGTGGAGAACAAGTCCTGCTGAAAGACACTGATGTGGGGTTATTTTTTTAGACACTATTCTGGCCAAAACACATAAACTGGTTTGTGTGTGATTCTGCCCTAACCCCATGCTTGCTCTTTGCCTTTGACTTTGATGTGAAGACAAACTCGAGAAGTAATAGATGGGTTTCTGCTCATGGTGCTCCATCAACAGGTTCTTAAACCTCTAGGATACTTGACTTCTCTGGGCTCAATTTCTCCTTCAATAAGATGAGGACACAAAGCCTCCAGGGGACATGCAGACCATTTACTGTTTCATGGGTCTTAGATTCTGGACTCATCCCATCCTAACCTCTTCTAGCTCTGTTTCTACCTCATAGCTGACACACTTGGGGGACCTGAAGCTTATAGAATTGTTGAGACCCTCTTGAAAAGTAAAAATACAAAATTATGAACATATAAGTAGGTCCACATTGAATATTCAAAATGAGAAAAGAAGTCACAAAAATATCAGCTTTAAAAATTAACAAACACTGAAAATAGCACAAAATCCATAAAAAAATAGAATTATATTAGAATATTTTGAAGATGTAAAATTTGTACTTATTACCTGAGAAAACTGTACAAATGCTTGTATTCTACATTTTTTGGCTACATTCTCTTTGATTGCCTCTATTTATGGTAAAATTTTATAACAAAGAGACTAGGAAGATAATTTAGATTTTTATGTAACATTTATTATTAATGATAATTTAGAAAATTTTCTTCATTTTCACAAGTGATTCTTGGCAATGCCATATATATTTTGGTACCATTGTCAAGTTTGGGGAAATCTATCAAATGTCTTTCATCTGCGAAGAGTTTAAGATTTCAGACATCACAATTCACTGGACAGGGGCTAGTCTGAAATGGTCTTTAAGTTGATGGCACTCTTTAATCCATGAGGGCTTTGGGAGGACATCTCTTTATCACCAGGTACCTACATCCCACCTTCACCCATGCTGAACTTCTCCCCTCCCCCTGACACATGGCTCTGCAAATGCTGATCCCTTCTTTTGTATGGTGCTTTTTCCTCCTCCCACATACCCCTTCTCCAAAGTCCAAGGAGATGCAGCCCCACACTCCTGCTGTCCTGACTTTTGCTCACATGACTGGAAGACAATACCTCCGTGGTACTAGAGTTTTGTTTATGTGTCTGCCTTCTCCACTAGACTCAGACTCCCTTGAGGGAAGACAATGAGTCTTTCCATCTGCCTAGCATAAGGCTCAGCTGGGGGGGAGGGGACTGCTCAATAAGTGTATCACAGAAACTGCTCTGCAGCACATATATAAGAAGTACCACAATTCTTTACCCTCCTAAAATTAACTATATACTGCTTTGATTTCACAATTATCAATTGGTGATTAAAAACAGCATCATTCATTAATTGCATCATCTTCCTCTTCCCTTGTGATCAGGCAGTCTGTGAAAATGAGAACTTTCTCTGAGACCACCAGTCAGCTTTGATTACCCTGGACACTGCTCTTCTCCCAGGAGACTCATGGAGTTGTAGTCCTCTCCACTCATTTTTGACTGGCCCCCAGGGATCTCTTCCCTGACTTTGAAGATGGTGGCATTTGGGGGGCACCTTTAAATGACCTAGATTCCCATCTTCCTTCTGAGGTGTCATCAACTCTAAGAAGTAGAAAGGTAAGCCTGCACCAGCTGTGGAATGTTTCTGACTCATTCTTTCAAGGGCTTAGAAATCTCTCCAAAAGTAATGAATAAAGAAATCATCACATTTGTGAATCCCCACCAGTCTCAGAGAAAAAAGTGAAGAAAAGAACAAAACAGAATAAGGGAGGAAGAAAGGGTCAAAGGATAAATTACAATTAAGAATTAATCAGCTTTATATCTATTTCTAAATTTGGGCAACAACTGTTCTATAAAACAGAGTCAATGTTCCAATGAACCAACCAGAAGAGGTTGGTATAGCAGACAGAAAAGAGCTGAAAAAAGCAGAAACAAAACACGAATAACATACTAGTCATTTCAAAGTTGCTTTCCTTGTAAGGCCGAGACAGGGAGACAGGACAAGAGAAAACTTCAGATTACTCCAAATTACCATTTTTGTGTAAAGATTATAGCAGAAGAAACTTTATTATGTCAACTGAAACTGTCCTGTTTGAGAAATTTGACTCTGTTCTTTATAATCTTGATTTCCCTTCTCTGAAGTTCAGATAAACAGCTTAGTTTCAGCTTGGTGATGTGAAACTTCAGCATGAGTAACATCTTTTTTACTTTTTAGCCTGGTACGTTGAGACCTGGTGTAGAAGTTTAGTTCGCAACAATGGCCTCCTATAATTTGTATTTAATAGAAAGAAGGGAGGGAGGAAAATAGAAGGAAGGAAGAAAGGAGGGTAGGAAGGGAGGGAGGAAGGGAATGAAAAAGGAACTGTCTTGTGCAAAACTTTCCAGAAACTCCAGATCACCAAACTCTGCTTGTCCTTCCTGTATAGCTGAAAGATACAATTGCTTCGTGCATTTTCTAATGAGTCTGCTCAAGCAAGAAAATAATAATAATAACAATAAGGCACACACAGGTTAATTTCTACATTAAGTTATTAATACATTAGCCTGTCACAAATGTTTATTGAATGAATCAATCAATGAATGAGTTAGTTCATTATCATGAATCTATTTTTTCAAAGCTACATTAATATCATTCAGGGTGAAATGTGTCCCTTTCCTCACACCTGCATAATTTTGCAGGTATGAAAAATGATGAGAAGCCATTGCCTTCCTACACACACACACACACACACACACACACAAAGACCAAAAAGACCAGACCAGGTTTGTTCTCTGCAATGATGATAGAGTTTCTTCCCATGGCTCAGAAAAAGATTTAAGTTTATTCTGCGTTTTATAGAAAGTAGCTAAGGCAGGCAAGGCCTTTATCTGGCTCCCAGTGGCCAACTTCCAACTATATTATTGGATGGAGAGGAGACTGGGGAGGGACATCAATGTAAAACAAAGCCATTTTCCCCTTAATCAGAACTTCTGAAAGAGAAACTAAATTACCACGCCTCAATGTCCCCCATCAAAAGTTACTAACATATTCCCAGAGCAATGGACACTCCTGATCTAATGCATTCTTCCAGGTAAGGTCGATGTTTGCAGTCTGAAAGAGAAATGGAGATTTCACTCTGTCACATCATCTGACCATGAACTGATCTAGCAGAACAAAATGGCTCACCAAGCTCTTTTCTAGTTAGCAGAACTTATTTAAATTCCTTCCCCTCCCCCACCTCCCGTTTTATAACCCACAGCAAATTACCAGTATTGATAAACCATTAGAAAATAAAATAAGAGACAATTTTATTGACAGCTAAATGAAGTAATGCCTGGGTTGTGTTGGTTTTCAGCAATTGAGCTTTTTGTATTCATTAAAACTCTGCAAGCAGCATGTGTTAAATTTTTGATATATGCAGTGTGCACTGAAATCTTTATCTACATTAACTGAGACACCAATTTGCACCCCTGTTGCCCCCTAATAGGCTGATTTATTGTGGTTTCCCAAGGCCTATTAATGAAAAAGCTTGGAGTTTTTTAGTGGCCTAAATCAATTTCATTTTTGGATGCAGCAGAACTTGTCAAGGTCCATGTCTCTCATTTCCTCTTTTGTCAATGCGGATGGATGGTGCGAGCTCCTGGGTTGTTTGCAGCAGCCGGCAGCTTGACAGATTGGCATGTAGGCTGGGGACTAGTTGGACATCTGCACGAACTCAGTGAGTGGAATGACAAAGAAATGCCACGGGATTCCCAACTGTCTTCAAGGGGAGAAATGCCTACAAAAAGTTTTTGTGCAAATAAACAAGCAGAAGCGCGTGCGCACGTACACACACACAAACACAAAACCTGAAAAAAAAACTTCAAGAAGCTGTTAATAAACACCAATCTAGAGTGGCAACAAAACCATGCTCCACTCTTCATACCAAGACCTTAACCTCCTCCTTTGATGGTATCGAATTCTTCCCTACTTAAACTGCAGCCTCTGGGCTGGAGGTATTTAGTTTTGTTCACTGAGGCATCCTACACTCCTAGAAGAGAGTCTGAGCTAAGTAAATATCATCAGTAAATAGACTTTCACACAAGGAGAAAAGAAAAAATTCATTGAACAATTACTATTTTAGCCAGTGTTTGCTACCATAGGGGTCAGGGCATCTTTGAGAAAAAAAATGCTTGGCTGTTTATAAATGTTAAATTTCATCCTGCAATTTCAGTCTTTCTTAAAATCCCAAGGACTGCCATAGGGTAAGAGATGCTTTTGATCCACACAGTGCTGAGACACCAGATAACTTAATGAGGGTGGGGGGCAGGGAGCAGGAGCTATGCAGTGTGGGAAAGAAGGGACTAATCCAATTGGATGGAAAGACCCTCTGCTTACTCTTCCTAGAGGTACCCTAACACAATCAGTCAAGCAAACCATCCAAGAATTAATTTGATATACTAATCACTGTTTGCAGCCCAGAAAATATTAAAGAGATAATGAGCAAATTTGTCAAAAGCCACAAAAATTGTTCCTGCTTTCTTTTCCAAATGTGTTAGTTGATTTGTTCCCTAGGGTGACTGAGTTAAAGAGTTCTTTGAGTTTTCTTCCTCCTTTGGGAGAATGTTCAGAATATTCAGGAGCAGATCTCATTCTGTAGCAGACACATCCAAGAATAAGCTAGCTCCTCCCTGGCCATCTTGGAAGAGAAGTTTCTCACAGAAATCCCAAAGGCCTCTGCAGCTCACCTGAAGGTGAGGAAACACAGGAGGAAGCAGCAGCTACCCACCCCCAGAGATGAAGAGAATATTGCTAGATTTCACAAATCTCTTATTTTCCAGATATTTCTGAGACAACTCATTACTCGTTAAAGTGATGATACCATCATCATCTACTGATGGTAACATTTCTGTATCATACACTGGATAAATTGGGTTTATTTTTGGTCTATGGTTTGAATTCTCAGAAGCCTGTGAGACTGCATATCACCCTGCACTGCACGCTCAGATGACTACTGTACTGTTTCATCTTGTACCAGAAAAATCTGGTCTAGAGCCCAAAATTGTCTGTTAGATTATAAAACAATCTGTCACAAAATCCTGACACGTTGGCAGAATTCTGACAAGAAACATGCTGACCCAAAATTTAGGAGAAAATTTAATTGAAAAATCTACCCACCCTTTAGGAGACTCTGAATGTAACATTTACAACAAAAGGGAGTTTTTCATAATTGGGTAAATGCAGCTGTAAGTTTTAGCTTTGCCACTAATTGGGATAACCTCGAGCCTGATTACTTTGGTCTTTGGTTTGCTTACCTTTAAAACAGGGATAATAAGCCAGGCATGGTGGCTCAAGCCTGTGATCCCAGCACTTAGGGAGGCTGAGACAGGAGAATCGCGAGTTCAAAGCCAGCCTCAGCAACAGCGAGGTGCTAAGCAACTCAGTGAGACCCTGTCTCTACATAAAACACAAAATAGGGCTGGGGATGTGGCTCAGTGGTCGAGTGCCCCTGAGTTCAATCCTCAGTACCAAAAAAAAAAAAAACCAGGGATAATAGTAGTTATCTTTAAAAGCAGTAGAAGGATTGAACAGGGTTATGTCCATAAAGCCCTTAGATGGGAGCCAGGAGCACAAAATATGCACTCAATAAATAGCAGTTTCTGTCTTGAAACTTCCCAGTACATGAAGGAAGAACTGGATAGGATAAGCAAAGAAAGACCACAGACTGCTCAGGAGTGTAACCGGATATTGGTAGACTGTGTAAACTGTGCAAAACTAAATAGACCTCTGGGGGAAAGAGTTTTCTTTCAAGACAGTCTCTTTTGGGTGCTAGGGGAAGGGACATAGGCAGCAACAGAAAAAACAGCAACCCAAGTTTATGACAAAACAGACAAAACAGTTAAAGAACCAAACATTAAAAATGAAGTCAGGTTCCCACTTGTTTGGCAATAATAAAATTTAAATAAGTCACTTTAGAAGGAAAAGCAAATACTATTAAGGCCAAGAAAGCTATCAATACGTTTTCTCAGAAGACAAACAGTGCAGCAAAAACTTAAAGTGAATGAAAAATGCATCCAGTTCACAACCAAAGAAACATCATGGGCCCAAAGCCAGAACTATTCTTGAACCCCCCCAATTTTTTTTTCATATGAGACTAAATTTAACCAACTGGATTTCTTTGGTAAAAATAGCATTCTATTCAACCTTTTCAAGTTAAGAATTTGCACTGAAGAGGAAATGTGTGCTTTCTCACTGTAAGGAACTCCTGACCTTAGCTTAGCTATTCCCCAAGGAGAAAGACCACATCATGGTGGCTGTTCCTCAGGCCCCAAGAACTGACAGAAAGGCTTTAGAGAGCAGGAAATGTTTCTCCTCCCGAGAAGAAATGCTGTGTGGTGAATCTCCTCTGAAGGAAGAACACTAATCTTGTCTCTAAGGATGAAACCCCTTCAAGAAAAAAGTATAGTTGTGGAATAATTAAGGCTATTGTTCAGGAAGAACTTAGGATAAGAGTCAGCAGAAAGTTTAAGCAATGAAATCATGTGCTATTTCTCCAATTCCTGACTACTTTAGGAAATTATGATGGGCTCATCAAAGAGCATCCTGATCCTATAATAGTCAAAATAAAGGGAGTAGTGAAGGACCCTCCTCCAAAAAAAAGCCCAAATAATTTATTTCTAAGACAACAGTTAACTCTGTGGCTTAGAGTATCAGCAGGTTAATTAAGAAGTCACTTGGCAATGACAGTTCATATTCATTTGCAGAAGTTACTGCTCATTAACATACAAGCATAACCAATAGTTGCAGAAGAATAACGTGCCTTTTGCGGAGGGAGGCTGTGAAGAAATGCCTTAGCTGGTGGGAGAGACTAGTCTCCCCTCGCCCCTTCTCCCCACCATATTCTTGTACAAACGAGAAAGCAGCACCATCACCACTTGTGTCTGTTGTCTACAAATGAAGTCATGAGATGCAGAGCTCAGATTCACACACTTCATGTGTCTTAACCACTTTTAACCCTCTTCCTTGAAGGAACTAAAAAGAAAACTATTGACAGTAAAACACTCATGAGATGTATATTATTATGAATGCTTTGATTGCAAGAAATATAAAGCCCCAACTTAAACAATAAACAAATTTATTCCTGATTTCATCAAATGTAAGGCACTAGTTCTACCACAACCCATTGTTTTGTGAACCACTAAGAAAAAAGCAAAATACTGGCAATTAAACTGACACAATATTCTCTAATGACTTAAAAAAATTTCATTTCGATTGAAAGAGAATTATAAAGCTGATTGACATGTATATCTTATCATACATAAAGTGCATACTATAAATGTTATATATCATAAATGTGTTTATATCTACAGTCATCAATCAAATAGATTGCTTCGTGTTCATAAGACATCTTCACATTCAAAGTCTGAATCTTCAGGATTACTTTTTTAAAATTCAGAGCCATAATATGCATTTTTTCTATTAAGTATTATCCTCTGTGATATCAAAATATTGGCAATGCAACATTTCTTAAAAGACTACCACTCTCTCCACCTTGGGTTTTCTTTCAAGCATGGACACTCATTATGCAAGCTCTGATGATGGTGCTTCCTTCATCTTTTCAGAAGACATCAAAAGAAAGTTTTTAAACAGAAAACAGGATCCTTACTCTGATGTCCTTCAACAGTTTGTTGACTGAACTGTCAAGGGGCTTCTGTCGTCAGTCATGACACAGGGCATAACAATCAAATTGACACATGTACAAGCAATGACAACTAAGTCAGTAGTTGTCACTGGCCACTGGCCAACAGTGACTGCAAGATATGATCATAGCAAAGTACATTCTGATTTCAGAGATGTTGAATGAAGAAAAGAAAGTACAACTTAGAATCAACAGAATGCATTCTGTGACTTAACAAAACAAAAAAAAAAACTAACAATAGCATGGTTCCAGGGTAGGTTAATGTCATTGGGGACCCAGGTTCTTTCAATTTTTCTGCTCAACCATCCCCTGTATGATATCCTGTGTTCAATTCGGTGTTTTCATGGGTTCAGGTGGTGTTAGAGTTCTAAGAGTCACTAGCAAATATGATATCCAAGGAATAAGAGGGAGCCTTTTCTCCCAAGTGTATCCTTTCATCAGTATGCAAAACAATCCTGTTGAAGGATATTCCAGTCACACAAGATGAAGAAAAAGAATATGTGCCATTGCTCAGATCTGTCTCTTTGTCACTTTGGTTATCCTTTGGATGTGAGATGCCCCCCCCAAAACCTCTTGTATTAATGCAGGAATGTGAAATGACTGGACTGTGAAGGTTGCAACCTAATAAGTTCATCTTAGTTTGAATGATCAAGGTGGTAACTGTAGGCACGTGGGGTGTGACTGGAGAAAGTGGGTCATTGGAGGTATGCCCTGGAAGGGTGTATTTCCCTGTGTCCCTTTCCTCTCTCTCTCTCTCTCCGCCACCCCCCTCCTTCCAGACCACACCAAGAGCTGAGTGGCCTTCTTCCACTGGACACCTCCCCCATGATGTGTTGCCTCAACTTGGGCCCAGAGCAAGGTTTGGCCACCTATGGACTGAGACCTTTCAAACCATGAGCCCCAAATAAACTTTTCCTCTTCTAAGCTGTTCTTGTTGAGTATTTTGACCTTAGTAATGAAAAAAAATACTAACTAAAACAAGGCTTAATGTTGACAGATCTTCCAGTTTGTTAAAAAACAAAATCAGAGAGTTGTTGATGGAATACTCCAATTCTTCAAATATATCTCCAAACCATCCTTTTCTATACTGTTTCCTGTTGCCTGCATGCAGCATGGAAACTAACAGGGCTTCAGTCAGATGGCATTTTACAGTAACCCAGGTCTGGGGACACTACTGGAAAACCATACCTGCAGCAGTGCTGGAGATGTAGCTGAGACCCAGCTGCATGGATCTGAATGAGCAGGCTCTGCCCACAGACACACAGGTGCCTCCGAATAGCATAAACAGGACCTGGGCCAACAAACCTAACCCTTTACCAACCGGCAGACTGCACAGGGGGAAAAACCTTGTGAAAGTCCCTTGAGGCTCCACTTAGAAGTTCTAACTGCTGACACCACAAGAATCACTAGGAGTCCTTCCAGCAAATGAGTCAGACTCCAATTTCAGAACCTGTCCTACTTCAACCTGCTGACCAATCTCCCATCCGCCCCTTCAATTCCGCGGCATCTCTCCAGCCTCTCCCTGAACAGTGCGCCCTCCGTGGCTTAGCACACCCTTCATCCTCAGCTCCTTGTCCCTTTCTGGGTCTGGCTCCTTCCACTTATACTTTACTTGCTCCTAATGTATTTGGATACCTGTCAATTGTCTCCAGATTATTCTAGCTTCACTCACAGCTTCATAATTTCCACCACATCTGGGAAAAACTTGACAAACTCTGCATTCAAATTGATCCCCCATACCAGGCATGGTGATGCACACCTATAATCCCAATGACTGGGAGACTGAGACAGGAAGATTGAAAGTCCAAAGCCAGCCTCAGCAACTTAGTGAGACCCTAAGCAACTTAGTGACATGTTGTCTTAAAATAAAAAATAAAAAGAGCCGGGGACATGGCTCAGTAGTAAAGCACCCCTAGTGGGCCCCCTCACAAAAAAAAACTTGGGCAGCTGTGGGTTTATGGCCTAAATGGCCAAGGTGGTTATAAGCATGAGTGGAAGAAAGTGAAATACCTTTTATAAAATATAATTTCCTTCCTTCCTTTCTTCTTCCATTCTTTCCTTCCTTTCACTCGTCCTTTCTCTCCCTCCTAATTGTCATTTCCACCTTTTTCTCTTCATCTCCTTCTTAAGAATTTTCATATTTTAGGGGCTGGGATGGTGGCTCAGTGGTAGAGCGCTTGCCTCACATGCGTGAAGCACTGGGTTCGATCCTCAGCACCACATAAAAATAAATAAAATAAACATATTGTGTCCATCCACAACTAGAAAAAATATTAAAAAAAGAATTTTCATATTTTAATATAAAAAAAGGATACAAGAAATGTAGGCTTATTCAAAAGAAGAAAAAGAAGAATGAAAACCTAAACCACCCATGTTTCTATCACCATAAAAATGTTACTGTGACTATTTTAGTGTACTATTTTTCATTTTTTCTTCTTCTTTACAGTCTTACCAACTGGTTGATTTAATTAAAATTAGGGTGGTTGTGTTTATTTTTGTGTGATCAAAATCATCAACTGGTTTCCCGAACATTAAATCAAACATTTTTCTTACACATGTATTTACCCTTGAAAGTTTAGTTGTAAAAATTATACCATTAATAATTAGGTATATAATTATTAAAAATAATTATATGTGTGTGTATATATATGTATAATTCAGATAAATCAAGAATATATATCTTCCCTTCTAGACTATAATGAAAGGAAGAAATAGTTTCAATATTTTGTTGTACTCTTGCAGTTCTGTTAACACAGTAGTCATTCAATAGAAATGTACTGAACGAGTGAAAATTCCAGAACATAAAAACCTAGACACAATTAAGTCAACGCCATTCTCACTAGTTCCAAATACTCTTTAGTGTTGTTTACCCTAATTTAGATCATAACCTAGTGGTGCTTAACCACTGAGTCACATCCCCAGCCCTCTTTATTTTTTTATTTTGAGACAGTCTTGCTAACTTGCTTAGGGCCTCACTAAATTGCTGAGGCTGGCTTTGAACTCGTGATCCTCTTGCCTTAGCCCGGGATTGCAGGAATATCTTGATTTTGAAGTTTCTTTAGGAATTTGTGCTCTTGTTATTTAATGACCTAGGCGCTCTGACTCCCAGTGTGAAAAATGAAAAATGATTGAATCCATGCTTCCACTGAATGAAAAGATATTTAAAACTTGCAGCACTTTCTATCAATAGTCTAAACTCAGAAAGCAGAAAGGAAAAAAAAAAAAGTCTTCTCAAAGAAAAGACACATACACCCTCTCCTTACAATAGATATTGTCACATCCCGGCTGTTTTCACTTCTCATGTTAAAATAGACACTAAAAATAGTTATTTCAAACAATGCTTAGCATTACAAAACCAAGTTATTCAGAGCTCAATTTTTTAGAAATTCATTTAAATCAAGATTAATAAGATTTTAAAGGGAAATTTTTACCTCAGTATCTCTCTTTGGATTTTCTTGAGAACTCTTACTTTCAGAATTAATAGCTTTAAATTTCTTCTCACAAAGATGTCTACATTTACATACAGCTAAATTCCCTCACATAGACAGTGACCATCAGCAATCAGACTAGTCAATGGGTCTGTAGGTACTGCTGTTCTTATCTCCATGGACTGTTTGTTTGCCAATTTATTAAGCTACTAGGTATTCTCTCCATTAAACTAGACTAACAGGCAAAAATGACTTTGCAGTATCTGACAAAGTGGTAACATGCATTTATTTGATCTGCTAATCCCAAAGCTAATGTTTGAGTGTAAAGGGTTTTTAATCAAATCCTCAATATGCTGAGCAACCAGCCTAGTGCATGCTCTCCTTTCTGAGTCATAAAGACCTTGGTTTTCAGCTACTCTTTCAATTTCATGGAACTATAGAATTTTAGAGCTGGAGAGGACCTCAGATTATTTGTGACTTGACCTCCTAGCCATTTTAAAACCATGGCTCAAAAACAGTGTACTGTGTAACTGTTCTATTGCTAAGTCCTTGTGCTCTTTAAAAGAAATGAAATCTCTCTTCTAGATGCTTTCATGGAGCCGCTTGTTAAAGGGTGGTGTGTTGGGATCCTTTTATGCTCACAAACTTTGAGTGAATTTTTGATCCTTTTGACCAACAGTGACTGCTGTAGCTTGGATCCTGAATGTCTCCCTAAGGTCCACATGTTGAAGATATGTCTCCCAATCCAGGATGCTATGGGAAGGGGATGGAACCTGTAGGAGATGGGGCCTACTGCAAGGAAGATAGGTCACTGGAGGGTCACACCCTTGAAAGAGACATTGGGACCCCTGGCTCTTTCTCTTCCTTTGACCTTTCTTCCTAGCCACCATAAAATGAACTACCTCTTCTGCCATAGGCTCTCACCATGATGTACTGTGCCAAAGCAATGGGGCCACCTGACCTTGAAAGATCTAAAACCATGAGTCTTTTGAACTGATTCTCTCAGGTATTTTGTCACAGTGACAGAAACCTGACTGGCACGCTAGCCAAAAGTTTATCTTCTGCAAGTGAGGAAACGTGGAGGAAAGGAAGAAAGCAATCCAATCTTTGTTGAGTGACTAATAGGTGCATATCTCTTTTGATATTGGCCTTTTAAGATAACTATTGTTTCCATTTTACAAGTGAAGCAACTGGAAACCAAGTGTTTCAAAAGGACTTGCTCCATACCTCAGAGTTAGTGAATCACAAAATGGAATTGTAAACCCTGTCGATCAGGCCCCAAACATTGCCAATATTCTGTTTGCTACACCAAACTCATTTCCTCAAGCTTTATTCTATGTCTAAACAGAAAATCAACTCATGACCTCCACAGGGTTGCGTGGGCATGGTAGACACTCCTCTTTTGGAGGAATCTTCAAAGTAGTGTGTTCAGAAATCTAATAAATATAAATAAATAGGTTCATGTTTTACTCTGTTTGGCTCACTGATAATTATAATTTAAACATTTTGAGCAATGGTTGCTTTATGTCAGATAGCAATGTTTATTCCCTTTAGAGGTTGTCCAGTAATGCTATTCTAGACTCTACCTGGAATTCTAAGAATACAAGGAAGAAGGCCAACCACGGATAGATGCTGAAGTTACACAAAGATTTCTGATAATCAGGCCTTTACATCAGATAGGCAGGTTGATAGCTGGATGGTTTTCAGGCAGCCTAACACCCAGAAATAAGTTTTCCCTGAGGGTCAAGGTAACTCTGAATGCAGTATTTTCAACAAAATTTGGCCATTCCTCAGCCCAATTTGCACCAAGGACTGAAAAATCTGCCAGAAATAAACAGCAGGGGTTGGGGGTGGGGGGTGTAGGGGAGGGATTAGAAGAAGGAAAGAGAAAAAAGAGGGATTAGAAGAAGAGACAAGAAAAAAGAACAAGACAGAAAAGGAGAGAGAAAAGGCAAAATTAATGGAGCTTCCTCTTTCTGGATCCAGAATCTGGAAACAATCAAACAATAAATATCTCTGGATTATCTTAAAGTTCTCTGCAAAATTGATGTTTCCTTGCAAATTTATTAAATTGATTTCTGCCTTGTATCTTTTTGACTCACTTCTACCTCAAATTGGCACAACTGAGAATACAAATGGTTGCATTGGAAATATAAAGAGGTTTAGGTATCAAAACTGGTCTCCAAAGGGGCACTGAAAATCAAGAGTTATTGTAAGGTGAGATCTTGCCCAATAGTCACTGTCAGATAGGCACTTAATCTTGGTATTTTTTTTTAAGCTTCCTGCTCTACAAAGACAAAGTCATACCTCATGATTCTTAACAGCAATGGCTCTATAACACTCAAAATAGATTGTGCTATGTCACTGAAAAATGATGTCTCTTCTCATTTAATTATCTCTTCATCTACCTCTTCATTTAGCGCCTCCATTCCCTGCCCCGCTCCACTCCTAGGCTGTCCCTAGCCTCATTTTGGGCTTAATACCTGTGCGATCATTTCAAACCCTCATCTTTGCCCATGTGTCTGCTTTAGTTTTAATCTCCTGGAAAGACAAACATCTTCATTTTTCACTCAGGGCAAAAATGTCATGAACACAGGGCTGTGTCTCCTCCCGGGACCCAGTCCCACTGTCTCTGGAAAGGTTACTCTCTTGTACTCGGGTAAATAACTGACCTTACTAAGAGTGACTTATTTTGCTTTGTTTTTCTTCTTTTAATTACTTTCTCCATCTATCCAGGCAAAGTCAGATCACGTTATTAAAGAATCTTGGATGTGTAGCTAGTAAGCAGCAATTTATTTTTCTCACCCTTTGGAAGTGTTTCTTGTTGATGGTTTTCATTCAGTGACCCAAATAATACATGTTCCTGTTATGCAACAGAGGTGGCAAGCCAAGGAGACCTGCGCTCACACAGGAGCAGGTCTGGTCTTCATCAGACAGAGGCAGTGTGTGCTTTTATTTAGCTACAAAAGATGAAGTGGAGAAATTCAAGGAAATCTCAATGGGATGCCAGATAAGACAAACCATTAATTAGGAGAAGAGAGAGAATTTCTTTTTATACATTTTTGTTCAACCATTTTGACTCTGAAATGGAAGCAGAACACCAGAATATGGAAATCGTCACATTTGTGGTTTTATTAGGGTGTATTTAAACTTTTCAAACGGTACGCTAGTTTTTGAAAGTTCTTGACTCAGCAAACTAGGGATACATTTGGCCAACCACTTTTTCTTCTTCCAATTTAAACCCATTTGTATTCCAAGGGAAATTTAATCTGTGCATTTATGATTCATTTGTGCTTAACTTGTCAAAATGTTAAGAGCTGTTTGAAAAAAAAAGAAGCCTTTGCATTCTGATGCTTATATAATTTTTATCCTTAGAATCAGAAAGCTGTGCTTTTGCAGAGAATCAACAACCAGATACCCTATAGGCATATACATCATATATGAGAAAATGCAGAGCTAAAGCAGACCACGGGCATACTGCTGTTTGAATTTCAATCTACAGGCATACATAAACAAGTAGGCCTTCAACTTCATTTTTCAAGAAAATCATATTATTTAAATGGTGGTGTATCCTAAATTAAATTGTTAACCTATTCCTTTCCTTGCAAAATCACTATGCACTGTGGATCAGGTTGCAACCTGCACAATTCTGGGAAGCACATTTTCAAAAACAGCACCATCATTCATAGTAAGTCTGTTCCTTTGCATACTTTTTTAAATGGAATGTTGTTGGTTTTTTTCTTTATTTGTTCTAATTAGTTATACATAACAGTAGAATGCATTTTGGCACATCATACATAAATGGAGTATTACTTCTCATTCTTTTGGTTGTACATGATGTAGAGTTACACAGGTCATGTAATCATATATGCACAGAGGGTAATGATGTCCAATTCATTCTACTATCATTCCTACTCCCTACTCCTTCCCTTCCCTTCACTTCCCTCTGTCTAATCCAAAGTACCTCTATTCTTCCCTAGCCCCTCCCACATTATTGTGAATTAGCATCTGCATATCAGAGTAAACATTCAGCCTTTGGTTCTTTCAGATTGGCTTATTTCACTTAGCATGATATTCTCCAGTTCCATCCATTTACCAGCAAATGCTATAATTTCATTCTTCTTTAAGGCTGAGTAATGTTTCATTGTATGAATATACCACAATTTCTTTATCCATTTATCTGTTGAAGGTCACCTAGGCTGGTTTCATAGTCTAGCTATTGTGAATTGAGCTGCTATAAACATTGATGTAGCTGCATCACTGTACTATGCTGATTTTAAGTTTCTTTTGTCAATTCACAACTCAGGCACAAGCATCATCTAGGAGTGTCACTAAGCTATAATATCTTTATTGACTATGCCAAAAATTCTATCTAGACTTACCAAGTTTGCAAGGACTTGCAAGGACTTCATACATTATTCTAATATGCTTATAGGTTCCATGTGCTTATAAATCTATAATCAGGCTTTAACTGAACGTTCAGTTAATTACTAGGTATATGCTTTGTGAATGCTGAGAGCCTTCAGGGCTCTCCACCCACAAGAGACCTACTCCATCTTGCTGGGATGATGATAGGCTCTTACAAGAGCCTATCAACCTATTTGTATTCCAAAGGAAGTAGTAATAAGAGTTAAAGGTTATGATGCATTTAATATTCCCAATACAGTGCCCAAACCTAATATGATATCTACAAATGTTGGTTCCCTTTAGCCCTTTTGAGAGCATGGACGAAAACATAAAATTATGAAGGACCTAACTCATGAACTGCCATTCACCATGGGCTTTTATTGGATGCTTTGATCTTCCCACATGATTTAATTTTGGAATCCATCTTCCCTCACTTCAAGTCTTTCTAGAGGGGCTCACAATCATGGGGTCCTCAGGGAAATGCACAGGATCCAAGCTGACCAGAGGAGTCTTTTTCACTGGAGACAGAAATTGATCTAAGAGTAGATGGCAACCCAACAGGAGCACTCGGAGTATTTTTTTTTTTTCAGAATGTAATTAGATGCTGAGAGAAAAAGGATCTTTCAGCTTCTGAGATGGTAAGAAAAACATCCACCTATGCCAGGAGTTGTTGAAGACCAAGCAAAGGGAAACAGAGCCAATACATCAGAGAGAGACAGATATCATCTAGTTCCTACTGTGTCTGAAGCCCTAGACTTTTCAGTTACAGAAAATTAATTATTTTCTTTGACTTTAATTTGAATTGAGTTTCTATCCTTTACAACCAACAGACTAGACAACTCTATAGGGATTATTTTTAGGGAATTAAACTTTGCCACAAGATACATAAGAGAACATCCTCCAACTCACCCCCAGTTTTCAGTATAGATTTTGATCTAAACTATTTAAAATTATATGTATTTTTATTTATTTGTCTATTTATTTTATTTATTTTCAGTACTAGGGATTGAACTCAAGTGCACTATTCCACTGATCTGCATCCCTAGTCATCATCATTATTATTGTTGTTATTGTTGTCATTATTTTTGACACAGAGTTTCACTAAATTGCTAAGTCTTGCCTTGAGATTGAGATCCTGCAGGCTTAGCCTCCAGAGTTGCTGTGATTATAGGTGTGAGCCACTGCCCTTGGCTAAAAAGAAATATTTTTTTTGTACTGAGGATTGAGTCCAGAGGCTCTTTACCACTGAGCCACCCCTCCCACACACACATCCCCAGCCCATTTTCTTTTCTTTTTTTTTTAGTTTGAGAAAGGATCTTACAAAGTTTCTGAGACTGTCTTTGAACTCACAATCCTCCTGCCTCAGCCTCCCAAATTGTTGCAATTACAAGCATGGGCCACTATACCCAGCTCTAAAGCAAAAATTTTAATTAGGCATTTATGTGCTTGTACTATTGGACAAGCTTGTACTATTAGTTATTGTGATTTTTTCAGAGGTACGCTAAGGAGACTATAGACCCTCCCCCATAATAATTTTTCTGTCCCTGAAGGAAGATGAGGGCGTGGGGGAATGGTGAGCAATCTCCCAGCCAGTGAGAGTACACCAGTGAGAATACACTTGATGCTGGCTCAGGCACTGTCTGCTCCCACAATCTCAGCTGCCATGGCAATCAGAGGAGCATGGTGATTCAATCTTACAAGAAGGCAGCAATGGCTCCCAGAATCAACTGCAAAGGGTCCAAATGACAAGTCTTAACAAAGAAGTTGGCAGAGACCTATAAAATAGATCCAGGGCACAAAGCCAGAAAATTGGAAAATCAAAAAGTCAGGCTGGGAGAACAGAGTTTTAGGTAGAGCCGATAAAGCCATATCACTGTCAGTGCTATATGCTGCCCAAAGTACAATGTGGATTGGGGACAGGTGAGGGCAAATACCTGCTGCCTATATGTTGTTAACCAGCCTATAATCACAGCATAATCACACATATAGAACAAATAGTTATAGGGAGTAGATGGTCATCTATTTACTAATTTATTTATGAACACAATATTTTGTTGTTGTTGTTTTTATAATCCATCATAATTATACACACCATGGACAGAGAGTAGTGCTAGTGGATGGGATGGAGAGAATTGTAACTGGTCTTTGCCTTCAAGGAGCCAAAGCTTAATTAGGTTAATCTGAGATGTGTGCAATGATAACTAGCATAGGAAGCAATATGTTAGTTAAATGTCACCCCAAAAGCTTAGACAGAAAAGGGATAGAACATCTAGAGTGGTGAACATTATTCCTAGGTGGTCAGAAGGGGTTTCCCAGAAGTGAGAGACCAAGTGGAATTGGTAGTCACTGTGCAGAAGGGCCCACATGGATTGGAAAGCAAATTGGTCTTGACCCCTTGGAATTATCCAGCTAGTGGGAAGATTCAGCTGCTCTGAATCATGTTTTCTTCCTTTTCAAATGGAGAATACTATTTTAAATACCCAGGCTTCAAGTCAGGATGACATAAGATCCATGAGGTATGGCCAGACCACCCATCAACCTCTGGTCCTATGAGAAGAAGAAAAGCAGCAGGGTCCTCAAGAGGGCCAAGCAGTAGCTCCAGGCTCAAACAGCCTCAGAGAAGTTCCCACATCCCATTTGACTCAGGAGAAGTAAATGACCAAGAGTAACAAGAAGAGATCTGGTGAGTGAACATAAGGGACAACTCAGCATCTTGCTGGGTGGAGGATCAATAGCCTCTCTCATTTCATTATCAAGTTCAGATAGGTCTTAGGTAATGCAGAGGACTAAGTGTGAAACCCCTCCCTGTCCTCCAACATCTCCTGCTGTGCAGCACACCAGCATCCTCCTCCAAGAGCTCAGGGGAAATGGGGTGGAATCCCTGAATCAACTGGGAATAAGGCCGTGGCACTAAGCAGGGGCTCAAAATAGGAGTCAAACTGTTCTAAAATCCATGGGCAGTTATCTTGCCTGTACACCTTAGATTATAGGTTTTAATTTCTGCTAATTACACAAAGCCCTCACAGGCATTCACCAGTGTTTGTATTTATGCTTTTCTTCCTCCTTTCCCCAACGCTTCTAAGAATGGATAGGATTCTGAATGGAATCGATGAAAACAGAACTATCAGGTTCAGAGTGCCTTTTACAGATCTGCCTTTATAGCTTTAAAAATAATTCAAAGCACATGTTTCTCCTGATGGCAGGAAAGTCGTTTTACTGCCACATAGAAAGGACATCACATTTAAAAAAATCATTTCTATATACCTCCATCTATGGCTTCTCACACCAGAGAAGTTGACACAATTGTGACTCATCTGTAACCAATTTTTGGAAGCTGTGAAAATGGAACCAAGTTTCCACTTAGCCACAAGCAGAGTGTGTGTGCTCCAGGGAGGTGGAAATGTTGCTTTCACGTGTGACATTTAGGAAAACGGCAGGGACAGCTATCACTCAGTGTGGCTTGGCTACAGAGCTGCCTGAAGGCAGTGTCACTGTTGCTGAGAGCAGGGACAGGGACAGCTCCCAGGCTCCACGAAATAGGTCAGGGTTGACAGCGGCAGCTGCTGGGTGCCATCTTCCCGACCCCCTCCACTCCCACACTCCTCTGAGTTCCCTGCCCCTCTTCTGTCTGCCTCAGACCCTTCCTTCCTTGGATTTCCTCCATTCTCCTCTCAACTCTTAAGAACAGAAATCCAAAATGCCTCCTCAAATCAAAAAACTAAGAAGATTTTCCAGAGTAGAAGATAATGGGAACATTAAAATCCTTACTCCTGATTTCCCCTGAATTTAAATTTTTTAACCTTAGATGCCAAGACTTTGTGCTAAATCTACGGACAATTTAGAGAGCACATTTGTTTTCTGCGCTTGATTTAATGGAAGCAGATAGAAGCCATTATCATTATGAAATTTTTTAACTCCATATTTATCCAACTGATAAAAATCAAATGTGATATTATTAGTTAACTTTATGGAGAATTATATTTACTCTTTGAGCATGAAAACTTACTTTACACCTAAAATATATATATATTTTTCACTTAATAAACACCCTCTACTAGTAATATTATATTTTGTGTTTATCCAGGGCCACAGATTTGGGCCTCAATGACTGATGTTCTGCAGTGGAAGAAGGCTGACCACAAGGTCCCCACACTGACTGCAGGTCCCTGTGCTAGTCTAATGTGGGGAGGGTCCGTCACATTCTACACAGTAGGGTTGCATGGACAGACAGCCACCACTGGGTCAAGTCATAGTAAGAACTAGGAACCATTCCAGTAGAACAGTAGGAGTGACGTCTATGGTGAAACCAGCCCAAGAAGCCGAACCAGGAAGATGAATGATAGCAAAGATCTGGAAATAGATAGGTATGAAATCAGGGCAAGTATGGCAAGATAACAAAGGCCAACAGCCTCATGAAGTCTGGAGACTCTGTCTGCAGCTTGCCATGTTAACCAGTGCTCATTGGCCCTTCTGCTCACACAGTCACTTCTGCTCTGAGGGCTTCTTAAAGGGCTCAGGTGATTTGGGCACCGACATTGACACACACAGGTTGTGGGTTCTGAAAGTTGGATTCACTAGTGGTCTCCCCCAATCCTCACTACTTCCAACCCAGTGTGGGCTGTGAAACAGAAAGAATTCAGGATGCCAGGACAACACTCACTCGTACCCACATCCGCAAAGGACGACACAGGATCCTGCGTGTTCAATCAGCTGCCCTGATTTTGCCTGCATACTTCTGATTGAGTGTGGCAGCTGCTGGCCGGGGCTCCTCTCATATCCCAAGGTACAAGGCCTTGGAGACAATTACTTTCCCCTCACTGTACCAAAGAATATTCCACTTGTTTATCAAATCACAGCTGTGTTCCAGGTGGTGCATCTAGAGATTTGAAAACAAAACAAAATCCATTCTCCACACCAGAGTCAGAGCGGGTTTGGTTTTTTGTTTGTTTCTTTTTTTTAAAACTGAAAATATGATCATATACCTCCCCTTCAGCAGCAAGTTCAAAATACTTCACAGCTTCCACTCTGTCCTGAGGGACCCATCTTGCTCTTCCTTCCAACCTCTCCTCCCGTCTCTGCTCAACTGCCCTGGCATACCCTGTCCAGTCCCGCAAACCATCCCAGCCCTGCCCAGCACCTAAACATCAAATTCCCTCTCTTGGTAATGCAGGTCCTCCTTGCCCAAAAGCCAAAACCCCAAAGCCACCCACCCAACTTTCAGAACTCAAATTAAATGCTAATTTGCTGGTCCTCCTAAAAAAATACGATCAAATCCCCTTCCTGTAGCTACCCAGGCCTTCCCCGACTCCCAAACCCCTCCCTCCTGAAATCACATAATCAATGCTCATCTTTCTTTCTGGACTCTAAACTCCACCAGGGTAGTGATGGACAGATGAATATTTTATGGTTCCTGTAACTTCTACACGGCCAGGCAGGGTGTCCTTTAAGATACTTTATTTTGCATATTTTACCCAAAAAAAAAAACAAAAAACATTACATTCTTAAGGTTCTATCCAGAGCCCCAGAAGGCTGTGATATGAGGAGACCTGAAATTTATGATCTTTAGCCTCATGGTAAATCTGGACAGGGACTAGATACCCCTGGCACCTGATACAAAATTTTGTTTTGGTGATTATCGTTTATTTGTTTTCTAATTACCAAATTAGGAAAAAGAGGAATTATAAAATCTACAATTTTAAAATATTAAACCAGCATCTATTTGCCTGCGGAGCTATGTGATCACATTGGGAATGGAAAAAGCACATTGACTCTCTGAATGTTAGGCCAATCCTTTGTCCCCCCGGAGAGAAGGTTCCTGTCACATAAGTGTGCATGGCTGCACTGCTTTCAGGCCAATCTGATCTTTAGTCCTGGATCTAGGTGAAGAAATTTGATATTCTCTCATCATGAGTGTCTTGATCCAGGGTCCATGAGGAACTCACATTGCTTTTAAAATTAGGGATATTTCCTTTTATGTTTGCGTCTCAGAGAGAGGACCTTGGCTTTCATTGAATTCTCAAAATGATAAGAAACCCCCTAAAGCATTAAGAATTACCATAGATCTGTCAAGGAATTTCACATGAAATCTAATAGAGATGCGAAAACAACTCAGACAAATCAGTCATGTCTCAGCCTTCCCTCTTAGTAGATGAAAATCTTCACAATTTATTTAACCTCTTTTGAGTTTACTCAAAAGCTACTTGTGCTTACTCACAAGGTGACTATAATACTACATGTATACACACATTCATGTTTATGCACATTTATGCATACAAATGATAATACATATTGTCTTGACCAGTTCCTGTCTCATAGCACACATCCAATAAATGTCTGCCCTCGTCTCTTCTAAGCAAATAGATCTTCATTGCTTGAGCATAATCTCTGTACTAAAGATTAAATTATTTAAGAATAATCTATCCACTCATCTGTCCATGCATTTCAAAAGTTTATTCAGCATTTATTATGTGCCAAATATTGTGCTATGCACTGGGCAGGGGATAGGATGGAAATCAAAGATCACTAAAATGATTTGAAGAAGTGAAGATATATAAAAAAGCTGGAAAAAAATCAAAAAGTAGTTTTTAAAATCTTCCACCTCATTATGATGATACATTCTCTCTTGGAGATGAGCCTGTTTGGCTGTCTACATTATTCCCAAGTATCTAGATAAAAATGGAAAAACATAGTCAGTCATGTGGCTTTTATTTAAAGGATACCAATCATCCAAATGTTTCCAAACATTCATGTGTCCAATATTATCAAGATAACCATCTCAGAAGATTGAAAATTTTATTCTCAATGAGATGGCCTCACTTTGGGTACACAGAGCTTTGAGTTTCATGTGGCAAACCAACAAATATCCTGTTTCTGACATGGGCCAAAGACACTGGCTCTTACAAAACAATCTCTCTCTCTCTCTCTCTCTCTCTCTCTCTCACACACACACACACACACATACACACACACACACACACACACACATGAGAAATTGAGAAAATAAGTAGGTCTTGAAACCTACATAAAATTATTAAGGATTAGTCTCTTATTCTCTTTCTGCCTGTGTCTGTCTTCATAGGGAGGAAGGCAGGCAGTGTCTGTCTGTGTCTCACACACAGTAACCATCCTACTTTGTCTCCCCTGTCATCCCTCAGCCAACTCCTCTATCATTTCCAGATCAGTGAGGCTTCCCCAAGTGGTACCCAGTGCCCCCACCCAATCCACAACTCCCCGCACCATACCTAGGGTTGCCAGATGCAATGGAGATGCTCTAATCAGTTAAAGTAGAATCTCAGATAAGCAACAAATAATGTTTTAGTACAAGTATACCCAGGTAGCACATAGGACATACTATATTAATATGCCTTAGTTGCTGTATCTGATAGCTCATCTCCTCCCCTTCCTGGAGACATGGCCGATGACCAAGTCGCTGACACTCTTACTCCACTGGATGAAGTGCCATTTCTATCCTGGCATATCCTGGTTCCCAGAGTGACACATCTTTCCTGGACCCTGCTCCAAAGCCCTACCCTACCAAGCCTTGTTTTGGGAACAGCATCCACTAGAATTACCCAGCATGAAGCTTTGTAGGACTAGCTTGCCCCTGTCAAGCAGCCAGAATCTTAGGTCACTGTCCCCTCTCTCCATTGGTGACTTCTGGTGTCACAGAAGGCCCTTCCTCCCTGGATCCCCTCTTACCTGGTGGGATTTCAACAGGACCCTGCTCCTCCCTGTAGCTACCCCTGTTCACTAAAAATAAATTTCCAGACCTTGTTCAGTCAACAGGGTAGCATCCCTATACTCATGGAACCAAAATAAAGATCTTTCCTAAGCTAAAATGAACATCAGAAAGCCAAATGAAGCAGCCAAGAGGAGACTACTTGTTTCCTAAGAAGAAATGTAGCTAAATGCAAAAATATCTAATAAGCCAATCAACAAATTAATAGTTGCACAAAACACAATTTATCTCAGAGCCTGCAATTCAACCACATAAGCACTCATAATATCAAAGCTTTTTTTTATTTCCTCTAAATTTATCAAGGTCTTATTTAATTGCTATAAACACCTAAAGACATGAGCAAATTAACACATAAAATTGCAGGATTTTAGCTGATACATATTCATGAATGCATGTTGTTGTGATCAGGCAAATAATGACCCAAGACATTGATAAATTTGGTAGAAGCAAAAGAAAAACACTGAGAATGCTGTTAGAATTCTCTGCAGATCACAGAATGGACTCTGATAAGCCTGGCTCTGGGAGACCATTCATAACAATTATTGGATTTCTATAAGTCTTCCAGGAGAGAGATCAGCAAATGTTTACCCAGTAGGCTCCATAAAAATACTGTCCCCCAAATACTCGAATACTAGACCAGTGCTACAGAATGCTGGCTTCTTGGAAGGCTGATCTAGACTCTCATTCTCAGAAACTGTCTCACATTCTTGCTGGCATCCTTGTTTGTATATGTACCGCCACTCAGGTAGGATGGACAGATTTCCAAGCATTTGTGGGAATCTCAAGTTACAGCTGTTGTAGGATCTTCAAAATCAAAGTCTTTTATTTAGATGGAAATATACATCCTGTGTTGGCTCACCCAGGGTGGCTGCACTGCAGTTATTTTTGAATCCCTGGCCTGCTAACCTCTCTTGTTAGAACCCATCCATACATAGCTCCTATTCATTAAAGTCTTTGTTCTCACCCAAGCAGTCAGTGCCCCTGTGAGCTGGAAACTACATTTAGTGTGAACATAGCTGGACTGCTCCTGACAAAAGAATCTGAGTGAATGCCTACAGCAGACTGTGAAGCTGAGGGGCAAAGCATGGACTATGGGAAGTCCTGCAAAGGGCTCTCCAAAAGGGCATGATCATACAGCACACATGTAGAGATGCTAATCAATTTCACCTGAGACCACAGTATACCTCCGAATCCTTCTCAACACAATATTCTAGTCAGCCATTTCCAATAAACCTAGAGCAGGAAGCAAAGTTGCCTTCCCTTCCCAGGTTGAAATCAACAAGGAAGTTGAGCCCTGAAATCAAAACAGAATGTCAGTACATCAAACTGATACTTTTATAGTATTTAATATGCTTCAGAACCATGGCCTCTGTATATCAACTCATTTATTCGTCACAATGACTCTTGAAAAAGGTGCTGATACTGTCCCAATTTGTAAACACTTGCTCAAAGTTACACGCAATGACATTGAAGATTAGTATTCAAATGCAGCCTTATATCCCTGTACACCCTGTGCTCTCAGCCATTGTGCTGACAGCTGGACCAGCATTAAGTGGGGAGAAATTGACAGCCGCTTATGTTTTGTGACTTCAAAAAATAATGGGGAAATCTTCTCTGCTCGCCACATCTTCAAGCTTCCCCTCCTGACACAGATCCATCTGCTTTCACAAGAGGACAACTGGTGGAAGGAAGGGAAGGTGAAATGTAGTGTCCCCACTCAGTGTCTGCCTAGCAGTCTCTGGGGTAATCACTTAGCCTCTCTGGTTATGATTATAATGATACCTACCTCACAAGATCCAGGCAGCACTGAATGAAACATGTAGAAAAATACATTTTATAAAGGAAATGGTGTGTGCAAGAGTTAAATACTATTAAATTAAAATCTAGAATTAGATCAAAGCATATGATTCTTCCCAGAAACATTTGCATTTAGACAATGCTGCCCACACTGAGATTCTGAGAGCAGGTGGGAGAGGATGAGAGTGGTGCTTTGGGAGATAAGATAGATGGGTTTCCTGGAGAAGCAGCATAAGGCTGTCTGACATGGCTGGAGACCCTGGGGCCTGGGGCTCCTACTTCCTGGCTATCACCAGTGGCGATGATTTGACTAGAACCATCATCCCCAGACACATGGTCTAGATTTGTGCACTACCTGTCAGAAAATCCCAGACTATCAGACACTTTCTAATTAGCTCTTGTAAAATACAGATGTGATAATTAGAGAGTAGTTGTTATCCGTGGAGATGAAGACATAAACACAGGATCCTTTAGGAGGTGCCTGGGAGTCTGAGAGAAGCCAGGACGAAGCACAAGCATGCATATTAGAATCCTTAGCTTGGTCAGTGACAACCTGGCAGGGAAATTGTGAGGTTCTCCCATAGTCTCATCACTACCACTAACCTCAAAGTCACCCTATGGAGTCACCTCTTGTAAGATTCAGTCCAGCTGGGCACCTGTAATCCTAGCAGTTCGGGAGGCTGAGGCAGGAGGATCACAAGTTCAAAGCCAGCTTCAGCAACTTAGTGAGGCCCTAAGAAATTCAGCAAGACCCCGTCTCTAAATAAAATACAATATAGGGCTGGGGTTTTGGCTCAGTGGTAGAGTGCTTGCCTAGCATATGTGAGGTACTGGGTTCAATTCGCAGCACCATATATGAATAAATGAATAAAATAAAGGTCCATCAACATCTCAATATATAATATATAAAAACAGGGGTGGGGATGTAGCTCAGTATTAAATGCCCCTGGGTTCAATCTTTAGTACCAAAAAAAAACACAAGATTAAGATTAAGTCAGTCCAGTTCTCTTACAGGTCTGCCAAGCCCTTTGCAGAAGGTAACAAGGATAACTTGTAGTTTAGTGGCATTCCATCTCAGTAGGCATTCCTCACATTCGTGGGGTGCATTCGTTATTTGGATACTCTCATAGTACAAAAGATGATTATGCCAACCTCAAGGGCCTTTTCTACTTCTCTGGATCATTCGCAGCTTTGGTGCAGATGTGAGCACTACCTGGACCCTCTCTCCTGACATCCTCATTCTCCTTTTGACACCAGTCTCTAGGCTTCACTCAGCCCTTCTGGCCAATCATCAAAAGCTTCATGCTTCCTCAACTTGCACACATTCATCCCCTCAACCTGAAATGCTCTCCATCTGAACCTCCACCCATGCTTTCCCCTCCTACTTAACTGAAGTCAGTAAATATGTCTTTTATTCATGTTCCATCAGATTCCAGAGCTAGTCACTCTCCTGAAATACTCTTCTCTCTTCCTTCCTAAGGCATGCCAGAATTTGTAAGTATATAGATGTGTGAATATTTTTATCCATGTAGTTTTCTCACTAAGCAACAAGCACTCTGAAAGCAGGGACCTTCTGTGCTTTCTTACTATGATCTCTGCTAGGACTAGCATTGGGCCTGACGTGTGACAGGGAACAATAGCCACCTGTCGAACGTTGAGAGAATGATTACTTCTAGCTCTTTAAGCTACAGAATGATGGCCCAGAGAGCAGGAAAATGATGAGCTGATAATCACCTCCAACTCCACCTCTCCTCCCATGTGCAGATTGTTCATCTCTGCCTCAGAAGTTTGGGGTTTGCAATTTGCAGTGGCATTTCCAAGGTGGGTTGACAACACTATAGGTCACAGAGATACTCGGAATGACTTTTGACAAGATTTTATTGTCGTGTGGGGTATTTTAAAATAGTTCATTACTTATAGGGCAACGTTTAGAATAGTCCCTGTCATATAATCATTGAAATGACGACCCTAAGGGCCAGTCTTTCCCGTTGCATCCGCTGGCTTCCATAGCAGGCCAGCAGAGAGGCTTGCTAGCTCTGTTTAAATGCCTTCTCAATGAGAAGAACTGGAAGTCCATTCCAATATGAAATGGCTGCCATTGTTAAAAATTTTTGCCTTAGCTTGTGCTGACATCTGCCTTACTGTAACCTCCTGCTATGGTCTGGATGTTTATGTACACTCATATTTTGAAACCCTACCACTGAAAGTAAAAGTTTTAGAGAATGGGACTTTCAGGAGGTGATTAGATAGAGAGGATGAATTCCTCATGGTGGGATCAGTACCCTTATAATAAAGACCCCAGAAAACTGTCTAGTCCCTTCTACTATGTGAGGACACACCTAGAAGGCACCTGTATGAACTAAAGAGTGGCCCCTTACGAGATACTGAATCTGTAAGTGCCTTGACCTTGGACTTTCCAGCCTTCAAAATGTGAGAAACACATTTCTGTTGTTTATAAGCAACTTGATCTATGGTATTTTGTTAGAGCACCCCAAACAAACTGATACCTGCCCACGATGCTCTTGGACCCACATACTAAATAACCCTAAATATTTTCCACATGACAACCCTTCAGTTATTTGAAGACAACTAACAAGCCACATCTGAAGACTTCTCTTCTATATTTCATGCATTTTCCAGCCTTGATTTTTTATTTATGGACCACATT
Source organism: Xerus rutilus (assembly GCA_028644305.1). Lineage (NCBI taxonomy): Eukaryota > Metazoa > Chordata > Mammalia > Rodentia > Sciuridae > Xerus > Xerus rutilus. Next base: position 41,403,510 of record CM053409.1, on the reverse strand, counting down.
TTTTCTATTTTATTGTATGCATTCTTGTAAGATATCTTAAATCTTGGGTGCAATAAGGCCACATATAAATAAATCTTTGTTTCTTTCTTTAGGCAACAACTCAAGTTCCCCCCTTGACAGACTCCTTGCCAGCATTACATTACCACCTCAGTTGCATTCTGTGATCCTTCAGACATTGGAATAGGATTACCTCCAAACTCCATATTCATTTTAGTAATTGCCAAGTCCGTGGTGGGTCTCTGGGTACAGTGTCTTAGGACCCACAGGAAGGCTTTGGGGAAATGAGAGCAGATCCACCACTGTATTAACAGTTCCTTCTTTCTTTCCTTCCGTTCTTCCTTCACTCTTTCCTTCTTTTCTCCCTCCCTCCCTCCCTCCTTCCTTCCTTTCTTCCTTCCTTCCATGGCAGATTGAACCCAGGGACACAAAACCACTGAGCCACACCCCCAGTTCTTTCTACTTTTTATTTTGAGACAGGGTCTCAATAAATTTCTTAGGCCCTCGCTACGTTGCTGAGGCTCATGTTGAACTTGCAATCCTCCTGCCTTGACCTCTCAAATCACAGGAATTACAGGCATGTGCCACCACCATGCCTGGCCTGAGAGTTTCATTTTGCAAGATTCCTGCTCAGGCTCTGGAAAACTCTAAGCCCCCTGCCCTAAAATTTGAGTTGATAACCCAGCCTCCTAGAGAAACTGGAACGCTGAGGCTTTAAAAATAGAACTCCCTCCTGCCCCCCCCCCAACACACACACACACACACACACAGACTCAAAAATCCACTTCCCTCCTCCGTGACTCTCTTTGAGAGCCATTTTCTCCACTCTGTCTTAACCCATTTCTTTCCATTTTCATAAAATCTGCCTTCCAAAAGTATACCTTTTGCATGGATATTTCTATCGCTCCCGTATAGCTAGCACTTTTCAGATACGCATAAAGTGCTCAGGTTATATCACCTACTCTAAAAATGACTAATCATGAAATATTTAATATCCTTTCCTAGAGCCAACATTCTGCTTCCTTCTGTTCTAGCAAGGGAAGAAGCACTACTACTTCTGTGACCCAAGGGCAGGTCCAGGTTCTGAAGCTAAAATTATTTTGAGGGGGGAGTGGAATTCTTTAACTTTTTAAAAATTAGAATCTTTTAAAAAATGAAAAAGTTCAATTAGAAAATATTCCTTTAGAATGACGAAAATGAAATAAATTATTTTTTAAAATAGATAAGTATCAAACATTAGAAAAATCTACAAAATAATATAATGTTTTATTTCTTTACCGCCTGGTTTCTAACATTTTTTCCTAAAATTTTTTAGCTGCATTCTCGTAATTTGCTTATTTACTTAGAAAGGATTCAACCTGCTTTTCAGTCTAGTTAATTTTTAAGAAATTTCACATATTTATAGTCTTAAAGGTTTTAACTATCTAAAAATCTGTGGTTTTTTTTTAATTTTGTGTAAAAATTTTTCATCCAATTTCTTTCATATCTGAGTTGAAAGATTTCAGAACATTTCAAGTCCTTTGTGCTGGGACGAATCTTAAATCTTCTTTGAACTGACAACTCCCATTAACCAGTTTGTCATTGATGTCTCATCGCAGTGGTGTATTATGAGTTTTGGGTCACCTTATCTGATAGGAGATTTGCATTCTGACTGGGACTTGGCAAGAACTGGATCTTCTAGTTGTAATTTTACACATCTCATGATTGGAAGAACTTTCCACATACCAGCTCCTGGGTCAGTGCATTTCTAGCCTTCTTTTCCACTACCCACGGTTTTCCAAGTGCCAGGTGTCAAAAGACACGTCCACACTTGGTGTCATTGCTGGGCAAGTTGGCCCAGTGGGTGGAAGGAGAATAGTAACTTAACTACTTGTTAACCATATGCAAAGCACGCAGTATATTCCCTTAAATCCTGACTCCAGCTTTCCTAAAGTGAAGGTTGAAAGCCAAGCAGCGTTCTACTTTCCAGGCAGGAAAGCCTAAGTAGAAAGGGTACTCTTCCCTGACAAAGTGTCTTATGCTGGGAAGCTTTAGAGAAAGCTTACCAGGTCTGAGAAAGGCACCTCAGGGGCTTGAGGGAGGCTTTGCTTGCTTTGTGATGAATCTGCCTTCACTGTGAAAGTGTCCTTAAGAAGAATCTCCAAGTTCTGTCCCCTTCACCCAGATATTCCCTCCCCTGCCACTAGCCCCTTGGAATTCGGTTTTTGCTCTACTTTCTAGCAACTCAGAAAGATTTAATTAATTGCTTAATAATATATCCTTTTCCCAGTCTGTTCTCAAACTCTCTGCCTTGTTTCTCTGAACCAAGCTGATCCCTTGCCTCTGGCCAGCAGTTTCCAGACTCCTTCGCCCCTGTCTCATTCATCCGCTAGCCCATCTCCCCTGCCCTCTCCCTGTTCCCCGTTGTACTTCCTAAATGATAAAGTCTTTCCACGTTCTGTCCCTGGGAACTGCTTCCTTCTCCTTCTCTGGAAATCTCATTCCATCTCAGAATTTCATCACCCACCTCACATGCCTGCTCCAGTCTCCTTCTCTAGAGTCAAAGGTCATCGCTGACAGCAATCTCCCTGACACCCTTGTAAAACCTTCTTGTCTACGGTCTGCTGATCAGAGATCACTGTCGACTCAGCTTCCTCCCTTCCCTCCTTTCCTATTGCATGGCCCACTTCTAGCTTTAGCTCAAACAGCCTCCCAACAGTCCTGGAGAATTGTGCATGGTAAGGGCTTTGTCGTCCTTCCACCTAGATGGATTTTTCTTCTCACTAGAATCACCATATTTCTTGTAACATTTATTGTACTTCATCTTGACTTTAGATGGCAATAACCAATATGTGTTTAGGAGGTACCACACATTTTTCATCATCTCAATTAATTCTCACAACCACCATGTTAATGGCTACTATTAAGATGACTATTATCTATAGTTAAATGAAGAAACTGAACCTCAGGGGAAAAAACGAGAAACTTGCTCATGTGACATAATAAGTGGCAGAACCAGAATTTAAGTATAGCTGTGTGAATACAAATAACGCTGAGCTTATTCATCATAACTGATAATAATAACTATCAAATATTATGCATCTGCCAGTGCTCTATATTTCTTACAGCCACCTATGAGTTTATACTTTTTTTTTAGAGACAAAGTCTCACTGAGTTGCTTAGCACCTCGCTGTTGCTGAGGCTGGCTTTGAACTGGCGATCCTCCTGTCTCAGCCTCCCAAAGTGCTGGGATTACAGGAGTACATGCGCCCGGCTGAGTGTATACTATTATTATCCTCTTTTTGTAGAGTGTTAAACTGAGCCCCAGAAATTGTGTGTCAGTGACCTAAGGTCTCCTTGCTGGTAACGGCAGAACCGCAACCAGCGGATGAACCCTGGGCCTCCAAGAGCCCAGGCAGGTGTCTCTGTCACCAGACTACCTCCATCTCTGCCCTGCTGGCTCCATCTCATCTTAAGTGTCGTGTTCTTTCTACTGTACATGGACCTCCTTGAAGGCAAGAGCCACTTCTGCATTTTTTTTCATACCTTAGGTAACTTTTTCTTGAATAATGTAAAATTACCAAAAAATTACAAGAGCATGGACATCTTTTCTCCTTTTTTCCTGAATTAATTTGGTATAAATTACCCACATGCTGCCCTATAATCCCTGAACCAATTAGTGAAAATTTTCTCCAGACTAGAACATTCTCCTATATACCACAACAAAACCATCAAAACAAGGGATTTAACAGTGATCCCTCATCACCACCCCATTTAATTTTCACCAGTTTTCCCAATCTTATTCTTCACAGTGAAAGGATTCAATGCAGATGCAAACAGTTGGCAATGTCTTCAGTCTCCTTCCATCTGAAATATTTCCTCAATCTTCCCCTCAATATCCATGACCTTGAGACTTTTGAAAACACAAGACAGTTATTTGTAGAATGTCCCTCAATTTGAGTTCGTCTGATGTTCCATTACGATTAGATTCAGGATACACATCTTTGGCAGGAGTTCTTCTAGGTCTTCTTATCAGACAGTCACAATTGCTTTTTGTCCCTTTTCTATAAACTTAGCTTTGATGATTAGATTAAGATATTATCTGCCACATTTTTTTAAAAGTTATTCTTTTTTTCTTCTTAATACATAAATATTTTACAGTAAGCACTTCTTTTAGACTACATAAATACTTTCTCATCAAATTTTCATCCACTAAATTTTTATTCGTAGATGTTTCTTGGCTTAATTATTACTAGAATGATTGCCAACTGGTGATTTTCTAATATCATTATTCCTCCTACTTCGTTAGTTAGCATTCATTCCTCACAATTTATTTATCTATTGATTTGTTTATGTTAGTATGGACTTAAGTATCTCATTTTATTCAGTGAATTATAAGACTTTATTAACATTATCTGTTTGGAAGCTTGATTTATCTCAGATTGTGTGTCTGCCTTCAAAGAGGCTCCCATGTCCTTTTATTGTGTTCCCCTCACTCTTCTCATCTTGGGACATTAAGTTTTTTTGAGATTGCTCTTGTGCTTTCCCCTCCTCAGTCCTTGTGTCAGCCAATTCTCCAAGCAACTAAGGTTGTTTTTAACACAGAGTAGTATTTAGAAGTCAAGATTTAGCCTCGAAGTATGATTATTGTGATTGTGGTGTTACTACTACAGGGCTTACTAGTTGATCAGAGATAGAAAATACAGTCATCCCTTGGTATCCTTGGGGAATTGGTTTCAGGACTTTGGTGGATTCCAAAATCTGAGCATACTTAAGTTCTTTATATGTAAAATGGTGTAGTACTTGCATATAACCTACAACATCCTCCCATATATTTTAAATCACTTCTAGACTAATTATAAGGCCTGACACAATATAAATGTTATGTACAGAATTATTATACTGTATTGTTTAGGGACTAATGACAAGGAAAAAAGTCTATATATGTTAGTATGGATACAATATTTTTCAAATATTTTCTATCCACAGTTGGTTCAATTCGTGGGCACAGAACTGCAGATATGAAGAGGTAACTCTACACACACACACACACACACACACACACATATAAAAACATACATATTTACATCCATATTTATCTATGATGCCTTTATGTATCTATCATAAAAAACTGTAAATTCACACTAATGCCTCCAATTCTGATCTTATATCACTTTGGTTGATTTCATTTTTCTCCTTTTCCAAATTGTAACTTTCTTCTTAAATAGTGTGAATTGTGAATGGCCCCACGATCCTCAAAGTATTTATTTAGTGGGTCAGTCTCCCCCGTGTATTCAATCTGCTGTCACTGTCACAGCTCCCCACCCCCAACGATGCCCTTCTAGCCCTACTCATTGGATTTCCCATGCCAGCCTGTCCCCACCAGCATCTCTCCCACCTCACCTTCCTCTTCAGAAGATAGTCTTGCTTAGTCCCACCTAATAGTCTCTGAATTATTCAGGAAGTCACTAATTTTATAATGGACTGGCATAATGCCCTTTGTTTAGTGGATACTCCATTTACGTTTTCTCAATAGAATAAGATAAATGTGTCTCACTTAAGGTTTTTTACATAAAAGTTAGTCTTTGTTTAGAAAACAACACACTTACTTATTATAACTTTCTTATAAAAAGATAATATCTCAAAAAGAACAAAAATCAAACAAAAAGTAATTACTTAAGTCTAAATTTAATTTACTTTTATAATATCAAAAGGTTCTTGTTTTCCCTCTACATTTGGCCTGCCACTCTCTCCTTGAGAATGCCCGACCTTTGTTTTTTTCTAGTCTGTTAGTAGGGAAAATAATTCTAATTATTTTCTAAAAATGTCTCAGTCATTTCATGAATTTAAACTGTTTATTCTTTGATTCTCTGCCCACGCTGGGTGAAGTCTACTGCCTGGAGCTTAAACCCCCATCATGTGTTGAGACTCGTGACTAGGTATGGCTATGTGCCAATGGGGCCTCTACCTTCCTAAGGGAGTCCCTGTCTCCCAGCCTATCCACTTAAAGCTCCAGAGTCTGAAAACAAGGTTCCTCCATACACAGATCCAGGATCATTTTCTAACTTTTCAAAGCTATAAACATATTATGAAAGAACTTATACAGCTTTCTTCACAAATATTATATTTTATTTCGTTGATTTGTGTTCAAATGAAGGTACAACCAGATGTGATGTGGTCATAAAATAAACAAATGCATGGCTTATGAAAATAGGTCTCATTACTTTGATAGTTTACTATAACATGTGAATAATAATAAAATTTTGAAGAAATACTTGTTCTTCACAATTTCCAGAGAGTGTAAAGAGCATGGCCACCAGCAAACAAAGCTACAGCATTCAAATTTCCTAGGCTTAATCTAACACTTCTGGGGACAACTGTGAAGGCCTCAATTGAACATTTCAGTCACTTCAGGTCCAAGTCACCAGGATTCGGGTTAGTCAGGAGTCCAATTTCTAGTGCCGTTGACAGTGGTAATAACTCACAGGTGTTATTACATCTATTCCTCACAAGAACCTTTTAAGGTAGACAAAACAAAAGCTATCACATGATTGCACAAGCTCACACATCTGCCAAACGGCAGGACTAAAATGCCATCCCAGGTCTTCACTCAACCCACACAGCTCTTTGCCTCTCCAGACTAGATTATATTTGTGATAGGTTTCCAATTCCTCAACCGCATCCTCTTCTTCTGTGCATCCAAACTCCCTTCTACCTAATGAGATAGATAAATCAAGCCAATCAAGTCTAACCTCTCGGGAAAATGCCTTCTGAAAAGATGTTTTGTTAAGATAATGGGCTTATTCAAAAAATTATTTAGCCTTCAAACTGAAGAGCAGAGTATCTAAAGAAGTTCACAAGCAGGTTTTATTCACAAATCAGAAAACTCTTCTGACATTAATTATGGATGGATTTTTTTAACTAACAGCCTGAATTCTTTTTCTTTTGGATTATCATTTTAATGTGAAAACATGATAGTATTTCCCTCACATAGACAATTTCTCAAGGCTATGCTACAGCCAAAAGAATGCAGGACAGAGAAGAAGGGTTAGTTATTTCATGGTCAATGCAAAACCCCAAGATCACTATTTCCATTTCTAATGAGTCTTTTACATTTTGCCTGCTGAAAATTCAAAGAATTCTGTGACTATAAGCATTATTTATTGTGTTTATGATTGTAAACTCAATACATGCTTATTATTGAAATATAGAAAGTTATAAAGAAGAAAAGTTTAATTATATATTTTCACTACCAAGTATTAGCAATTAGTTTCTCATAAATATATTTTTTCTTTTCATGCATTTACATGTCTAACTTTGTTTTTACAAAATTAGGATTATATAGTAAAGATTTATTTTCTGTTCTTTAAAATTTATATTAATAGCATTTTCCCATGATATTAAACTCAGTAATGTGATATCAGTGGAGAATAGTACATGGAATGTACCCTATTTTATTTAATTCTATTATTAGAAATGTTGACTACTTTACTTTCAGTATTAAAAATAGCAATGCAATAAATACATTCACATATAAATCGTTGTCTTCAACTTTGGATACATTCCTAAAGAAAAAAAAACATTGTCTTGAAGGGCATGAACTCTTTTTTAAAATGTTGATTCATAGTAATAAACATATTTTTCAGGAAAATTGCACCAGTTTACATTTCAACCAACAAATTATCAAAACCCCTTGATAGTATTTAATATCTTGATGTTGTTTTGCCAATTTGCTAGTTTAAAACATCATATCTCATTATTATCTTCATTGGTGTGCACTTAACCATAAATAAAATTGAACATTTTTATACATTAATTCCATATATGTGTACATATATGTGGTTTGTTTTGTTTGCATATGGTTATCTTGTGTCTATTTTTCTAATGAGATATTCACATTATTGTATTGAAATATATATTTTCACATATTAATAAAGTTTTTCATATATTCAATATTGTTCTTGAAATATATATTGTCAACATCATTTATTAGTTCATTTGCTTTAACTTTTTGTGCAGTCAAATCCTTAAGGTTCTACTTTGTATTCAGTTTATATTTAAAACATACTATATGTTTTGATAAGTAGGATAGTGTACCTATCAATCAGCTCATTTGTATACAGTAAACATGAAACCAAACTTCTTTGGGAGTCCAACAACCCCTAACCAGCAATCTCTACTGGCAGTTTTGGAGAGTAATGAATTACACAGAAGTACTTTTCCAAACTTGGCCTTCCACAACCATTTTGAATGGAGGTCTGAACTGACCTAGGGCCCACTGGGAGCCACGTTCTTCTCTAGACATACCATTATTTCCCAGATATAAGAACTAAATCTTATCAAACCATCTTGAGAATTTTCTAGGGGACATCAAATACCTATTGCCAAATAACATTTGATGAGTTAAGTATAAATAAATGTGAAATCTATGGACTATATTTCTTCTAAATAAACAAGAATATAAAATGAAAAGGTGGTTGGCCAAATAGATTTGAAAGTGTTTGGAAGGAAAAATGATTTTAATGCAGACTTAAAATATAGTGCATTTATCAACTGTGTATCTGATCTCAAGATGAGCAGGGTCTGTGCAGACCCTAAGTATCAATGATCTGTGAAAGAAGATAGGAATTCCAAGTACATTTCTCTTGAACCTACATTCTTAGTCCCTTTGAGGCAATATTTTTGAAAAGAAAGAAGAATATACAAAGTATATTGCTTTTCCTATCATTTCAGTTCTGCCCCTGTGAATATGAAGCTTCGAGTCAAGCCAGATGAGTCCTCCACATCCCACTCCATGCTGAGCCAGCCCAAATGAGTGTGGGAGAGACCAACACCAGTGCCGAATTACCTTCGAGGAATGGAGCGGATCCCAGCCAAAGCTGCCATCTGTCCGCACTGAAATCTGTCAATTGTGGCTATTTATGAAATCTCTAGTGAAGCCTATAATGACTCTGTCTTACCTGGCTTCCTCTCTCATCCCAAATCACACAGTCCTCCACTCACTTTTCTACAAGGAGGTTCGTGTAGAATAGTCACTGGGAACATTCATGAAATGTAGTGTTGTAATGAAAACAGAAGGGAGGCTGGGCTTTGAGGCCAGCAGTGCTACCCAAATTCTGCTACCCCAAATTTGCTGTGTGACATTGGATTTGTCTTTAGCATCTCCATGCTCCAGTTTACTTGTCTGTGAAATAGGAGCATGTATTGCTTTCCTGCTGTGTTCCTGGTGGTGGGAAAGTCACTGAGAAAATAAATATCAATGTGTCTGACGACCCATACCAGTTTCTTAAGCATTGACACTTTTGCAGTCTTTCCTCATGACTTTCCAATAAAGAATAAATACACAATAAAGAATTGTAAATGAAATTGTTGAGGGACTTGAGTTATAGAGGAGATTAAAGACATGAGAATGTTTATCCTGTCTTTATTTTTCTGCAAGAATCTTTAACATGATACCATACATGGCACATAAAACTATGATTCTCTTTTATTTACTATTTTTATTTGAAATTACTTACTTCTAGCTCCATGAGCTTTACCAGAACTGGAAGCAAATGAAACTCAAATCATCAGCAGCTTTCAGCTGATTCCTTACCCATAGCTTAATGATTGACTGTTTTGGGTAAAACCATAGACAACAAATTCAAGTACCACATTTATTCCACACAGTTTGTTTTTGTTTTTCTTTTAATAAGTATACAATGTTACTCTGCTAGGTAAAGAGCATAAGCTTTACAATCAGATAGAATGGAATGTTCTCTGGAATTTACCTAAATTATTTGCATGGCCTTAGGGAATGATCTAACCATCTCTGAACCTCAGTTTCCATATTTATAAATAGTGTTGGTAGCATGGCCTTTGGCCTAGAAAATAGAGTCATAATAATTATTGTACTCTACCCAAAAATATGTGAACTATGTTTCACAACAATAGTGGTAAAAGTTCACAATGCACAGAATATTTACACAGAAATTTTATTGTTCTCCTTGGATTTTTTTTTCCTTTAAACACACACATATTTCTCAAGATCTCTGGAGTTAGTAATTTTTCTTCATTCTGTTTCCCACATTTAAGCCATTTCACTGCCATTTAGCACCTCATCTGAAGGATCACAGAGTGGAGAAAAATGTGGGTACCTCAAACAAGAGCTCCCCACAAAATATGTTTCTCTTGTGAGTCAGAGGTTTCCTTAGGCACCATCTTAGAGAAGTCACATCCCCTGATCAGACTCTTTCTTTCTTTTTTAGCTAGATAGATTTTATTGAAAGATGGCTGATATCTTCTCTGAGTCTGTCTCCAAGGATTTATTTTAATAGTCAAGGCATCATATAGTAAATAAATTCATTAAGCTAAAGTGAAGGCCTAAAATAAGATCTTAAAACTCTCTTCATAATTTAATCATTCTTACCATCTTTGACCATGGCAACAAATAATCTCTCTTGTTTTTAATAAGCAAGCCTCACTGTATTTCTCGTAAGATGAAGTTCATGATGAACCCTGTTTAAGGAATGTGAGTTCCGTTTCACTAATAAGCTTGGTCTTGGCTGTGGGCTTTTTGGAAATGATTAAATATTACAAATGTATTCCACATGGAGGAGAGCATGAAACAATCAAGTAGCAGAATTTCACAAGAAACAGAGAGAAATAATTTTTTTAGCTCAAAAGTAAGAGCCAATGTGGATTTGGGGAGGGGCTGAGAGCTTAAGGAGTAACTGAGTTATAGGGGTGCAGGAAAGAATCTGAAGAAAGTGCTTCTAAAGAATGTGGGAAGATTCTTTAAGGATTCTTAGACCTGGATCTCCTTTCCCTCTTGGTCTCCTTAGAGCGAGGAAGGTTTCTAAATTCCTTCCAACAAGCGTTGCAGCAGGCGTTTTTAAGAGGCTTTTTAAAATTTTTTTTCACCACAAAGAAAAATCAGAAGACATCATCTCTAGTGGAAGAGAGCTACAGCTGCAGGATTATACTGATCTGTGAAATGACAATTGAAAGAGAAAAGAGTTAAAGCGACAGACACAGTCGGTGGAACTCTAGTTAAGACAGAAATGCTTTGCATCTTCAAAACTGAAGAGAGAAGAGAGCAGATTAGAAGCAGGAGAAAGCTATTCAATCAAGACCTGTGTTCTGAATTAAGAATGTGTCCAAAGTGGGGCATTAAAAGCAGATCAGAGGATGCCAAAGAACTGATAAGATGAAAGAGGGGTGAAACAGACAGTTACCTACCAGGGTAGCTTTTTTTCCGAAGCCAAATGGTATGTGGTAAATGCAGAGACTTTGAGGACAGAGAGCCCTTTTCCTGGGCTCCTCCACTCATATCCATGTGGCCTTGGTCAGGTCAAGCTCAAGACCCCTGCTTCCTCACCTAAGCAGAGGAGATAATGTGTGACCTTTATACTCTGGTGTGAAAGTTTGAACTGATGATTTAGTGATGTGAATTCTTTCCTCCAACAAAGTCAACCCTCTTTCCTAAATCAGTCTCCGGGTGTGGCGAGCAGGCGCCGACCCTCCTCCTTATAAAAACACTTCCATTTCTTTGAAGGAAGTTTATTAAATCACCTCTCTTGGAACTGGGGTATCCTTAAAGGAAAAACCAGCAAGAGTTCACAAAATTCAAACTGCTGTGTTCATCTTCCTCCCCTCCCCCAAAGATTCAATTAATGAGAGGGAAAAGGTGGTGGTTTTTAACAAGTTTTTCACGCTGAACTGCTTAGAGATGTACATTAGACCTCCTTTTAGTAATAGGAAAAAATTATCTCGTCATGACTGGGCTCTCTTTCCCACCTCCAGCGGAGGATTGCAATCAATCAGCTGGACAGCAAGATTGATTTTCTAATTAAGCTTGCATTTGTATAGGTGCACAGAGCCACAGAAGGCTTCCCTACAGTAGCTTCCCAACACATTCCTATTTGTATTCATTTACCCTCACACTTAAAACCCTTTCAAAGCTGGAGGAAAAGGGTTAGTCACTCTCTCCATGCAAATATCCAATAGAATCTCTGGCTGCTACAGGAAAGAATTACATCAAGTTATTGAGCAAAAAAGAACACATTGACAGGCTTTCATTTGGACTGGATTTGGCTCCCACATGGATGAAACTTGCCACGGTGGCCCTGCTTCCCCACCCCCTGCCGCCCTCAGGGCCCTCCCATGGTCGCAGCTGGGCCAGCCAACACAGATGGCTGGAGGAGACAGGCTTTTAGCATTCCTGAAAGCTCCATTTCAAACATTGCTTTGCCAAAAGGGTATAGGAGGCTTTTGTGCAGGCCCTGTGATGAGATGTGCTCACGGTTTAATTTACTTAGGGGAAGAATATGAAACCCTGAACAGCTCAGCCAGATTCTGCATCCTCCGGGACTCCACCAGAGAAGAAAACTTACTTTAGCAATTCTGGATCCAATGTGCCAGTGCCTTGTTGCTCATGACCTTCCTTCAGCAAGAGACACTGGGGAATAAAGCTGAAATCAGGAAGAAAAGCTTGCATCTTTTTTAGTTCATTCCTGGTACA
>CM053409.1:41281336-41390532 GCA_028644305.1 Xerus rutilus | reverse complement strand
ATTCTCATCACTAAGCCTTTTCACATGTGTATCTCATTCAATTGCAATGTGCTATGAGGTCAGTATGATCATCCTCATTTTAAAATGAAGAAAACTGGAACTCAGAGAAGTTACATAACTTAACCAAGTTTGAACAGCTAGTAATTATGGTAAAGCCCAGATATGAATCCATAGTATCAGATTTCAGTGGCTGAAATTTTTCCACAAAACCACATCACATTGAATGCACCTCAACTCTTCTTTCTTAATTGAACTGTGACATATTATAAATTCAGTTAATCCTCTAGTTGCTCTCTGCAGACCCTGTGGAGGTTATCCTACTTCCTAAATTGCATTTTCAATCCATTTCTTAATATATGGCAGGGCTGATTTTCAAAACTTCCTTTCTTTTTGCTAACTCAACATTGTTCAAATATTAATCAGATTGCAATGCTGAGACCAAGAAGTTGGCTTTTGGCTTGTTTGAATAGCTCAGGCAAACCTGTGAAGAACCAAAATTAGTTGATACCCAGTCTGCATCTCAGTGAGTAACAGATTTGATTGACAAACACACTGAAAGATTTTAGCCAAATGAATCAAAATTAATTTAGTTCATTATGAGAAATCTATTAATGTAGACATGTGAAGGCAACCCCTGAAAATCATGATCACATAATTTCTATAATTTAACTTCAACAGAAATAGCAGAGTATTTTTCTTTTTCACCTTCATAGACCACAAGAAAGAATTCAAGTGAAATACATGCATTGTGCCTGTTTGAAATAGAGTTCCTTCATGTTCCATCTATAATCCCACAAATGCCAGCATTAATCCATCCCTAAGTCCACAAAGCTTTCTATTCAGACCCCAAGGAAGGCATAAGTAATACATACAGAAAATGTACCAGTTCAAAACCACAGCAGAAGCCAGAGCATCCTAAGACTACGTTCAGAATTTGACTTTAAACAAAGCCCCAAGTTGGGGACTTAAACATACATAGAAGCTAGGGTTTTTTAAAGTCTAAGTATAGCTCAACTATCAAAATCATGTCATTATTTCATATCATCATACATTTTTTTCATCTGTGTCATAAAGTCCTATAAATGAAATAGAGTTAGCTATGATCTACCCTCCTAAATCCCAAGGTGGTACAAGAAAATTTAAATACATCAATGCAGGAGGTGAAAATTGTTATTACCTAATAACTTTATTTGCAAAATATTTCTGAGTTGTTTAAAATAGCATTTCTTTTATTGCATTTAAAGACAAATGTATATTGTTTGTAGATTAGATTGGGATAGTAATTAGAAATCACATCTAATAGAAAATCAATTAGAAACTAAGACAAAAGATCTATAAAATAATGTGAATCATATATATAATTTGATTTAGAAAATTAGAGAATTTCACTGTATGCTAAGGCACAGCCTATAATACCAGAAGCTCATGAGGCTGAGACAGGAAGATCACGAGTTCAAAGCCAGCCTTAGCAACTTAAGGAGGCCCAAAACAACTCAGCGAGACCCTGTCTCTCAATTAAGTAAAATATAAAAACGGGCTGGGGTTGTGGCTCAGTGGTCGAGTACCCCTGAGTTCAAGCCCCGGTACCAAATAAATAAATAAATAAATAAACTTAAAAATTTTTCTATATTAATTATATTTATGTTAATTAAGTATGTTTAATGACCCAAAGTGTAGTCATTATTTAAAGCAAACCTCTGGTGACTTATTTCAAAGAAAATAAGCTGCATACTCATTTATCTGTGTTGTAAATTCTTTGTTCAACAAGTACTGAACTGAACATACAGGGTGGCATGTTTCTGCCATTGAGGAACGAAGAGAATATAAGAGGAGACAGACAAGTGAATAAACAAATTCACTTAATGAGCACAAAATGTGCTGAGTTTTATCAAGGAAATAAACATGAGATGTGACAGGGAATCACTGAGGGCCTGTTTCACACTGGATGATCAGGGACGGTGTCTCCAAGGAAGGGACACTAAGATCGGAGAGAGAGGGAGCTTGCCCATCACTCAGGGAGAATGTGAGCAAGGATATGTACTTTATGGGGAAAATTGTGGTAGGGGTAATAGAGGGAAGGAGGGGAACAGCCAGAGAAGAGGTCAGGTAGGCTGGGCTGTGGTGAGGAGATGAGTTCAAGCTGATAACATATTTTCCAGACAGTCATCCACACTTGCATTTGGAGAATTGATGGAAGAGAGGTAGCATGAAATCCAGGCCATATGTTTTGGAGGCTCTTACATAACTGGAAAGATGATGTTAACTAGACTCAACTGTTGCAATGGAAATAGAGCCAGGTCAGTGTGCTTGAAAAAAGAAGCCACTGGGGTTGGTGATGAATTGGAAGTGAGGCTTGATGGAGAGTTTGCATCAAGTCTCCCAAAGATAGATAGATAGATAGATAGATAGATAGATAGATAGATAGATAGATAGATAGAAAAATACACACACATCAGATCTTAACATTAACTCTTCACAATTTAATATAAGGATTATATTCTGAAAGTATTTGCTAGTCATTGCATGTGAAAATGCACGGTTCCATAATAATTTATTTAAACTTCATATACAGATCCTCAATACCACTTAAAACTAAATTTCTAGGGGAAAAACATATTGAATCAAACATGTAAATCTGCAATTCCCTCTTCCTTTCATAATATACTTAGCATGAGCCTTTAGTTCTTTATTCGTCTTTAAAATCTTCAATGGCTTGCATCTATGCTGTTGTTGTTTTATAAAGATGACTTGAAACTTTAGTAGTTCAGCCCAGAATCATCAAAGGAACCCATTTCCCTAGGCCCCTGCTTGGAGTGGGGCACTCAAGTATTCTTTCTAAGTCTAAGCTATGGGTGCCAATAAACTAGAGGAGACTGGGGCTAATAAGAGTAAGCTGGAGAAACCATTTTCACAAAATAAGGGAAAGGACAGAATGCACATTCTAAGAGACTAAGTCTTTGGTTCAAAGCTTTTCCTCTATTGTCATTTTTCATCAGTTACTGTCAATTGTCTGTATAAACTCTAGGTTTTCTCACACTATTTTCCAAGAGTTTCCCCTAAGCATTGAGAGCATGTAGAACCACCACAGATGGCTGTGGTGTGGCAGAAGAGGCAGAGAGATGTCAATGACCCACTGTGATAACCCCAGACCACACGGTAAGAAGAGACAAACTGCTAGGAAAGAAGTCACAAGAGCTTCCTTTCTCAGCCAGAGGCCTGGTTCACATTTGATACTGTGTTGACCTGCATGTAAAATAGATGATTTTTTTCCAAATATACTCCAGGTAGAGTTTGTTCTGAGGCTTGCTCTCTCATCTGTTGAATTTTTACTGAACTTTTATGCCTCGCACACAAGTTCTTTGACTTATAGGATCATTGTGATTTTTTATCGGCATAAATCTAGGTCAACCTCATGAAATTCTGAATATTCCATATGGGAAGAAACAGATTCCTACGGAACACTCTCCTACCTGGTTCCCATTTGAAATTATATCTTCTCATCCCTTTTATTGTCTAACTCTCTAAAATTCTCATTCTAAGCACTTTGAAGAGAATTTGTTAAAACTAAAACAGGCTAGGTAGGGATGCCTATCGATAGCCAGCCTCTTTGGTCTTAAAGCCACGTTCTCCTTCCATCCTTTGTCACCCATTGTCCCTCCAAGCACAAAATCTGCAGTGGAAAAAGCCAAGCATTGAGGTCCAAAGACTAACTGTTAAACTTAATCAACAACGGAGTTTAGTAACAGAAATCTGAGTGAGCTTTGATGCCATGTATATTTGGGTTCAAATCTTCTACGTACTAGTACAGCTCCAGGAACTTGAGGAAATCATATAACATTTGAGATCCTCAATTCAATACAGTATAGAGTAGTTGTTACAGTTTCTCTCTCATGAGTTTAATATGAGAAATCAACTAAATAATATCCCTGAAAGTTCCTGGCACATGACAGGCTGCCAATGAATCTTATCCTAGCAGGAGTCCCAGCTGCGTTGTTTGCTACCGATATTTAGCCAAGTCTGGCTGCTTGGGAGGGTGGGTCTGCCAGGACACTGTTTGCTCCAGGAACTGGGGAGTCTCCTGGGAAAGAACTCATACAGAATGAGATTGTCAGACAAGCTTGGCCTGAGAAGAAAAAGCCTTAGTTATCAGGGGGAAAGACAGGCTTTGACTCTGGGAGGACCCCAACCCCCACCCAGTCCCATTTTAGATACACTCACAGCCCAGTCCTGAGGAGAAAGGAGACTCTGAACTAAAACAAAGAGAGCTGTTTTCTCTGAAAACATCTGGCCTGCCCTCTTGTATTTCTTCCACTTCTCTTTCCACATACTCAAAATCACTGGGGAGAATTCTGGCTGGCCCTTTTTTTAAAATTTTTATTTTATTGCCAAGGATTGACCCCAGGGATGTTTAACCACTGAGCCACATCCCCAGCTCTTTTCATATTTTATTCAGACACAGGGTCTTACTAGGTTGCTTAGGGCCTCACTAAGTTGCTACAGCTGTCTATGAACTGGCAATCCTTCTGCTTCAGCCTCCCAAGCTGCTGGGATTACAGGCATGCACCACCGTGCTCCATTTGCTAGGAGATTCTTTATTCTCTTGGGTTCATGGATTTGGCTTATTAAACCCAACTCAGAGTTGCAGAACTTGGGTTCTGTTCTTGAGTCACTTGAATGAAGTAAGCAACTGGCTTCCTCACCATCCTTCCCGTGTCTGCCTTCTTTGGATAAAGTCCCATTTACAGGGATCTCTAGAGGGCTTTATCTTTTCTAACCAAAATATGCAAGCCTGGTCCCTGATTAGCAACCTCACAGGGCAAACCACCTGTCACATTAACAAGCACATTCCTTGGTGGACCTCTATTTCAAGTTCCTCCCCAAGTCCTCCCGAACAAGAAAGCAAATGCTCAGAAGAATCAAATGGTGTGAGGAACTAACCTTGGGAGCTCAACCCACTGAATGATACTATACAGTGCTTAAGTTCTACAGGTTGAAAATAGCCAAATCTGGTATACCCAAGAGAAGAACTTACTCTTTTGACAGAGACCACCATTATTTCCCCCACCCTCATTCCACCCCCTGAACTGAGCAGTAGATAAAAGCACTTAGGCTCTTTAACCCTACCAAATCTGGTTCTTCTCTGTTGGTGCTTTCCAGTAGAATTTTCTGCAGTGATGGGAATATTCTTTATCTGCACTGTCCAACATGAAGGCCACTTGTGTTTATTGAGCACTTGAAATAGAGCAGTGTGAACTAATGAACTGTATTTTTAATATTATTTAATTTTAATGGATTTAAATTGCCACTGCAATTGAGCCTTGCACATCTAGATAATCACTCTTTAGCATCATGACACTACTGTCCTTCTTGTCATCCAGTACATCCATAAGCCCATCAGAGCCCTGGATTCCAACTATGTGCTCTATTCTCTTTCCATTGGATGAATTTAAGTTCCTCCATGAGAAAGTTCATAGACAAATTCTGGTGGAAGTAGCTCCATACAATCTTCAAACAATACTGAGAAGAGTAGATAGAGATTGAACTCTAGGTAAATTACTCTGAGCTTCGTCACTTGCAAAACCTAAAATTAGACCCCAAAGGATAAATTATTCCATTATTCCAGAAGTTTTTCTGAACTTCCTTGGCTCCCCAGGGTATCGCCAGTGGATCATCTATCATCCATCCTACTCATTTGTCTGTCCATGCCCACCAGGAGACTCTGGGGGGTTACAGTTCTAATTCCTGAATGCCAAAAGTGTATCCATAGAGTAAAAGTATTTCCTCATGCCCCAAAATGCTTTAAAATATTATTACCATTTAGAACATAACTGGTATGTACATATTATATATATACATGTGTGTATATATATGAGATATGCATATTTCATATCTACATATATGTATATATAAAAATCTCATCTAGATTTATTATCATGAGATTTATAATTTATAATTTATTATTATTATGTATTATCAGAAGGTTTCCCTGGTTGAACAAAACTAAATAAACTATTTTCAAATTTCAAAGTACATAAGACAAGGACAAATTCACTGCTCTCACCCTTGACATGCTGATTTAGTAGGTCTCAGGGCACAGAAATCTGCATTTTTACAAGCACTCGAGTGGATACTGGTACAAGTAATGCTCAGAATTCACTTTCAGGAGATCTGAATTAGAAAAAGTAACTTAAGCTTCTTAACTCCATCTGTTGGTATGCCAAAAGAATTTTATGGCAAGGCTAAAAGTAAAATGAAAAATGAAACCTGGAGCATCTTTTAATAAACATGAACTGAGCCAAAGGAATATTCTCTGGTCTTTGGCTTTCTCTTGAAACTTTCACTTACAATTTTGCATTAATATGCTTACATATTCTTCAGGAATCTAAATTACCTACCCCTGAATCCTACCTCAGAGATTGTTCCACTCAGAACAATGCCACAATCCAGTCACTTAGCCATCTCCTGCCCTAGGCCATCAGCAGGGTCCACTCCACACAGGTACAAATCGTTACTTCTCAGATCACTTCTACTCATTCAGATAGAGACCTTTCAGATAGCCTGTGAAATCTGTGTGCATCTATTTCTCACATCCAAAGGAGCCCATGCTTAAATTATCTGTCTGAACTGTGATTCCAGTCCTGATGCTAACTTGGAGCCTTTAAAGCTCTGACACATAATGACAACAGAGCTGTGGATGGCAGCCGGCTGCTTCTGGTAAGAAAACATTGTACAGTAAAAGTGAGATCAGAAAGATCACGAGCTACTGAAACCTTTATTCCTGTCCAAAAGTCCCAAAGGTTTCCTTGCCTCTAGAATATATTATTTTCAGCCTCCTGGGAAAAATTCATTTGACACATATTTGTCACCTGCACGCTAGTAGGATTTTAAAACCCTAGCACACTAATAGGGTTTTAGCACCTTTGAAATTTAGACCCACTTGGGCAGAAGTAAAACATATGGGAGGAGAGAGGCTAGGAGGAATGGCAGATGCATCCAATTATTTAGACAGAGCAGGAACTACTGACCCCATTGCAGCAACAAGCTCTGGGGACTGCTGGGAGGATAAAGAGATCTGAAGAGACAGAACCCAGTATTTGAGTATTGGGCTATTAGAAGGGTCAGTGATAAAAGATCCAGGTAGCAGAAGTCATTCAGGTGAATATATAAGAATTAATACCCCAGTAAAGATTTAAGGTTAGTGATGTGCTGTAGAATACAATGCTGAAATCACTTAGTTTGAAGTAAGTCAATAAATTATGGTTCAGAAATGCAAACTTAGGCATATAGGCATCGGTGTCCAGCCAGCCAGACACAAAGTGGAGGAGAAGGTAGCAGGAAGCAGTACAACCCATGGGTTGCTCAGGCATTTGGGGCTTGGTGCAGTCAGTAAGCAGATTAGTGGTTGTATAGTAGGCACCAAAAATGATCAGTGTCACATCTAAGCCATAGCTAGGTCAGTGTACCTTCCATGTGGAAATCATTCCTGGGCTGGAGATGGTAGCAAGGGATGTGGCTATAATAAAATGTCCTTTGCTGTGGCAGAGTTAATTCAGGAACAAGTGTGGCACAAGTAAAACTGATAGGAGTTCTCTGCAATCACTACTCAAAACAACTGAGCCATACCTCTTGACACTTACTTTCTGTTATAATAATACAGTCTGTGTCATAAAACACACTCTGTACAGTTGTGGGCTCCACACCTGGATATGCCACCATGTGGATAGGTCACCATCCCAGTTAAAGAGAATCCTCATATAAAATGAAGAGGTTTGAGGAACAATATCTATCAAATTCTATTGTTATATTGTGGGCATGTATGAATATGTAACAACAAATGCCACTGTTAAATATAATTATAAAGCACCAATACAAAATGTGGGGGTTAAAAAAAGAAAAAGAGGGCCTAGGCTGATGGGCAGAGCAGTGGCATTATCAAACCCAACTAGTTGGTCATGCCTTCCGTGAATCCTTCAAGGATACCTGTCCCTTCTTCTCTTATCTCTATTTGTTTGACAGTCCCATCAAAACATGTATATTCAAGCCTAGTATAGCTGGCCAACATTTTGGAGGTGAAAATAAAAGAGTTTCTGAAAGGCATATCAATGTCAACCAATGGTAACTAAAATCAATTCAAAGATATAAGATTACCAAGACAAAAGATAAAAGTTGTTCATGCTTTTCATAAAAAGAGAAAGTGCCAAAGAAATGAAACAACAATATTGGCAAAATTGGAGCTCAAAATGCCTTTAACCCAAAGGAATTTTCTGTTCATGATAAATAGACATTAATTTGCATGTGTTTATTACTCCTAATTTTCAAGCACATTGGAGGTCAATTAAGAAATTGATAAACCTCTTTCCTGAAAAGATTAAAGGAGGAAAATATTAACACACCATTAATATGCTCACCAGAAAACAGAACTTGGTAATCATTGCTGAAAGTAAACGTCCACGTTAATACTACCAGATGGAAGGCTAATGAAAGAGCTGTCCTTCTTTTTGCACCTCAAGTAATGAATGAAATGGAATCCTCATCCCTAATATAACAACATACATACATTAAAATGTTTTATACCTGGACAAAACAAGTAAAGCTTAGAAGAAAATAACACCTGTCAAGCTCAGAAAAAAAGGCTTTCTACTGTTTATTCTTGCAAGTTTCAAAACTTAAAACAACTTAATAAATTAATATTTTATTCATTAAATATTTTAAAATGTCAAGTTGCTTGAAGAATACACATATTATCTTTGCAATGATTAGTTATGTGAATGGTTAATTGAATGGGTCAAAGGACAACCAGATTACTGGTTGAACATCATATCTGTGAGGGTTTTCTTAGAAGAGATTAGCATTGGAATTGATGGACTGAGGGAAGCAGGTGGCCCTCCCCAGTGTGGTTGGGCCACATCCAATATGTTGGAGGTTTGAATAGAACAAAAAGATAGAGGAATCTTGCAATAACTCTGTCTGATGGTAAATTGGAACAGGGATCCTCTGGCTCAGCACTCCTGGTTCTCTGGCTTTCCAACTTGGGAGAACCATGGAGGCCTTTATACGTGGACAGCTCTCTGATTTTCATGACTTTAAACCACCAGTTTTCCTGGGAGTCCAGCTTGCAGATTTAGATCATGGGACTTCACAATGTTCATAGTCATGTGAACCAATGCCTTATAACCTTATAATAACTCTCTTCCTAAATCATATTTAAATGTGTATCTTATTATGTTTTTTTGGTTCTATTTCCTTGGAGAACCCTGACAACATGATATATGGGAGATCATCAGGCAATGTCTAAAATATTTAAAGTGATTGGAGGCTATTAGAATGAGTTTTGAGAAAAAGGAAAAAATAAAAAACCCTAAATGAAACCTCCATTTCCATCATTATATGTCAACAATTATTGAGAAAGCAAACTATACTTCTCTGCAATCCCTAAATAGAGATATTATAATTCTGGCCTTGAATAGAAATAAAGGGATCCAGCTTTCAATCATCCATTCATTTAGCAAACCTTTGTTGAGTACTTATCAAATATCTGGTGCTATGCTAGGCAATCGAGATTCAAGTGAATTTGATTAATGCATTGAAAGCAGTTTTCCTTTTCCTTCTGCAGCTTCCCCATGATCAGCTAATGTTATGAGAATTATAAAACAGAAAATAGCACCTGGAAGTAAAGGAAGAAGAGCACAGTGAGAACAAGAGTGGGCAAGCGTTGAGGGGCAGATCTAAATAAAGAAGCCTTCTATGCTGTACACTGTTGAAGTGTACTCTGGAAATGACTGAAGGTCTTACACTTGGTAGTAACATGGCTATATCTTTGCTTTAGAATATTTGGAGATGGGCTGGGATCAAGCCTGGAAGCAAGTGGTCAATAATGAACTGTTACTGTGATCAGGAGAAAAATGTAAGAATATTTGATCTACAGCAGCAGCAGTGGGTATATCAAAATGTGGAATGGTTCAAGCAATATTTAAGAATGAATTTCAAGTAGGCTTAGTGACAGGATGATGAGAGGAAGAAGGTAAAGATTACATGTTACTTCATGTTGGACTCCAAGATTTTTCATCTCTAAAAGAGATTATCCTAACAGTATGTATATTTCAGGTTGTTGTAGAAATCAAAGAAAAATAATGAAAAGAAAATCATTTTGTGAATTGAAAATCCACATATATGCTGTTAAAAGTAAAAAAAAAAAAAGAAGAAGGAGAAGAAGAATGTTAAAATGTTAAGGGATGAAATCATCTTTTTGGAGTCTCAATTTTTTCTATCACTATGGAATCACGGGTGTGCCTTCCAGTTCTAACACTCCATGATTCGCTGACACTCTATTCCATTACAAGATGGAATAATTCATCCAATTTCTTGAAATGGGATGGAGAGGCAAGCCAGTAACTAGTCACTGATGTTTCAAAACGGAGGCATTCATTCTGCCCTATGGCAAGCATTCACCCATGCAATAAAATCACATGTTCCATCTCTCTAGGCCACACCAGGACATGAGGAGGTGCTTAAGAGTTGGTTCTAAGATGAGCTGCTTATACCCTAAGACAGCTTGTATTTTTTTTTTTTTTTTGCTGCTCACTCATTTAGCATCCTCTTGCAAAATGCAAGCCTGTCAGTCTTCTTCATAAGCCTTAAGATAAATGCCCCATGACTTTCCTAAAGTTCTGTCTTTTCCCTAAAAGTACTCATATTTACCTTAGTTTTCAAAGTGGCACCAGAATGCATTCTCAAATCAATCAATAAATTTCCACAAAATATATTAGAAGCCAAATTCATGATAATGTATCTAAATCGCCATAGTCATTATAATCGTACTTCAAGTTTGGCCAATTAATCCAATCTCATTGATTTAGACAGAATGAGTAAACCAGGAGGGAAAAAAAACAAAAACATAAACAGGTTTACCTTCCTTACTCTAACCTGTGTCCTGAACAGATAAATCATTTTACAGTAATTTAGGAACAGCCAGGCACGGTGCTACATGCCTGTAATACCAGCTACTTGGGAGACTGAGGCAGCAAGATCACAAGTTTGAGGCCAGCCTCAGCAATTTAGCAAGATCCTGTCTGAAAATAAATATAGAAAGGACTGAGAATGCTGCTCAGTGGTAGAGCACCCTTGAGTTAAATCTCCAGTACTGAAAAAAAAACAAAAAAAATCCAGTTCTTTTCCCAGTTTTTTCTTTTTCCCTTTATATCTATAGGCTAGTCTTGAAACTTGTATGATCTCCCTGGACTTACATTATCCTCAACTTTTGTTTAGGAAAATAACATACATAAAACATTACAGTTGTATAGCCTTTCTCTATAGGATCAACTGTTGCATGCCACTGTAATCAGGGATAAATTCAAGTCTTTAGATTTTTTTTTCCTGGCTAAAAATATAATTATCTACATTTGGATCACTCTTCAAAGCATTGGTTTACACTTTGATTTCAGCTCAAGTTTAAAAGCCACTGACTAGTCTTCCCCTTAAAACTATTTCTTGGTTAGAAGCCATAGTTAAAAAGTTACGATGTATAGGAGAGTAAAGAAAAAACTTCTGCTTGGAAAAACATGAGAGCAGAAAGTCTTAAAGAAGACTACTTGGTAATCCAACCAACTGGGATAATTCAAACTAGAACTTTAAATATATATATATATATATATATATATATACACACATATATATATGCATACATATATATATATGAATTAAGGGAAGTGATTATTCTAATCTTGTCCCAGGGTATTTTTTTTTGTTTGTTTTTTTGGGTTTTTTTGATTTGGTTTGTTTTTTTAAGGACAGCATCCATTCCAATTTTTTTCCTACTATAGAGCTCCTTATTGTTTCTAGCTCATTAACTTTCCTCTCTCTCTCTCAGAACCACACATCTCACCACTGTTTTGCTTATAAGAGGTATAAACAAAAGCATGACATTTTCAGGCATGATCCCAGGGGCCTTAAGAAGTTTATATTCCATTGGAAACTCTGAGAATCTTTTGCCTAGCTCAGGAGACATCTGCTTCCTCTTAGCAACTTTAAATACACTTTGATCCTAATGTCCTTCAATATCACCCACACGACGTATTTGAGGTTTTCCTGAACAAAATGGCAGAGTAGAGAGACAGTCATGTTGGGGACAAAGTGCCACTTTCCAGGAGGCATTTAACTAAAGTTTTTGCTCAGGAATCAAACAACCCAGTTTTAGTGCCACTTACTTTTGGATCTTCCTTAGAAATCTCTCTCTGCAATAATAGCATCTATGCAGCATTTTAAAAATGTTAAACAAATTACTGCTCAACCAAATCTTTGTTGAGAAGTCAATTATGTGTATTTTGTAGATGTAGTATAATTTGTAGATGGAAAAACCAAGAAATGAACATGCTAAATTAGAATTCAGATGTATACTCCATGCTTTCCATTATCCCTCTCCCCAGACCACTGAGAGTTTCCATATGTAAGCACAATTTTATTTCAGAGCATCTAGTAATATTACTATGTGATAATCATCTATTTCAAATTTATAATGCTCCAATGAGTACATTACTATTACTATTATTTCCTTTATTTATTAGCTCATTGTAAAACACCTATTGAGTGTAGGGTAACCTTTTACACTGTAGTTCACTTTTATCAAGGTGAATAATTATCTACCTTAGAAGTCAGCAGACTACAGCCCTTAGCCCCTGTAGATAAGGTTTTATTGGAACATTTCCATATTCGTGTGTGTATATATTGCCTATGGCTGTGTTTGCACTATAACTGCAAAGCTGAGATTGATGCTTCTTTCAGTAGTTGTGAGAGACAACATATGGTCCATCAGTCCCAAATAGTGACCTTGTGGCCCTTTACAGAAGAAGCTTGCCTGAACCTATTCTTGCTCATTGATTTCCAAACACCTCATCTAACAGCACAGGGATCTCCTGAAAAACTGATTCAAAGTACAGATCCTGTAACTTAGAGATCCTGATCCACTTAGTTGGAGTAGAAGGTGGGGAATAAGTATTTTTAAAAGCCTCTTCTAGGTGATTAGATTATAAACTCTATTTGAGGAATGCTGTTTCAGGTAGTGCAGATTAAAAATATTCACCAGGCAATACTCATAGAATGAGACTAAGACAAACTTCCTCAGAGATGACAGTCTTTCCAAGTATTGGTGGATTTGGATTGTTAATAACAAAGTCCATAATTTATTCCAGGCAATAGAGAAAATAGTATGAGCCAACAGACAAAGATGGGAAGAAACAAGGATGAATAAAGTGTGCGATAAGGAAATAGAACTAACGAAAGGCAGGGCGATACCGCAGTGTGATGAAAGACACAACTTCAAAGAAAAGATTTCACTTGTAGGGAGTCAGAGATCAAAACAGTAGATGCCCTGAAGGCTTATTGGAAAACACTCTAAATACAAATTAATAGTTTGAGATCTACAAGTTGCAATAGAACTGGTCTGGGCAGTAGTGTATCCCAATCCCTCAGATGAACAATGAATGGAGGATATTTACCATACTGGGAGTGAATTAAACACATGGCACAGAATTAAATCAGTGACCATTTCCGAGTTTAAACCTGTAACTTTAACCATATGAGCTATGTTCTTAAACTATAATGTGCGTCAATTACCATCACCTGTCACCTGGAAGGCTTGGTAAAACTCAGAAAGCTGTATCTCACCTCCACGGTGTCTGGCTTGCTATGCCTCAGACCAGGCCTGATATTCACAGCTCGAATGAGTCCCCAAGTGATACTGACAGTGTATCACTGACAGTGTATCAGTGACAGCCCAGGAGCTGCTACTGTAACCAAGTCAGACAAATGTCCAGAAAAGAGGGGTCACATCCCTGCATCCAAAACCAGGCTTTTTCACGTTAAAGCATACTCAGCTCTATTGCTTTGAACCATGACACACATGCTACTCTTCTTTGGGGTTGAACTTGCAGGGCTCACTGCCAGTTTGGATGAAATCCATACTGAAATCATACTCATAAATAATAATAGAAATAATAATAGAATAGCCCTTAGAAATGATTTAGTTCCACTTTTATAGAATTGATGGGGAAACTGAAAATCCAAGAGTTACATGGCTTACCTACATGTGGTTCCTAATGGCAACCCAAGGGTTCCAGCATTCAGCTGGAACCTACATAATAAAAATGGGTGATATTTAATATTGAAAAATAAGTCATGCTGCCTGGTTTATTAAACAGCCTACAAATGGCAACAATATATGAACAAGCATCTTAGCAGTGATGCCAATAACAAAATCCTTGTTGAAGGGACACGACATTTGCAGGAACAGTCAAAAGAACATTGGTTAAGATTAGAAATCAATTTGGCTCTTCAGTAATGAATTCAAAACCATCACATTGCTAAAACTGACTGTTTTATTCAGTTCTTTGCTGTTTCGTTGATTTTTATGCTCACGAAAATAGAAGCTTGATTCGGGTTCAAATCCTATTCCCTGATTATGAGTAAATGACAACTTAGGTACTAGCTGTGATTGATTGAGAATGACATCTAAGCAGAGACGCTCTTAGCTACCTCTGGGCTCCCAGGACACTTAGGCATAATTCAGGTATGGTTTCTTATCAGCTGGGTATTAGCAGCCTGTAAATTTGTATCCTCATTCAGCATAATATGTTCTGACAGAGTAAAAGCCACCTGGAAAATATTTAAATGTCCTTCCTTAAGAGGTTGTTTAGCTACTTTTCCCCCAAGGAACAACCAATCAACAATACATTATTTTAGCTTGTTAACATGTGGGATGTTCCAGGCTTCTGTTTTACCTTGTTGAGTTTTGTTTTCTGTTTGTTTTACTTTGTTTGCTCTCTGTGTTCTTCATTTGTCTTTCAAATGTGGAGTAAAAAGGATCTATTTCCTCCTCCAGTCTCATGTCATATGTAGATAAAAATGAGTTAATGTTTAATGAAGCAGAAAGTGAGTTATATAAAGGCAATTTCCTTCCAGGCTTTACATGATGGCTCTTGTTCATTTTATTGGGTTCATCAACCAAATGGTTATTTATTCATATATCCATCCAGTACATATCGAACACTGCTACGTGGAAGGCATTTTGACGGACTTAAGTGTCTCTTTTCCCTCTTGTAATTATTGAGAAAGAGGAAGGAACAAGCCCACACTTCCCTACGCCAGACGCAGTTGGAGTCCTGTTGTCCCCTTTGTTCTGTTCTGGCACAAACCCTGCACTCTAGGTTGGTTAATCATTTTACCACACAAGATTAATCTTCTACCATTTCAGTGTGGTGAAATAAAGGATTTAATGATTTCTTGTTTTGAAAACTCTAGGTATTATGAAATACTCTATTTCTTTGTAAGTTAATCACAATTTTCCTCAGCCTGGTATTCTGAGGTGTTCTTTACTCTGGTGTTTTTGCCAAACTCATCTTAACCTTGAACAAACCTAGTGTTCGAGTCAGGCCTGCCTAGGCATTAACTCTGAAGCAGGCAGCGGGCATACCCACTCCCTTGTGTGGCTGCTTTCCTTCAACCTAGAGTGAACTTCACCCTCCACAAAGATCAAGAAACCTTTGAAGACCAACTTGAAGTTCACCCTCCTCTGCTGGGCTCCTCTGGGAGCTGTGACAGCACACACTGAGGTCTTTCTCTTCATTTACAGGACACTGATTATTCTGTAACATTAATTTGACACATAAGAGTTCTGCCTCATATTATAAATTATTGGTTTATGTGTACCGTAAACTCTTTGCAGACAAAGATATAGGGCATGTATTTTCTTGTATACATCACGGAGCTTCACAAATTATTAAATAGACAGGTTTGCTTCTCTAGAAGGAGGGTAGCCTAAGGAATGTTTATAATAATGGTCACTATCAGAGAATATTTATTGGCAACTGTCTTCAGCAGAAAAATGTTCATGGAATCAACTAAAAGCAAAAAATAAAAACCTTGAGTTGCAAAGGTTAGTTATTAAAAAGGTTAACAAAATGTCTAATGTCACTGCAGCTGAATTTAAACATGTCTGGTGTTTTGTTTTGTTTTAAGCTTGGAGAATTAAATGATCTTCTTAATGTTACATAATGCAGCCTTGCAGTAAGTCCTATGTTTATTCTTCGAAGAGCTTTAAAAATCTTTGCTAATTAATTAACTCATTAATCACTAGCTAAACCAGCAAGCTGGAAAGAAGTTTGTAAAAAGGAAAGCTAATGGTTGTAATAGTAGCAATCTAAAAAATAATCACATTCTAGAGAATTGAAAAGTGGGGAGTGTTGTACATTTGGGGATAATTTGGGGCCGGGGTTTCCATTTTTTGTTTGGTTTTTGGTAAGAAGAGAGTTTACCTCGCTTTCTTGTTAGTGTCTCACTGAACATTGTCTCTTCTTGCAAATAGCTCACAATGCCAGCTTTTCACACAGTGGATGCTAGGGTTTTTCATTTCATGTAGCTGAATGGGAAACAAACCAAACATTATATAGTACCCTTTAAGCTGAAACATCATGCAGAGATGGATAGGAGGGATGTGGGAAGACAGAGGGTCCAAAAAGGTGACACAAGATAGCCATTTCCCACTTTAATAAATGAATCAAATTCCAAAATTGGAAAGAAAATACTGGAAGCTAAACACGTCAAACAGTTTAAACTCTAGGATAATGACAAATTGCAAAATTTATTCTTAAAAAAAAAAATCAACATTTCCTGATCCCTCGACTTATATTTTGAAGGGCATCTATCCAGGTGGTTTCTAATAACTCTGGCGTTGAGTCAAACAAACAGGGAGGTGGGCGAGGGCGCAGGCAGACTCTTGCTAATGCATGGTCCCGATTTACTCACCCTCAAAGCAATTTTAAAATCAATTCAGTATTTCCTGGATAGGCTGACGTCACCTCTCTCATATCAGAGTGAAGGACTGAGCTGCTGGCTTTGTGCTCATTAAAATTCTGTATACTACGCTATGAAGGAGCTGATGTCTATTTTCAGGGCAGCCATAAAACAAAGCAGTAAGTGTTCTTGTCTCAGGAGCCAAGGTGGGGAGAACAGAGAGAAGTCATGAGGGATGAGGTCCACAGACAGGAAAAGGGGGAAGGAAGAATTAATCCGTTGATGTTTACCAAATTCTAGCCATCAAATGAAGTGTCAGAGCCATACACATAAATAAAGCAGCCAAAACACAGGAATGAACTCAAGGGAACTCCAAGAAATTTAACCTGAGACATACCAGCAGGAAAGTAGTAATTGACTATGTAATCTTAGAAAATGTCTTGCTACTCAGGAAATTGAAAACATCATTCTCAAGTCTTTCATTATTTTCATTAAGTAGTTTTTCTTCTCATAATTCATTTATAAAGAGAAATAACCTATCATCCATTGTGTCATTATTTGCATATACATGGAATATGGTTCTTCTGGATATGTATTGTGTATGGGTGGGTGGTCTACACAATATACATTTGCATATGCAAAAAGAGATATGAATATATATTTGTTAACAGGATCTAGAGGTCATAAGTGCTGTAAGTGGAGGGACTCTGAGGACTGGCAACAGCTCTGTTGGATCTGAGGGTTGTATTTGGTTGTGCTCTGATGGGGGGAGGTAGGGTACTGACACAGAGCATTGGAGCTCTGTAGAGCTCAGGGAGCAAAATTGCTATCTTCCCCTATGAAAATGTCCCTTTTGTATGATTATGTCATCTGGGTAGGGCTGCAGAAACCCTGCAGTTCCTCCTCCACCCTAGGGGAATAAGCCTTACAAAAGGAAGGGACCTGGTGACAGACACCATCTCAGAACACACCTGTGCTTTCTTCATAGGCCCACCGACAGAGAAAAAGATGAGCTCGAATTCAGAACAGGACGTTCACTCCATTTTTGAGCATTCCGTATCAAGGATTCTTTCTACCCAGACAATAGACAGACCCAACTTCAAATATTATGAAAACAGTCTCAATGAGGAGCTTGCTGCTGCTTAGGTCACACACACACACACACACACACACAGCCCGGTCATGCATATGGTAAGAAGCCTGGCTTTTATTATAAGAAGGGCAAGCTGACCTTTCAGAGTTCATTAGAAACATACCCCAGAATAAATGCTCAGACTCTCATCTCCCTAGAATAGGACTCAATGTTCAAAGGCAATGAGGAATTGCCTGAAAAAGGCCTCCCTCTCCCTCTGGGTTGAGAAAGGAAAACGGGTAGAGTTCTTCCAGGGCAAACTGGCACTGTGCCTGCTTGGCACAGGAGAGACCCAGCCGACTCTCTGCCCATGTCCTCTGTTTTCAGAGACAACTTGGTTCCAGCCTGAGCTGTGGCCTGGCCCAGAGCAGCCAGGAGGAAGGAACCTTTCTACTGTGGGAGTGTTTGGAGGTGAAAACACACCCCTAGAAATCATGCCACAGGGTAAATTCAAAGGGAACGCCCAAGGTCCTCTGTTTTCCAAGTGTAGGCAACCTTGCCTTGTAAAAAGACAAGGAGGGAAGCACAGTCCTGTGCATAGGGCACTGCATAGTGCTCTAGGTCACAGGAACGAAGGAGGGAGCTCTATGCCCTCTCTTTCTTAGATCAATCAGGTTAAATCTCAGTCCTGCCAATTCCCAGCTCTGTGACCTAGGGAAAGTCATTGAACCTCTCTGTGCTTCAGTTTTCTCATCTCTAAAAATTCAAATAGTAACAGTCTGTGTGTCACAGGGTAATTATAAGGACTAAATGAGGCACACTTTCAAGGGGCTAAGGAAAAAGTGCCTGGACCAGGTGATCCTACTATGTGTTAGGTATGGTTAATAGGGACATACTTCACTTGATTTCCCATCAGCCTCCACTTGGACTTTGAAGGGAAGAGCAAGGGAAGAGCTAGGGAGATCCAGGCTACTGCATTCATGTGCTCATCCTTAGTCCCTGGTGGTCACAACCTGGTGGGGCTGGCACCACCTTTAAAACACAGTCCTGCAAGTACCTGTGTTTATCTGGGCCCAGTACAAGCAGCAATGTTGGCTGACTCGGTTGAAAGGCACAGATGTCCTCATTACCCTGAAATAACCTAATTAAGAGTATCAAAGAAGGCTCTGGCTGTGAGGAAGAACCTGGTCCACTTGTACAGAAAAGCTGAGGCTCTGGAAGCACTGTTGAATCAAATGCTAGCCTCGTTCACTATTAGCAACGCAAGGGAGAAAATGGAACCACTGGGCCTTCATTCTCCATTTTGTTTTGAGCTCTTATTGCCTGTACAGAAAGCACCCCTCCCTGGGAGGTTATGCCAATCATCTGTAACCTGTTTGCCATGTGCTATCAGTGCAGGGGATAGCACTGCACTGAAACTGTAATGAATTATGTGGTCTTATAGTTCAGACTGAAGATTTCTGTCTTGAGAAGAATGTGTGAAGCCTGTCTCTAAGCTAAGCATACATTTTTTTCAAACTGAAAATCAAACTTGGTTATGTCACAGATTCTCATATGACTTCTGGGACTGCCCTTAGGTCATCTTTAAGGTTTGAATGTCAAAATATTGGCCTTTGAGAACTATGAATGAAAAATAGGATAGAATATCTGGACTAGCCTGAAAAATACAGGCACTCTCCATATCCATTCATTTGGCAGGCAGGGAACTGTTTTTTTAAATGGATACCCATAGCTGACATGTATAAGGGTTACCCTCTTGTCCTTATCTGAACAGTCAAGAGAAACTCTAACTGCACTTTCTGTCCCTAGAGTGACTACCAGACCATTTGTGCTCATGGGCAAAACTGCCAAAGAAAACTACAGCTCCCTAACTCAATCCCTTTTCTGTCCTCAAAAGGGACAACCATCTCTGTACCTGACTACACTCTCCTTTGTCCAAATCATCCAAAAGGACCTGGTATCCTCTTGAGCACTTTGATCTATTTCATGTGTTCCTGGGTGTGAAGCCAGAGCCAAAAAAGTTGATATCCCCTGAGCCCACCAGAGCTTTGCCTGGAAAGACAGCCTAGCATATAGTGATCTTTGCAGTTAGACCACGAGGATCCAGATCTTAGCTTCCTGGCTGTTACAAGCTGAGTAACCTCTTGGGGCCTCAATTTCGGCTTCAGTAAAAAAAAAAAAAAATGGAAATACTAACAGACACCTCACTCACTGAAATTGCTGTAGTGATGTAAGCAAAGAATTTGGTTCATGATAAGAATTTGATGAATAGTAACACTGTAACGAGGAAAGAAAAAAATAAGGTAACAATCAGTATTAAACTGGGCAGTTGATGGCCTTCTTGACCTAAGGACTTTAAGAAGAATAAAAATACAGAGCATTTAACTTAACATTGAATCAGTTTAGTATGTCAGAATGGAAAAAAGTGAGGGAGATAAATTTTTTAAAAATGTTTTTTTGTAGTTGTAGATGAACAGCATGCCTTTATTTGTTTCATCGTTATGTGGTGCTAAGGTTCGAACCCAGTGCCTCACACATGCTCGGCAAGCTCTCTACCAATGAGCCACTACCCCAGCCCCGAGGAGAAATAATTTTTAAAAAGAAATTAATGAGCTGATTTTCAATGAGAGAGAAGCCTGGAGAGGAAATGGTTTGGCCATTCCTGTCTTGATCTGGCCTGCTGGTTCATTAATGTACCAATAGCCACAAACCACTGGGAGTCCACTGAAATAATGGTTCTGAAAACTGGA
The DNA here is from genome assembly GCA_028644305.1 of Xerus rutilus. Taxonomy (NCBI): domain Eukaryota; kingdom Metazoa; phylum Chordata; class Mammalia; order Rodentia; family Sciuridae; genus Xerus; species Xerus rutilus. The sequence goes on along the minus strand of CM053409.1, from coordinate 41,369,928 downwards.
GGTTTTGAGAGTTTGTATTTTGACTAAAAAGTCAATAAACTAAAACATAAGCCAAACCACATGTGTATCTGGTGATGCTTTTATCTGTTGGATTTGTAAAACAAAATTTTAAATTTCAAATTGAATTTCAAAATTAAAGGTGTATACTTTAGTTATCAAATAGTTGGACACTGGTTTTGAATTCTGCTTTCTGGATTGTTTTGCTCTTTTCCTATGTGGACTTGAGATTTATTTTCAATTTATAAAATAGAAGGCCTAAACAAGGTAGGCCCTCAAGCCATTCTTCCTTTAACATTTTATTATCCTATAAAATTTTCAAATATCAAATTCCATGTTCCATTTTTAGCAATTAATGAAAACAGTTTTGGGGAAGATTGAGAGCAGATACATCTCTAATACAAAAACGTTGTCTATCGGAACTGCAGGTAGAGCCTTTTCACAATTTTGTGAGCCAGCCAGGAGTGGTGGCACACGGATTACAGACTGTAATCCCAGCAGCTTGAGAGGCTGAGACAGGAGGATTGCAAGTTCAAAGCCAGCCTCAGCCATTTAGCGAGGCCATCTCTAAATAAAATATTTTAAAAAGGGCTGAGGATGTGCTCCTTAGTGGTTAAGTACCCCTTGGTTCAATACTGGGTACCCCCCCAAAAAAGAATGTGAGCCACAAAATAAACAGCTTCTACTTTCTGTGTTCTTTGCAAATAGGACATAATTATGATCTAAAAGAAGATATTGAGGGCAGTAGGAAGATTCTAGAAGGTATCAGATGTGGGGCAGAACCCTAGAAGAAGATGTATGTTTTACTGGGGAAGATAAAGAAACAATTGAATTTATTTTCAAATATGCCTACCTGTTTAGAGCTGAGGTATTTGCTTGCCTGCAGCTTGTCAAAAATTATAGTAGTTTTCCATCTTCCCCTGTCTAGCTTTTTCTCACCTCCTCTCACACATCCTGTGTGCTTTATACACACCACATTCAGATTATCATGTGTACTGTCCACCACTAACCAGTGCAGTGCAGAAAAAGCAGTCCAATTAATGATTACCATTTACAATTCTAGAGAAGCTGCTTCTCTTCATTATCTCTAAGGCTTCATCTTCAAATAAATAAATGAATGAATGAATGAATGAGTAAATAAATAAATAAATAATAAAAAGTGTGATATGTTCTACTTCACCACTTGGCAGATCCCTTTAATTTAAATATAAAAAGAAAACATCCATTTAAGAAACCAGTGCATTAATGTGAAAGTTTGGCAATTCTTAACTATGCTACCTATGGAGTAACAGTCTTGAAACTGAAGACAGGAATGAATTCAATCTAGCAGTGAAGACCTATTAGGAGTCTACCACTCAATTTATTTTATAGGTTCCAATGAAGCCCATAGCATATTACTCCTGTTCTTCAAAGAGTTTACAATCTAATTGAAGAAAACTTATTTTAGTTTTTATTTATGTGGCAGTGTAAAACTATACATAGACAATGTAACAAACATTTACCGGCCAATAGGTGGTAAAAGGTGACAAGAACTTAGAAGAAGCCAAGCCGGTGTGTTGGTGCTATGGGAAGGCTTTCCAGCAGCGACTGGACCTGCCTTGCATCTGAAAAGACCTGGATGGTAGACTTTGGCCTGGCTGGAAGGCAGAGGCCAGGCTCCTGAGGACCAAAACTAGGGAGAACACCAGGGACACATCAGAGGTGGCTGCTTGCTACAGCCTTGTCCAGAACCACTGGCTGGCTAGAGTTGAGGTTTCCTATAGAGGAACAAGAGATGGTGATGATAAAAGAGTGTCTAGTTTGGGGACATTTACAAGAAACCAGAATCCACCATATCACTCTAATTACATTCTCTTAGCCAATTAAAAATACACACACACACACACACACACACACACACACACACACATGCACTCGCACACGCACACGGGCCCCCAGTATATACAAGGTACTGCTGGGGGTGAGGAAAGGCAGAGAAATGAAAAGAAAAGATCTAATTTGAGCTCTGGAGCCAGACATAAAAACAGGAAATGTTAACAATGCCAAATATACTAAACAAAACCAAAAAAAGAAAAACAAAAAGGAAAGGTGAGTTGGCAAATTAATCACTCCGTCTGTAGAGGAAACCAGTTATTTTGCCTGCTGAATATGCTTTCCTTTATTCTAAGAATAAAAGAGGCTTCCTTTCTTCTCGGTGTCCTTCCTCCTACCCCAAGGGCCCCATGCTGTGCACCTGCACCAAGCTGCCACTTCCTTACATCCTCCTCTCCTGGTCATACCTGATGATTGAGGAGCCAGTCTTAGCAGCGAGTAAGTCCCCTTGGTCTCAGTTTCTTTCTGGAATTAATCACATCTTTACTTAATTCCTGGCTTGATTTTTCAGTCATTTTATCAATAATAAGCATCTGGATAATAAATTCCTCCTTTGATAATGCTACTTCAAATTAGATGCCTGTCACTTGCAACTCAGCGTCTTATTAAAGTTCTAAATGATTAAAATCTGTCCTTTTATAATTGTTTGCCTTCTTCAAATTTCTAAATCATAGAGCAACAATTATGTCTCATTCATCTTTGTGTCACCTGAAGAGGTTAAGTCTGTGATTTGTGCTAAGTAGACAGTATAAGCAATGCTAGGTACGCTAACAGATGAACAATCAATTCTTAGGTTTTTGTTGTTTTTCGTTTTGTTTGTTTTCTGTTTTATTTTGGTACAGGAGATTGAACTCAGGGGCTTTTAACCACTGAGCCACATTCCCAGCCCCTTTTTGTATTTTATTTAGAAACAAGGGCTCGCTGAGTTGCTTAGCACCTCGCTGAGTTATTGAGGCTGGCTTTGAACTTGCAACCCTCCTACCTCAGCCTCCGAGCCCCTGGGAATACAGGCGTGCACCACTGCGTCCAGTCCAACTCTTTGTTTTTTGACACCTTGTTGTCTAGGTGGTATTTCAGGGTTTCAGGCTTATTTCAATGTGTGGTTCCATTCACCATGGCCACGGAATCTTGTGCTGCGTTCTCCACAGGTGGGAACAGAGGCATAAAGAGGCTTCCTGCTTTGTAACCAACCACCTGGGTCCTGAAGTGACATATTTCTTTTTCTTTCATTGCATGGGTAAGCAGCAGCCACATGGACACACAGGCTGGGAATGTGGTTCCTAACTGGGCAACCAGTTCCTGGCAACAGCCCTACCCTGTGAAATGCAGGTAATGAGCCACTATTCATGAAAAATTAGCCATCTCTTCTACAGATAAATAAGTTAGGTTGGTTGAATTTACCTGAGTAAAAGAGAGAAAAAGGGAATGGGGAGAGGAAAGAAAGATACCTCATAGGGCCAGGTAAAGAGAAATTTCCCTATGAGTTTGAGATGGGGAAGATTGCTTCAAATAGCAGGGATTTAAGCATTTTGTTTTCATTTCCTTAATTATATAAAACTCCATGGAAAACAGCACAGATCACAAATATAAAAATGTAGAAATGGCAATACCTCTAACATTTCTTTAATTCTTCCAAATTATTAACCTCGAGATCTAAACAGCAAACATCAAAGCTCATGTCACCAACAGCTTTCCCTGTCTAAATACTCTTCACAGGAAGCAGTTGCTGTGAAAAAGAATAGAGCATTCTGCCAAAGGGCTTTCCTCAGGGCTGGAATTCCTAGGATGCATAAACTGGTAGTTTCTTCTTGTGAATTGAATCCCACCCCCACCCCCTCTTCTATAAGGACAATGAAGGAAAATGTACAACCCTTGACACAAACAAAAACCCTTCAAAGCTTCTGGAGAGTCTCCAAATGTTTTTAAATTAATTTCTATTTCTCCTGCAGACATCCTAAGCCCAAAGGCCATAGTAGGGTAGTTGAGTTCTGGCCATGAAGTGTGGTTCTGGGGCAGGTTCCCATACCTAGGGAAAGAGAAGAGAGTTGGGGACACAAGACATCCTCTTGGAGTCTTGGACGAATTCAGGAACTGCAGGGAGTGCCTAGCAAGTTCTCCAGCACTAAAGGGAACTTCTGAAGGTCAGGGACCATGTTCAGATCATCTCTGTGTTGCCAGCACCTCACATGGTACCTGACACTTTGCAAGCACTGAGTAAATATTCAACAAGTGAATGAATGAATGGAGCTGGTATTTACTTATGGTATCTTAGACACAAAGAGAGCGTTGACCTCAATAACAAAGAACAAAAATAATCTAGAATTGGAACACAAGAGTGGAGCAAGACAAACAAAACACCCTCTATACTGTTTCTATCACTACTTTTCGTTGGGAACCAGTGTGATCTCAGGGTCAGGGACTAAAGAGGACCTACCAAGGTGAAGCCAAAAGAACAGAGCCCTTTCGGTGGAATGTTGTGTCAGGAAGCCAAAGGAGTTCCTATTCATAAATTAGGGTACAACCTAATTGGAAAAGGTCAATAGTAATAAAAGACCAGTTTCTTTCTTCATTAAGTTTACTCTTTCAGCCAGGTGTGGTGGCATGTGCCTGTAATCCCAACAGCTCAGGAGGCTGAGGCAGGAGGATTCCAAGTTCAAAGTCAGCCTCAGCAATTTAGCGAGGCACTAAGCAACTCAGAGAGACTCTGTCTCTAAATAAAATGTAAAATAGGGCTGGGGATATGGCTCAGTGGTTAAGCACCCTTGGGTTCAATCTCTGATACCTCACCCCCCAAAAAAAGTTTACCCTCTCTGTTACTCCAAAAAGTGGAACCAACCTTGAACAGAACGCTGGACTAGGCCTTGCCCCTCCCAGGTCTCCACCTTGGTCATCCTCCTGCAGTCAGCAAACGGACCTTGCTGTGTCCTATGGCTTCAGATTTCACACGTCCCTTACTGCCTCTTGCTTGAGATTTTCTCATCCTAAATGTACCCATCTTGTGTCTCAGTCCTGAGACTCTGGCTGGTGAGAACTGTATAACTCAGCCATCTGCTCGTATATTCAAAAAGGGCATGAATGGTAAATTCAGGTAAAATACAGGCTTGTTTATCAGGGCCTTGTAGAGACAAAGCCTTTACATAGTCAAATGTCTTAATCATGAAAATTTCCAAGTCAAGGCAGGTCTCTGGGGAGGTGAGCTTGGCTGGACTTCCACTTCTAAGTCACACCAGGGAGACAGCCACTTTTTCTGTGAGATGGGGCAGCCCGGCTATCAAGCTATGTTAAAACACGTCTACTCTGGTTAAATTCACACCAAAAGGCCTCTCCTGGCAAAACCTCAACCCTGAGCCAGTCCACAGGATGACAGTTATATTAATTGAGATCTTTTCAAAATGATGCCTGAGTCATTTCCCTTTAGACCGCTCTGACTTTCTTTCTGGTTATCTCAAGACTCTTCTCATAAATTCATAGTTGAAAGCACACATCAGTGGTCTGTGGTATCCCTTGCATACTCTTTTGAAAAAAAAAAAAAAGAACCCACCTAAAGAAAAACACTGAACCTTTCTCCAAGACTAACTGTAACCAAAGCACGCCACCCTCAACAGTCACTTGGGGTTGGAGGAAGGACCTCCCGTCACCATACGATGAAGTTTCAAGTGTTTTCAAAAAGCACTACAAAATTCCAGGCTGACAAGTTAATAAAAGGTAAATGTCATCAATTACTATGTAGGGCCATGAATTTCATCCATTTTTCTTTCTTATTGTCATTACTGCTGCCTTAAATCTTTTCAGAAATAATATAGAGTATAAGTGAATTCACACAAATATACATTTATATGTAAATGCGTATGTACATATACATATATACAATCATGTAAAGTCACAATTTCTAGAAATATTCCCAAAGGAAACTGCCTCTTAACATGTTTTTTTCCTCAAAAACAACAGAGTAGGTTACGATCTTTGTTGCAAATTATTACAGCCTCAAAAAATCAGCAGACAACCTTCTAGAAACTCAACCAAATACATTTTCCCAACAACAACAAACAAAAAGACTAGCACTGCTGAGTAACTTAAACCAAATTCATACACTTTATAGGGGAAGATAAATGAGGGCACCCGGGAGCATGGGCCAGAGATAATTGACACATTCAGATGCTCTTCTTACTGATGTTAATTTAGCCTGCCTACTTATCTGGTACCCCATGAAACCAATAGAACAGCCTTGACCAACAGAGGACATGAAATTAGACACACAATCTATTGTACGCATGAAGCAGACCCAGAGAAACCAGTTAATGATAGGATACGGCAGAGGGGAAATTAAAAGAGAAATTAAGCAGACAGGCACAGTCCTTTATGAGCTCTGTCACCTGAGCATACCACCCTGCGACCTATGGTTTACAAATAACAGTCAGAGTGATGGTGCTGACTCATAAAGAAAAGGTCAGGTCACATCTGATAGACTCTCCTTATTAAGACAGGGAGATAAGCAATGCATCCAAGATAATTATCCATTTGCAGTGGTTTTTCAGAAAGCGGTGATATATACAATGTACCTTTAATAACTTCACATTGAAAGTACTTGATTCCTCAATGTTAAGCAAGAGTTAGTGTGCCAGCCAGCCAAGTTCAAGAATTGAGAATAATGGAGGGAGAACTGACAAGAGTCTTCTTTATCATTTTTAATCCTGTTTTGTTACTTTCATGTACATAGGGTATTTTCAATTTTAGAAAGCTGTTTTAATAAACAATAATTAGAAAGCATGTTCCCAAATTATCATAATAAACATTGAAAAATAATGCTTCTGAAGAGCTTCCAGACATTAATTTCAGTCATTTATTCCAGTATGCCTGGCACACTTCGCCAGTCAGGTAATACGGAGGTAAAAAGTTCTGTCTATCCAAACAGCAGCCCACAGCCACAGTCCAGTTTTGTTTTTGCTAACAGTTTGTTTAAAACTCCTTTACCTGTCATTTCAATTCTTATAGATTCTAAATTAACTATGTTTATATAAAGTAGTAATTGTGCCAAGCAGCTGTAGCCTCAGGAAATATCCAAATCAACCCAAACCTATCCATGATCACTCAGACTCAGAATCTAGCTCTGAGGAAACAAATAGCCTCTGTAATAAAATAAGTGCTTGTTATGAGAGCAATGATAAAAGCAGTAAGCATGTTTTAGTATGCACATATAGGTTTGCAGGGATAGAGATGGATAGATCCACAAATAGATCCATAGATATGTTTGACTCTCCTTTATGAAAATAAAAACATGGCATAGTAATTCAGGATAATGGCATCTACCATTAGGCAAATCTGTACTGGAAACCAGATTCTGCAGCTTATTAACTATGCAGTCTTAAAGAGGTCACTTGACCTCTCTGAGCTTTGCTTTTCATCTGTAAAATACAGGTTACAGTAGCATCTAGTTCAGAGAATTATGGAAGACTTTCAGAGAGGAAAACCAAAACTCATTAATCATTCTTCCTTGATTATTGGTATATCAATGTCCTTTAAAGTACTCTGTGCTCACCAGACTTCAGAATATTCTGGTTTTTTCTTTTACAATTAGGTCAAAGATGTTGTATTCAGGAAGTTAACAAGGGAGGGTTTCAAACACCTTAAACACACAGGTACACACCCCCAGAAGATCAGTAACAGACATCGAGGCAGGAATAAGAGCACCAGCTTTTCTGGAAGCTCTCCTGAATGCCCAGATATTTTTGGATTATTTTTAAAATGAAACACACACACACACACCCCAAAAGGCCTAGAACAAACACTCAGAAATATTTTGCTTTGATTTTACATTGGTTATTTTTACAGATCTGTCTTGCTGTGTGGATTTCATTGTGAATGAAATGAATCCATGATATTGCTTCCATGGAAACCGATTTCTCTGTGATTGGCTGAGCGGTATCCAAGCACTTCAACAATACCTCAGAAAGTATAAATATTGTTAATATGTAGCAGCTGCAGTAAACCTACCAGTCCCGTGGCATTTGTTATATAACTCACCATTAACAGAGCAAAGAGACAGATCCATCTTAACATTTTCTTACCCTCTAAATGTACTTGTCACTTTTTTTCTTCGTTAAAACCTGACATACAAAGAAACAGGAGTAGGGAGTGGGGGAGGGGAGGTCAGGGCAAGGAGGAAAATGTGATAAGATAAAACCTTATCATACTTGTAATTGATATGGCCTCCATCTCATGTGTTCCATTTCAAGATAGAACGGGTTTAAAAAGAGAAAAGTGATTTGCCAGAAAGGAATGTTTCTGCCATTTTACATTCAATCATGATTAGGAAAGAAAGTATCTTGCCACCTAAGACAATTTATATAATCAGGAGCATACTGGTGTGACTAACCAAGCAAGTTGAGGCAGATGATACAAATTAAATAGCCCAAAGGAGGCAAAATGTATTTTACCAGTGTCCACTGAAAAAGGTATTTTTTAAGTATTTTTTAGGATTTGAAACTCCCAGTGTGCCTTGAATTGTTGGCTCAGTGGTTAAGAGACCCTATGTTCAATCCCAGAAACAAAAAGAAAAAAGAAAAGAAAATGTTCAGTCTTCAAGAGTTAATTTCCAGGTAATTATTTTTTCTATGATTTTACACTACCTGGATATTTGAGGTATTTTAACACACTCTTTTTTTTAAAGCCTATCATGAGCTGATTGATCACTTAGTAGGGGACAACAGTACTGAAAAGCAGTATGGTTTTTAACCCCTGAATATATTAACATTCCATTTAGGATCTTCTTATTTGAATATCTTATTTGAAATCATTTGAGTTTCTCAACTTCTGATAAAGGATACAATTTGAAAGTATGAAGATAAATGTCTAAGTTAAAAACCTTAAAAATGATAAGGGGAAATTACTATATTTTGAACTTATATATAAATGATTGTAAAGATGTCTTTATTGTGTGCATAAACCCAATGAAAATCATTTTATGAAGGGCCACTGTGTTTGCATCTAAACACATCTAAAAGCTGAACTACATCGAAGGCTGATTTTGGTCATAACTCAGAGAGATGGCCACCCTGTACTTCCTCTAAATTCTGAAACCAATATAGAACTGAATAAGGTAGGTTTAAAAATGTATGTATAATAGTATCTAGGATGGGATAAATTAATGTGAATTTACAAAAGACTGTGAGATCATACATCAAAACATTAACCATAATTACCTCTGGAGGCTTTCAGATTTTCATGGGTTTTATCTTTTAATGTATACTTTATCATCTCCACATTTTCACACAAAATCTGTGTTATTTTAAGAAGAAAAATTGGGTATTTTAAAGAAAAGATTGTCACTCTTCTTTGTAAAAATAATGAATCTTTCAATGTAATAAGAAGTCTTATACATTTTGCGCATCCATGATCTTGGTCCAGGCATTCAGTAGCTCTGGGGAAAGGTATTACAGAAAGTAGAATCTCACTTCCAAATAGGGAAAATAAAAGCCAAGGTCAGCCAACTTTGTAAGATGACAAGGGATAGAAGAGTCAGTTCTGGGAGAGCCTAGCCAGAGTTCTAAGGTCATATACTGATGACTTTCACATTATTTTAAGTCAAGTTATAAATCCATTACCATGTCTTAATTTTATATTCTGTTCCCAACACATTGTTAAGAATCAAGCAGATGCTCAATAAACATTCGTTAATTGATTTATAACAATTCTTTTTTCTTGATGTTTCTTAAAACTCATTCATCTATGTGGTTAAACATACTCAATCAAGAATTCAAACATTTTAAATTTTCTTTTAAATCATTTCCCAAAGTTGGAAACTCTGGAGATTTAAAAAAATACATACTCTCCTACTTGTCTATGCAGTTTCAGGGGAAGCAATACAAATAAAAAATAACCTTAGATATGTACCTAAGCAGTTTATGCAGAGCAATGGCTGACCAGGACCGGGGCACTGCATCCTAACTAACTTTTCAGGCCCAGTGGATAGGGGACAGAGAGAGAGAGGACAGCAGGTACTTCCAATCCAGCCACCCTTCTGTGTAGTCCCAGAGTGAGATCAGCAGTCAGGACAACTGGAGTCCCAAGGGACAGCCCCAAGATATATGTATGAGAAGAGGAAAAATGAAGAGACAACACCCTAGATGCCAGAATGGAAGACCAATTAACTAGAGTTTCAAAGTTTCTTTCTTTCTTACGTTGTTTATGTGTTGCAACGGATCTGCATCAGCTGAGTAAATTAGAAAAGGGTGTCCCTTCCCTATGGACAGAGTCTTGCACCAGTATGTCAGCTTGATGAGTGAAGTCTGGGTTGAATTACATTTCCTACTTGTGCCCTGGCCAGGAACCTTCATGTGGGGAGCAACCTGCCCAACTGTGTACTGTCCCTGTTCATGAGCTGGAAACATAATCCAGTTGGGTCTGCCTCTAATTGGAGGTTGTTTTTGAGTCCTTGCCAGCAAAGTGTCCTTTTCTTGATAAATACACACAATCACACAGCTGATTTCTAACAAACATGTGATTTCTAGAGTCCAGAGATAAGTCATTTTCCTAGCTACACACACACACACACACACACACACACACGGAGTATGATAATGATTGAATGAGATAATATATGCCAAGCACAACACCTAGCACTAATCATCCAACAAAATGCTGGTTCTCTGCCATTTTCCATCACTGATACAAAAACTATTTAGAGAAAGCTGCTGTTACTGGGTAATTTTTAAATCTAACTCTATCTTGCCCTAAATCCTAAAACCTTCATATTTCCCTACATAGAGAATAAACTTTATTCCCTCCCCCACCACCATCCTCTGCATTTTAGAGTAGCAGGCAGTATGCCATAGACACTGAACCCCATCTGGAAGAACTGCAGATTAGTTTTGTGCAAAATGTTAGTGCAAAATTCAAAGCCAGCTCTGACTTTACATTTTATGATGAAACTAAAATTTGGCCCATGTTTGCAAAAATGTTTGCCAGCATTTGCTATGGGCCTGTGAGCAAAAGTTTCCAGATTTGCTGAGAGCCAGGCAGAAGTCAGGCATATCTCCCAAATGTCACTTTGAACACTGACCCTTAAAAAAAAAAATAGCAGAAGTTGATGCACAAGACTGTGCAGGAAAAATGTGCAGAGTCATATCCGTCAGTGAACTTGGGTCACAGCTCCTCCTGCAGCAATTCTGTCTCTCACAAGTAAATGCCAGAGACAGATGAGCTGTTTCTGAATGTTTGTCATGGCTTCTGGGGGAGCAATGAGATTTGTTCTTTCTTATAGCTTTTTAGTGAAGGAATTAGAAATGCATAGAGAATCCAACCTGCCATATTTTGACCAAATTAAAAGGCAGTGGTAAGAAGATAATCATGCTCCGTTAGTGTTCCAATTTTGGCATCAATCAAGCAGGCATAGAGTGCCACTGCTTCCAAAATGCCCTTTATCCCCTCTCTAAGGCAACTACAACCCCCCAGAACCTCTGAATCCTGGAATTCACGAGTAGACAATGACCTCTGTGATGCTTATTATTTAACAAAATGTCTTGTAGCCAGATCTTTCTTGTAATACTTGAGCCAGGAACAATTTCAAGAGGATGGAACTCAGGGCCAATGATCTAATGTGTGGTACAAGTAGGAATTAGTACAAACCAAAGAAATTCTAGCCAGGTGTGATGGTGCACTTTTGTAATCCCAGAGGCTCAGGAGGCTGAGCAAGGAGGATCACAAGTTCAAAGCCAGCCTCAGCAACTTGGCAAGACCTCATCTTAAAATAAAAAAATATAAAGAGTTGGGGGTGTAGTTTGGTGGTAAACACCTCTAGGTTCAATCCCCAGGGAAGCTTGAGAATAATGAAGGACATTATGGCAAACATAGGTCAAATACCAGAATGAAGCAAAAGAAATTAAAATTAAAAATGTATACAAAAACAACAAAAGTATTGGCATTTTAAAGCTAAATGAAATAAAAATTCACTTAACCTTTTAAGGTTAAGAAAAAGGTGGAGGAAGAAAAAAAAGAACAGAATGCAAGTAAATAGTTTATGTTCTCTGACGTTCTCTGAATTATAAAGATGGGAAATTTTGCCCTGAAAATGACATTAGAAAGAGCATGATGGTGGACCTCTAGATCACGAATTATCAGTCAGTCTCTTTCTATAGATCAAAAGACCTTTGGGTCCCCAGAGGACATGTGACCACAGACAAACAATTTCTACAGGTTGCCCATAGTCGTCTTCACTCAGGGATTCTATCAAGTTCACCTGCCAGTGCAGGTGCTCTGTATTTGCTACAAAAAGAAAAAGCAGGCTGGAATGAACAATTTTTGACTCAAAGCTTTTTGACTAGGTAGGCTATGGAAGCATAAATATGCGTGATAATTTTCTCAAAGACCCATCCTGCTTCCCAGTTGCACTTTTCAGGACAAGGGACTCTCCTAAGAGATAGGCAGGCCCAAGAAAATCTCCTTATACCACTTGAGTTCCAAAGGAAACAGTCCACTGAATAAGCTAGGGGCATTGTCTGAACCATCTCTGAGCTATTCTCAGGACCTAAACAATGTTTGACATATAGTAAACTTTCAAAGAAAATTTGTTGAATGAATAAAAAAATGAATGAATCAGAGAAGAACCTAAAGCAAAGATTATAAAGAGGAGGAGATTCCCAACATAGACCAAAGGCCAAAGTGAAGAAATTCTTCAACTTTTCATCATATTGCAATTTTCACCATCAAGAACGGACCTCAGTTGGATATTTCCTTGGCCTTGATCCTTCTCCATGGAGTGATTGACAGGAGGAAATCACAACTCTCCCTAGATATAGAAGTATGTGCAATAACTTTATTTTTAAAATATGCTCAAAGAATTTCTGGGAATCTAGTGCATAACAGGAGAAAGCTCAGGCTTCATTCAGTCACGAGGTTAGTTTGTTGGAAATGGGGCCATTGGAGCTATTTACATTCCATGTGAACCACAAAGCCTGCCCTTCAGAAGAACTCTGTACTCGGACTTAAAGAGGAAGCAATGAGAAATAAATTCACGCACTGAGAAAGATGGAAAAAACAAACAAACAAGAACAAATATTTTCACAGACATTAAAGATTATTTCCTGGCTACACGACCCTGAACTTATTTTAAATGCTGGTAGCTAACTCAGTAGTTCAAGAGAAGGAAAAAAATTAAGAAGATATCATGTATGGTGGGGAAAACAGAAATGAATTTAATGACAGCATGTCTGTAGGTTTACTGTGAAAGAATGAGAGCTACTCTTTATGGCTCCATTTCACAGGGAGAGTAGAGTTTTGTGTATTGCATGTCTGAGGCCTGATTCTCTCTTCAGGAAGAGAGATTTAAGAAACCAGGTCTCCCAAAGGAGACAGCCGATTTGCTTAAAAAGGAAGTTGAAAGCCCCGGAAGTGTCCCAAGAGACATGGCCTTATCCCAGTGGGCTATATGCCCCATCCCATGGAGGGCAGCTAATGAGATATGCCCCATGGTCCAGGAATGATCAGAGATCCCTGTGGCCAAGCTGGGCCTGAGATCCACTGGCACACCAATGAGCCCCTTGCACAGCAAAATCATAGGACCATCCTCAGATTTTTCTGGAAAGTTTAAGATCATCAGTTCCCTCTAGTGACCAAAGGGAATTAATTACAGGGTAAAGTGAGTGAGATTAAATTTCCTTCCAACCTTGCAAAGGACAGGAGGGAACAGAGCCAAATTTATTTGAACATGAAAAAATACAACTGCCTCCCTAGAGTTGAAGAACAAATCCATATCCATTTTACAAGTATGGCCAAAGTTCAAAGTTAAAAAGAAAAAACTCCAGCCCCTAGATCTCTGTAAATGAACAGCAGAACTCCACATGCCACAGGTATCCATATTTACCTCACACATAGCAAGTCAACCAGAAATCCAGCCAAGCTTGTTAAGTACCCTCAATTTCGAACTTTCTCATAGCTGAGAGAATGCCTCAAGAGGTTTCAGTTACTGGCCTGAGATGACCCAAGGACTTTGTCCCTTAAATAGCTATTTGAAAAGGAGTGTGTGGTGGTGGGCAGTGGAAGGATCCACATACTAGAATCACTCTTCTCTGGCCAATCATCTACCTCACTATGTAAACAGGAACAAAGTGGCTAATGCTGAAAAGGAACTAATGTTACAAGTCAATGTTAAAACTCATGTTTTCTTTTGTATTTTCGCCCCCACAGAATGTATTACCAATGTCTAAGGGTAGCAAGAGTTTGATAGACGCATTTCACTTTTCTAGATAGCATTGTGTTTTTGAATGTCTCACACAAGTCAGAACTTCTAGCTTATTGTGTTTGAAAGAAAGAAAAGCATTTTTGAATCAAAACAGGGGGGACTGCAAGATGAATTCCAATGAAACATGAGCAAGCAAGCGCATCCAAGTAGGTTTTGTTATGACTTATCAGCATTCAAGGGATGGGAGAAAAAATAAAAAGCAACTACTCAATTGTTAAATCAAGACTTCTCAGCTCCCTGTCCTGTAGTCAATTTGCCAAATGCCTTTTCTCGTCTGTAATCCCATTTTTCAACCTCTCATCACTCTAACCTGATTGATCACTTGGTCACATCAACCCAAACTCATTAGGCCAATTAAATCAGAGTGTGTGTGGTGGAGAATCCAGCCCACGTTGCTCTGGCAGTGCCACCAGCAAGCTGGCTTCTAGACATTCCACAGTCTTATTTCAAGGGGTGTGATTTTGCATGGGTGGTTTGATTTATTAAAGGGGACACGCTGCCACTCAGAAGGACTTCTCAGGACACTGAAGGGGAAAAAACCAGGGCAATGTAGCAAAAATAGGATGCCTTGTTGCCTACACCCTGAGGCAGCTCACACACATGGTGTCGTATTTTAAACATGAAGAAAATAGACTGTGTCTTAACAGCCTGGTTCTGTTAGCAGGGCGGCTCCAGAAGAGCCCTTCTTTCCTGGTGAATGTGCTAAGCAAGACCCTGAATGTGTTTGTTGGCAAGGAAATTGGTGTGGTTGTGTAGGGCATTTACCAAGGGCAGGAGAGAAGCTGAGACTTGCTATGTGCTCTCACTGCACCAGGGCCTCTGGTCAGGGACTGTTGGTCTGCAGGAAGTGGGGCCTGTTCCCTAATTGCTACACAAAGGATGCACATCTATTTGTTATTTGTCTGGAGAGGATACATTTCCTCATCTGTAAAAAGGTACATCTTGAGACTTTACTAACAAATAAATTAGATAATAATTTATTGTTTAAAAATCTGACAATGCTGAGACTAGAAGAACTCTCACATTTTAGAAGTCACTTGAGCCAGGCATGGTCATGCCTATAATCCCAGCAGCTCGGGAGGCTGAGGCAGGAGGATCTTGAGTTCCAAGCCAGCCTCAGCAACTTAGTGAGGCCCTAGGCAACTCAGTGAGACTCTGTTTCTAAATAAAATACAAAAAAGAGTTGAGGATGTGGTTCAGTGATTAAGTGTCCCTGAGTTCAATCCCTGGTACTCCCCCTCAAAAAAAGGCACTTGAATTTACTTGGACCCCCAAAGGGTCTGTGCCTCAACCCTGGGATTTTGGAGCTTTTTTAAAAAAAAACAAGCAGAGATCTGGTCCCAGCCTGAGCTTCTTGCAAGATAGGGAAAGTGTATGAACAGGAGAGGACACCGACATGTTTTGTGTCTTAAATTCTCAGCACGTTTGATGGTAGTAACTGTGTCTTATTCACACACTCAATAAATGTGTGTGATAGGAATGCATTTCAATCCATTTAATTTTTCAATTTGCTCTTGTCTTTAGTAAAAGAAAGATGGTTTAAACCCATATTTACTTGTTATATCCACAAAATTTGATCCTCTATGAATTTGTCAAATAAGGCATCTCTTGAAAATTTTTCAAACTATTAAATATCATAGGACCTTAAGAGTTAAGAGTGTCTTAGTCCAATCTGCTCAGTTGCAAATGAATCAGAGGTCTGGTGAGTTCAAGTGACTTGACCAATTGGAGACCACCATGTCAGGACCATAGCTCAGGACTTTAGCCCCCAAGCCCAAAGTCTTTCTTCACTGCTTCTATGACTCAGAGAGCAGCTACATGTGCCTCTCACATAAAGCTTTTCCCCCATTAGGCACTGTCAGCTTCCTACATGACAAAATTGTACAGTACACCCCTTTGCAAGCACCATTCTCATTACTACCATCTCTGGCATTTTCCAGTCAGCTGCATATTCTTATACTCTCCCACACATTGCTAGACTCCTAAGTGGATAATCAGATATTAATTCCATAACATCTATCTATTATAGGCCCCAAAGAAATTACCAACCAGAATTTTCAAAATCCTTCTGAAAATGAGCTATGGAATTTAAAACAAAAACAACAACAAAAAAACATGATCACTGTAAGACTACAGGGCAGATGAATGTGTCCTAAAGCATGCTGAACATCAGAAATGCTAATCCAGAGCAACAGCTAACCAAGAGACCCCCATGGAGTCAGAGGTGAATAGCCTGGCTTTGTGAACATCATAAATCAGATACAGTAAGGAAACCTAACACAAGACATCCAGGATGAAACAGAAGAGCACTCTGAAAAAAAGCACTTGCTCAGTGCTTAATTCTGCTTTTAAAGAAAGCATCTCAGTGACATCTACCAAACGACACAGAAATCAGCCCCAAAAGAGCAACAGTTTTAAGTCAATCAGTGGAACAGCATTTAAAGGGTAAATCTTTTAAATTTTTACCTTTCAAATTACAGATTTTCTAAGCTTCCTTTCTAATCACTGGAGTGGTACCTGTGACTAATAATTTGATGGAGTCTAATATGATGGGGCCATTGTAGCTGTTAGAACAGTTTAGTCAAATGATAAACCAGTCCTTCCTTCCTCAGGCAAAAGGGGCCCAGCAACGGAATGTGGTGGAGAAGTAAAACTTCAGAATTCACATCACATGGGGTCACACAGGCATTTACGGCTTGGGATGAACTTTAAAAATATTATAAAGGAAACTCTACAATTAGCAACAGATTTATGGGTTTAAAACAGTTCCATTTGACTCTAAAATGCCTTCTGGGAATAGATCGTTACTATATTTTGGACAACATGATGTTCTATGTTCTATATATAGAAAGTTCAAATTTAACCCACTAGGAAAGAAAAGATAATTTGACTATACTATGACAACTTTGTGTTTGTATTCAATATTCAACTGAGAATGCTTAATGCCTTGGATTGATGGGCATTTCATGTTTATTAAGGGCCAGGGTTCAAGACCCTACACAGAAGATGAGAAGAAAAACTTGAATCAGCAAAGTGGAGCAGGTGGTAGGGAAAGAATGCTATGAATTTGGGCAGCTACCTAAAACTGGAAGCATTTTCATCAGCTGGCCCCTGAATGTAGATTATTTTTGCAAATGTCTTGGGACAATGAAGGAGTAAAGAAGAGGAGGATCTGGAAGAAAAACATTTGAAAATAGCTGTGTAGAATCGAGTCAATAAACTCTCTAGACCTTACTATTCAGCTTATGATAATTGAGAATGTTAAGGGAAGGAGTATATGGGAGTGATAAGTGACTCCTAAAAGTAAAGTTGGTCCCCAACAGAGTAACAAAATAAAATAGCATTAGGTTACATATAACTCAAAGTATACAATAAATAACCATGAGTACATGCTGATAGTTTATAAATGATTGCATGAATAAATAAATGGAGAACAGACAAAACCCCTGTGCAGAAGAATTCCAAATAATTTATGCAGACACTTTGCCTTCGAGAAGATAGAGCACAATTCCCCATTATTTAACCATGGGTTGTGGCCAGTAGCTTTTTTCCAAAGAGTACAGTGTGGAAAACAAGGGAAAGAGTAGTTTTTCAGTAGAGAAATCTGGTACACAATATCTCAGGTTATCAAGGCAAACATTAACAGTGAGAAGTCCCATTGATAGCAAGCATCCTGGATATGAAGTGATGAACATATAGCACTTATCTCTATGGTCTTCCTTCTGAAATACACAACCCCAGTCCAATCAAGAGAACATCAGATACATACCAACTGAAGACTACTCTATGGAATACCTGACCAGTACTCCTCAAAATTGTCAATATATTTAAAAAGCAAGGAAGTTCTGAGAAAGTATCAAAGCCAAGAGGGGTATAAGGAGACACAACTATTGAGTGGCATGTGCAATCCTGAATGGGATTCTGGAAGAGAAATAAGAGATTAAGCCAAAACTAGGGAAAGCCAAATAAAGTATGGACTTTAGTTAAAAGTAACATATCATGGTAGGAATATTTGCAAGACAGAAATCCACAAGTACAACACATATGGGCCTGATTTCATGCTATAGCTAAAAGAGATTAGAGTTTAATGGATAGAATTTGTCCAATTGTGAGAAATAGTCAAATAGCAGATCAGAGATCATATTGAATGATAACTGGGAAAGGGTTAGTACATCAAGAAACAGGTCCATAATCAAATGATAGTTGAACATAGGTGAGCTACCATGTGATATAAGAATTCAGCAAAAATCAATAGAAGCATTTTGTTATAATCGATCAGCTGCATATTATTTAAATAATGAATATTTTCGAAAAATAAGTAAGGAAAAATAAGTAAGGTATTAATATGAGTTCATTTATTACCCTAAACATACCTTAAGATGCTAATAACAAGGGAGACTGAGTGATGGGTTTGTGGCAATTCCCTGCACTATCTTTTCATTTTTCCTGTATTTTTATAAAACTATTAAACTAAAATTTTAATTAAAAAAATTTAAAAGGAAAATGGCTATGGTGAATAAAAAAAAAGACAATAGAAAAGGTGAGCATTAAGAAGAGATGGAAGTTAACAGTCAAAAATAGGAGCTTTCAATCCAATGGATACTGAAGTATCAGCACTGGGGGGAAAAGAAGTGAAAGTATATGTCTAGATGCCAAGAAGGATTTGGAACAATGCATTAAAAATGGCTGCAGTGGATTCATAAGCACAATTAGCATCTTGACTGAGAACCAAAAACAAGTCAGCTGTGGGGAATGAGCAGGCCAAGGTCATAAAATGGTCCTGCAACAGCCTCTCAGTGAGACAAGGTAGCCCCAAAGAGGAAAGTGTGGGGTAAACAGAGGCCAGGCTGTGACAAGGACTTCTGTGTTACATGTTCCCTCTGGTATTTCTAATTTGGAGTAAGAGTCGAATTTTATTTCTTCAAATTTGTCATTTTGACATTTTTGTCACCTCCACAAAGGTTTTTATGTCTAGATACAGGCAGCCCCTGCTTCTCACTACCTTGAATTTTGTCTAGCAGGAGAGGGTCTAAAAACAGCGTCTGGCAATACTGGGTCTGACCAGCCTGGTTTCAGCAGCAGATTCTTTATTTGGAGGGACTGAATCATCCATTTCTCACCTTTCTCACCAGCCAAGTATTTTTAACTTACTGTCAGCTATGGAGTGAATGTAGAGTCTATAAAGAAAAAAGATATTCATTTTTCATTTTTCTGCTTTCAACTGCTGAATCCAGGAATGCATTATAGAAAGAAAAAAAAAAGTAGGGTCTTCTATGTAAAAATAATATTGATTTGTTTAACATTTTACTCCATGTTTTCTAAAGGCCTAAGGTGAGTCTCTGCAAGCCTGAAGAGGGGCTGTTTCTTACCTGGTGACAGCTCATTTGTACAACCCTAAGTGTAGCACAGTGTTCAGCAGCCTTGAGCTCCCCAGCAGGCTCCAGGGATAGAGAGGTCACAGAGGTGGTCACATCCAGCCCTACACTAGGAGGACCTGCCCAGAAGCTGAGCCTCTGTGGGCCTGCTCTGCTCGACCGCAAAGACCTAAAAGACAAAAGAGACAGCTTGAACTAATGTTTTACAACCACTGTAAAGAGTGATACCCAAGAAACTAACCCTCGTGGAAACAATTTGTTCCAAAATCTAAAAGGAACTCTCACAATTCTTTTCAGTTCTTAGGTCTAAAACTAAGACAACTGAGGGAAAGAAGCCAAAGCAAATGATTGAAGAAGAGAGAGAGGCTTGTTGCTCTTCTCTGTGTTTGTGTTCAAGAAAGGCAATTCAAAGTATTTAAGCAAAACTTTTGTTTCCCTCTGTTGTCATTTGCATAATAGATAAAAAATGTATTTCATGGTCAAGGATAGAAAAGGATATGGCAATGACTGGATAATGTAGAAAGATGAAATTCAGATAAAACAGTTCTGTGTGGTGCACTGAAAAACACAGAGTAAGTTATGCCTTGGGATAGGAACACCAAGGGAAATGCCAAAGCCAGTTAAGATAATGATTAACAAATATACTGTCTGAGCACATACTCCATGCCCAGTACTGTGAGCACAAAGGACAAAGGAAGGAAGTTAAGGTGAGAAAAGTCCACCTACAAAAGGTGACCAGACCATGACGCTAAAGGGAGGGAGGCTTGAACACAAACACAGGATGAGAGCTGTCAAAGAGGCAGGGTAACCATCAATGCAGAGCAATGCATATTTGAAGAAAAGCCTATAGTATCTGATCTGTCCTCAGAGTCTTTACAGATGTTTGTAATGGACCAAAACCAAACTCAAGTCTACAAAAGGAAACCTGTAATTATATCAAACATCCATACTGCAATCACCATATGCCAGACACATGAAAATATATTAACTCACTTAATGCTTGGGATAATTCTGTGTGACAGGGACTTTATTCTATTTTATAGATGAGGCAACTGAGGCACAAAGAAATCGAGTGACTTGCCCAAGGTTGCACAGCAAGTAAGTGTGCTCTTAGCTGCCATATGCTGATTCATATCACCAGGAAAAAGCATGCACATTCAGCTTATAGCTGTGTTGTGCCCAAAACTAATTAAACTGTTTGGAACAACTTATTGCATTCAGCTTATAGCTGCGTTGTGTCCCAAACTAATTAAACTGTTGAGAACAACTCATTTCTCCATATTTGTTCTCTCACTCAATCATTCCACAATAAATATTGAATGCATACTGTGCACCACACACTATTAAAGGATTTGGTGATACAAAACATTGAAAAAAAAATCCATGTGTTCTTGAGGCATATATTCTACTGAGGACAACAGACAAAATAATTAAGAATAGTATACAGTATATTAGATGGTAATAAGTATGGTAGAAACAAAGCAGGAAAGGGGGACAGGAGTGACTAGCGAAATTTAAAATAGTGTGGTTGTGGGTATCACTGAGACCCAAGGAGGTGAGGGAGAAAGGCATGCAGATCACTGGAGAAGGGAGCAGGGAGCATTGGAGGCAAACAAATATCCTTGGACCAGAAGAGGATAATTGTCCAAGGCATTTTGTGCCTAGAATGGATCTATAATTGGTTAAGTCCCTAGGCCAAGCCTCAACATGTGTTTTACCCCAAACATAATTGAAGTATAAGCTATCTCCAAATTATATTGGCTTCACATACTGCTCTTCTACCTAGAAGGATTTTCCTTCACACCCAATGGCTACCAGCTCCTCTTCCTTTATCTCTTGCTAGAAGCAGGTCATTTTCCAAATCCTTTAGGATATTTTCCAGTTTCCATTTTGCTTTTGATTAGAGTTACTTTTACACCTTCTTTTCCCTATATATTCTACATACCACTGAGGGTAGGAAATGGATCTGGTTCATCATTTAATTATCTCAGAGAATAGCCTTACTCATACTCAGTGTTCAATACATATTTTTTGAAAATGCTTCAATGTGCACTTTCTATCAAATTAAACTCCAAATTATAATATCACTAACTTTACATCTCTCTTTTATTCTGGTGGTGAAACATATTCTTATCATACTTTATCAAATTTTTAGTTGCTTAATAATCACAAAGCATTTTATCAAAATATTACAACTAATCTACATGAAAAGGTTCAAGCTAATATTTTAAGCTTCAGTGATCTTAAGGAGTAACACTTTTTCTTACACAACCATAGATAGAAAGAGACAGATTAGTTAAGGCCACTTTGCTGTAAATAAGTAAAAATGGCAAATTGCAAAATATCTTTGCTTATATAATCAAAACATAATAAAGAATAATATTTAAATATCTCAAGTAGATAGAACATTAATAAATAAGTCCAAATTTCCATTTTTACCTAATCTGACTGTGACCAACAGTTAATACACTGTTATTTCCTGACTGAAAAATTTATTAGCATGGGCCTGGTGGTATACTCTTGTGATCCAGCAATTCAGGAGGTTGACGTAGGAGGATCACAAGTTTGAGGTCAGCCTTAACAACTTAGTGAGACCCTGCCTCAAAATAAAAAATAGAAAGAGCCAGGGGTATAGCTCATTGGTGTAGCACCCCTGTTTTCAATTCCCAGAAGAATAAATAAATAAATAAGTAAATAAAATAGAACTAGCTAGGTTGGCTTTCCATAAGAAATACCACAGACCTGTCATGGGGTTGTTAATATATTACCACCAATGATTCACTACCACACTACTTTAAAAACACAAGTACAATGTAGGACACAGTACTACAGAATTTAAAATCATTTTCCCTCATCCTCTGATATAGAAAGCAGTCTAAAATGTTGTATAACTGATTTGAAAGTGACCAGCTTGACATTTCAGCTCCACTGTTATTTCTGCTTTTAAAAGGGTAGAAAATAAATAGGGAAATCACTAAGAAAGACATTGTGGAGAAACACAACCCTTATTTGGGAAGTTTCCTCCATCTGAATCTCTCCTGGTGGGACTCTAGGGACATGACCTGGCTGGAACAACAGGACAGCACAGAGGGCTCCTGTTTGGTGGCCACAGAGTAACCAGAACTTTACATCTTATTGCACAAGAGCTAAGAGGAAAGGCAGATGCAATGTCCTGTCCATAGAACCTAAAAACCACCCAGCCTTGGGTACAAATAACTTATTACTCTTTGTGCCATCCTGGTTTCAAAATATGAACCTCTGAATAGAAACTGCTTTTCCCTTTCTTCTCTCCTTGGCCTAACCTAGAATCATTCTTCCTTCCAAATCACGGTAGCATCACATCCTTTATTTTTTCGGACATAATTTTTTCCCGAAGCCAACCCTAAGTATCATTTCCACCACCTTGTCATTCACACAATAGATATATCTGGAATCTGCCACATGACTCACCACACTGAACTTGGAAGACATGAGGATGGACAATACAGGTAGGTCTCATATTCATTAAGGATAAAAGGAAAGAAGGGGCACCTCGAAGTGTAGGAAATGATAACCCACGATCAACTTATTGAAGTACAGTGGCATATTTAAAAATATATCACACAGTGAGAGACACTGGTAAGAGTTGATAGAAAGTGAGATTCAAGGGAGAGGGAAAATTAACGTCAAAATCACAACAGGAGGTTTTCCAAGCTCCACAGCCCAGCCATGGCATCCGTCCCTCCCATCTAACTGCCTCTCACTCCTCAGATTTTAGCTTAACCTCACCATCTTTTCTCCCGCCCAAGATAATGGCAACGTTTGTACTCTGCTTTCTCAGCAATCATTTTCCTCCCTGCAAGTCTCTTGGGGACAAATGGGCTGGGGGTATGGAAAACAGTACATTTTCGGCTTTACAATTCCCCAATTGATTCATGACATTAGCAGAGGCGAGCACTTGAGAAAAAGAGAAAATAGAAAGCTTTTGGAGATTCTAAAGATTTGGCTTTGAATTATAAAAGCAAAATCCAAGAAAATCCAGAACAAAGGATTCATGGAGTAGGAAACATTTCAGAAGAAACTATCTCAAGAGCAGTTTTCTTACCATTTGGATATGGGATAACAGTTTGAGGGGTTCTCCAGTTGTGAGACATGACAAGTGGCCTACCACCCTGCCCTTTTCAGCTCTGAATTGAATTCAGAGCACAAAGTTGTGCATACACCAGAAGTTACATGTGGAGAGGAGTCCATTTCCTGGCTTTTCACCATATGGTTCAAACACCACCCAGCTTACCTCAAAGCACCAAGTCCAACAAGATGACCAGGTGTAGGTTCAAAGGGCTGAAAAGGGATACAGATGGCAGAGACCTCCCTAAGGCAGTTCTCAAACTCATGGCTTCCACAGTGTAGTACATGGAAAATGGCCAAGAGTTCCTGAGAAGTTACCCACCAGCCCTGAGAGTCACAGAAGAAGAGAGATGATCTGAGAAGAGAGATGATCACTCATGGTCTGGTGCAGAGGATGCAGGCTGGGGGAAGACCAAAGACCAAATGGAAGGAGACTCCCTCGTGGAGACCAAAGAGACCAGAAGAAGACAATGAAATCGGATTCCCTTTCCTTAGGCCACAAAGTCTTGCCAGGAATTTAAGGGAAGTAGAAGGAAAGAGAAAATTCTAATTTAACTGAATTTTAGACCAACTTTAGATTTTAGTTTAGATTTAAAGCAGAAGTGAATGTTGTCAAAGCAACAAGATTAAGTTTTCCATTAAAAGCAGAAATAGGTACTAGAGAGTTGAGTTCAGTTATAAAGTTTCAGCTTTGCACATCCAAGCTTGTGGGCCATTATTACTTATGAAACACCTCCCTTTTTATTGGAACAGAACAGATACTCCCTAAGCAAATCCATTAACAGTGTATGGCAGGATCAGGCTCAATTCCAAAAGACAGATCATAAATCCAAATTATCTTCTTTCTCAATGCTTCTTAAAAAAAAAAAAAAAAAAACAACTCAGTAAACTTCTGTACAAAGATAGTTACAAGTTACCTACCCAAGCCTTCCCCATTGAGAAACCACATTGATTAATTAATTCAATCAAAGTCCATTTCATTCTCATTGAAAAACTTTTTGAACAAATGACTAGTTTTTAGTAAATTCTAATATAGTTGCTAATAGGAGGGCTAGGAGCCAAATAATTTCTATGTCCATGCTGGAAGAAGCAATATCACAAGGCTACCCACTAGATTTTCCAAGGGAGTTTGTAGAAGCCAGGGTTCAGAGCCCACTGGGAGCTGGAGCACTAATTCTAGTTCCCCAGTGATACGTAATACCACAGCAAGTGTGAATCTTAGACACATGAAGTGAGAGAAGCTGAATTTAAAAGACTCCATGCTGTGTAATTCCATTTATATGACACTCTGGAAAAGGCAAAATTATAGGAGTAAAAATAGATCAGTGGCTGCTGGACCTAGGGACAGGAATGGGGCTTGGTGAGAAAGGAAGCTGGGGCACCTGCAGGGGCCAAGAGATGGAACTGTTCCGTATTTTGACCGTCATTTGTTATTTGTCAAGATTCTTAGAAACAACCAGAAAAAGAGCAAACTTTACTAGACGTAAATTTAAAAATAAGTCTTTCTTTTTGAATTCTGATTTTGCCACTTAATGACCAAATGATCTTGCCCAAGTTTCTAAATGTCTTTGTGCTTCACTTCATTTACCACTAAAGATAAATGAAAGCACCCTTATCAGGGACCCTTTCAAGGAGGGCTAAGTTAACGTGAGTAAGGCCCTTAGGCAGTGCTGCCACTCGAACAGGCCTCAGTTGTAATGATCGTCACATCATCTCCAGCTTCACACCTGGTATATGCCAGGTGAAGTGGCTTCTGCTGGGCTCTGCCCTGATCTGCTCTTCACCTAAATAGCCATCCCCAGAGTCTGGGAAGACTGGCTGTTGTGCCCTCCCCACCCTTTTCCTCTCTAGGAACCATCTCTTGTACAGCCAGTAATTGCCTCTCGGCGGCCCTTAGGAAAGGGTACAACCTCGATCTGATGTGGTGGTACAAAGGCCCTGCCTCCCCCAGGCTCTTGATCTAGGATAACTCTCAAGGGCCATTCCAGTTCCAGATCTCCCTGCAGGATTGTTTTGGGCCTCAACCACAACCATATTCTGTGCCAGGCGCTGCCCATCTATGACATGTTCTTCGTAGGCAGAAAAGATAGAAAGTGTGCAGATTCCAGAGCCAGACGGCCTGGAGTCATTTCCTGACTTGGCTATGAGATCTTGATGGCACTTGTCTCCTCTGTGCCTGTTTCCTCGTGGGGTTCTGGCAAAGGATGAAATGAACTGATGTATGCAAAAACAGTAGCTGGCCTGGGGTAGACACTGAACTGTGAACTGCTTTTCTTACCAGTTCATAGGGATCCAGAGTCCGTCTGAAGTTCTGTAACCTGCAATGTCTTAGCACTCACTTATACGTAGCTTATTCCATATTATTATTTTTAGTCTAATGATTTTTCTGTGCTTTATCTAACCCAAAAGTGAGTGTCAGTCCTGTCTCTTTCAGTTTACAAAGTAGGGATACAGGGAAATGAAATAATTTGCCCAGGACCACACAGTCAGACTGTGCCATACCTATTTATTTTCAGAACTTGGGCTTTTCCATTATATCTATAAGTTATATAGAGTTGTTGCAAAGCTGCTCCTTATACAAACTTATTTAGTTTTATATAGTATATACAATATAGATCTTAATAAGGAAACAATAATTATACACATATTGAAAGAACATTAAAGAGTGACATCCCCTCCCCCAGCACTTGAACCCCTTCTGCATGTCCAGCAGCTCTTTGGTTGTCTGCCTCTGAACATTTTCAGCCATAAACAGATCATAGTTTGATCTGGGATGTTCCTTCCATCAGACAGGGGCTATATCAAACCACTTTCCCTATTACTTTCCCTCATTGTCCTACTTCGAACTGTGGAACAACACCAAATAAAACAAATCCTTCATCCATGTCCTAGCCTTCTAAATATTTGAAACCAATTAGTACTTGTTTCCAAACTAAACAATGCAGAAAAATGTCCTCAACCAAACCTCCCACCCCAAAACTTTCAGTTCCTCTCCAGCCTGTGCACCTTCCTCTGCACACACCGCAGCTGCCAGCTTCCTGAAATACAGCACCTGAACCCCAGCAGATCCCCATCTCTGAGCTGAGTAAGTCAGAAAAAGCAGACACTAAAAACCTCTTCCATATACACACTGTTTTCACTAATTCAACCAAGGAATCTACCATTTTGGGAAATCATGTCACCCCCAGGGACTCAAGTAGAACTTAACTCTCAACTAGACTCACCAAATTTTTGTTAGAAATCTCCTTCTCTATGCTCATACTAGCCTATCACCGTGCTGTTTCATTAGGATTCGACCCTTAAAATCTTTTCTGGCTAGATAGAACCCATTATTTTAATTTTTCTGGAATACTTTGTCAAATAATCTTCATCTAAATTATTCATTTCTCCCAACTTGAGTCCAGCATGCCATTATAGACTACCACTAAAACATTTATGAAAATAATGACTTCTTGTTTGTAAAGACAGAGACCTCCCTCAAGCATGCTAGCTACCTCTTCCTTAGGCCCCCTTGAGATTCTATGTTCACCCAGTTACAAGTTCCGCTCATGGCACCTTGATCCAAACTGCAACCCTTCTTACTTTTCCCATAGGCACCATGAACGACTTTGTCAGATCCTAGCCAAAATCTCAGTGTGCTCCATATCTGTCTTCCAAAACTTTCCTAATCTACAACCCTATTTTGCTTTTTCATACATAGTTCCAGCTCAAGGGCAAAAGGCACTGACTGTTACTCTAAGAAGCAAATAACAACTTCAGGTGAAATTCACAAGATTTTCTTTGGATGTGCTCTACGGACCATGAACTAACTGCCCAGGGAAAAGACACAGCCTGTTTGCAGCAGTCAACAAGGAAAGGGCACATTTTAAAATAAATAAATAAATCCATTGGGTGAGGTGGCATATGCCTATAATCCCAGTGGCTCAGAAGGCAGCAGGAAACAGGATCACGAGTTCAAAGCCACAAGTCAGAAATTTAGCAAGGCCCTAAGCAATTTAGCAAGACCCTATCTCTAAACAAAAATATAAAAATGGGCTGGGGGTGTGGCTCAGTGGTTAAGCACCTCTAGGTTCAATCCTCCGTACCAAAAATTTAAAAAAAAATAAGTAAATAAATGAATAAGTCCATGTACTAGAAGGAAAAAGTGTGAAGGGGGTGTGAGTGATGAGGTCTGAGACTGCAGAGAGAAAAGGGGGACCAGACCTTGTAAGTCATGTTAGGGAATTGGGACTTTAGCCTGAGGACAATGGGGAGCCACTGACTGATGTTAAACAAGAGAGTGACATGATCAGATTTGCATTTTACAAAGATCACAGAGAAAGACTGTTCGGGAGATTCCAGCTTTGACAGGGAAGTGGGAATAGTTGACCTCAAAGGTCCCATCCAATGCAAAGGCTTTGGTTCTATCCCTTGAGCTAATCAGGAAACCCAAAGGAAGGTTACCTTCTTCCAGGGAGATTGTCTAGACACATCACACCCATGGAGTGTGTGCAGCTGCGTGTGCTTGTGTGCATTTGGGAGGGGGCACAGGCATAGCTAAAATCGCAGCACCCAGCTCCTGCGCCCGTCATGGTAGAATAAGTTTTCACTGCCTTGCATTCTGCCTGCTCAGCAAGCCAGGCTGCTAGGAACAGGAGCAATCCGTGAGCCTAATTCCCGAGCTGCAAAAGCACACACATGCCAACCCCCAATGCTGAAAGAGTCAAGGAAGCAAGGAAAGTTTGACAGAGACTCTATTAAAATTTCATCTTAAGAAGCATCACGTTTTCACAAAAATGTAACAGACAATTAGGTGGTAATTTCAGGATTCCTCATGCCACTGATTAAGAAGAGTTAGCCATAAGTGTAAACAAAGAGAACAAAAGAAGACTGAATGTCATTTCTATGTCACAGTGAAGAAGTGTTTAATAGGTCCACTCAAGGATCATATGATTTTCTAAAAAAATCTACTATTGCTTCACATTATGATTTAAAATATCAATTAAAGGTTCAGGCTCTATGAAGTTAAAGGTTACTATACAGAAGCAATATTTTCTGTCCAAGAGGGAAAAATAGGGTTCCGAAATTCTCTGGTCTATTGTACTGTTGGATATGAACCAGTTTGTTTCTACCTAGCAATCTGATTTAGCATTCCTTTATTAAACTTCCCATAAACATGCAGCTCCTCAAGTGCTCTTTGAACCAGGTTTAGGATTTTCCTATTTCTTTCATCAGTTTATGAGCTGAGTAAAATCTTGTACTCAGGTTCATTCTGTATTAGTGTGAGAATCCTATGCTAACTTTGAAAATTATGGTTTGATGTTTCTTAGCATTAAAATAATGTAGTGTTATTCTTCACTAGGCCCCATCCTGCTGTTGGGTTTCAAGGTCTGAACATTAAAGGGTGATGTTTTCTCCCATAGTGGGTCATTCCTCTCCTTTCTGGCTCTGTTTTTTAATGTTGAGCAGGGCTGGGCCAAACAGTACATCCTTACACATAGCATCTTAGAAAACAACATAGATGAAAAAATATTTACACCTAGGGCAGAAGAAAAATAGATGAAATGTTTTCTTCTCAACTTCTTCTCTCTTCCATTTTTTTAAAAATTCTACCAATGCAAAAAAATATGTATATTTATAAAAATATCTTCCAGGTTGTGAGGGAATTCTTTCCCATTAAAACAAATGAAACATATGTTTAAAACCAAATCACAAAGCCCCTTACTGCTTCATCAGCGTATTGGCATCCAGGGCCATCCCTCTAATCTGTTCTTTAGTGTTCTTATGTCTCTAAGTTTCTTATCCTGCCCAGTGGAGGTAATGAATCCCCCCACTGGATACTGTTAGAAAACTGGTCTTTCAGTAGTGGTGTTTTTGCAAATGCATTAAAACCAACAGGAACAACAAAAGACATTATGGGAAAAATCACTCAAACTTTGTGTCCTATGGAGATCCATTATGCTTTCCAGTGAAAATAATGTTATGTACATGACCCATCACCTGAAAACTGAATTGTCTACACCATTTTGAGACCATTAGGTTTTCTCCCAGTTATAAAAACCATTTTATCCTTTAACCACCAGATAAAAAGTACAGAGAGGAAATAAGCAATCCTGGTTCATTACCATCATGCTAATTCACAATTAAATTGCTCATTTTATCTAATGCCATTTAGAATCACTTGGTCTTCTTAAAGTCTGTTAGTTGGCTTTGTGAAGCTTCTTAAAAAATATAACATTGGTTCTAATAATCCAAAGTTAAGATTATTTGGTTGTTAGCATGAATTTCATCTTCCCTTATGCTAGAAGCATTTCCTGTTTCAAAACCACTCAGCCAATAAGTATTGTGCTGCTCTTTTTGTGGCTTTTACAGGACCTGACAACTCAAGCAGCTGTCATCAAGGTACATTACGGCACAAAGTACAGTCCTCAAACATCGACTGTACAGAGACTACCATTAATATTTCAGCGTGAGTCTTTTGTATTAAGCTGGTTTCTGCAAATATCTCTGACAGATGCTGCCAGGCCACAGAGCCTCCCACAGCCACAACTCCAGACAAATGCAGAGTGGATGTGTGCTCTCCTCTAGCAGTTGTCTGAGTCCCTGTGACAGCACTCAGGGTGCAGTTGCCAGGCTTGAGGGTGCATTTGGTGGAGACCATGTGCATGGGGGGCAGTGGAAGGAGCTGGGCTCTGAATACTGATGAGCCAGAATCACCCCTGTGGCAGAGCCTGGAAAGGGAATGGTGAGAAACAATTTTCTTTCCTCTCGATTTTCTATGATTTCATTTGTTTACTTATTGCTATAGCCCCAATTCATTTCAAAAACAACTGGTGAAGGCTTGGAGTGCTCAGAGCAGTGCCCCCTGAACAAGCACCCCGGAACCCATTTGTTTCCTCCTACTCCAGGCCTGCTCTTAGCTTCCAAATAATTAAACAGGAGCACATTCACTCTCCCTGGTTGAGCCAGCACCCACAGCCATAGTCACCTCCCTGTGAAGGACAGAAGAGAAGGGGAAATTCAGTTAACCCTTTCCAAGAGCCAGAGGACGGTTTTATTTCAGCTGAGCCACAGGATGGGCCAAAAGAAATGAAGCGTCCACGTTCTGTCCAAATGCATCCTCCTGTCCCTGTTGTGTACCTGGCATGTGGAGAGCAAGCTGCAGATCCTTCTTTCTCGAGCAGCTCATGGATTCTTCTTAATGAAACAAGGAATGAGTAGAAGATGCAGGCAAAACAAGCCACATGGATGGCCCCACATTCCTCAGCCATGAACAGAGAAGGGATTGTCTATTTCCTAAGGACAGTTCCAAAGACGCAAAATGGCACGCTCAGAGAGCGCAGGGTGATAATTCACAAATGGAAGGTAATCTGGGTTGGTATCTATCCTAAATCTAAGAGGAGGGTGGGCAGGGGCTCTTCTGAAGCCACAAAAAAAAAAAAAAAAAAAAAAAAAATTAGCTAATGTTTATTAAACACTTCTAAGTGCTAGGAGTTCTGAACCAGAAGATGAACAATAACAAGGCCAAGTCCCTGTCTTAGGGAGCTCACTGTCTAATCAATGGATGTATTAATGGAGTGGAGCCACGTTTAAATTGGGGATGTATCCTAGAGTTAGCTCTAATGACAAAAATTGTAACAAACTCTATGCAAACTCCCACTGGAAAATGCTTTCAGAAAGAAGCCAGGTTTCCCCTGTATATAAAGTGATGGTTCTTTGATTGGGCCCTGGTGAAGTACTTAGTTGTCCTGAATTCAGGTTCAGTCATGTGAAGGAGCAAAACCTGAGTTACAAAAAGTGAGCAGAACTGTGGTTGGTTTGAACCAAAATCAATGAACAAATCACTAGTGTTCATGTACATTAGTAAAAGCCACTTGATATCTGTAATAAAAAAAATCAAGATATTGTTTGCAATAACAAAGAGAATTATACATTACTCAGAAACAAATTGAACAAAACATGTATAAAATCTCTGTGGATAAAATTACAAATAACTCAAAGAGCAAAAAGCAAAATATGTGATTAAATGGATAAATTATATGGGAAAAATTATAAGAATGACAATACTTTGCAAAATTAATTAATTCAGGGTAATTTCTTGATTTTTTTTTAACCTGGGTAGGGCCTCCTAAGCTAAGCTCTTCCTTTTTGGGGGGAGTGGGTTCTAATTAGTTATACATGACAGTAGAATGCATTTTGACACATCATACATAAATGGAATATAATTTCTCATTCTTACGTTTACACATGATGTAGAATCCCACCAGTCATGTAGTCATATATGTACATAGGGTAATAATATCAGATTCATTCTACTATCCTTCCTACTCCCTACCCCTCCCCACCCTTCATTCCCCTCTACCTAATTCAAAGTATCTCTGTTCTGCTCTAGCACCATACCCCCTTATTATGAATTAACATCTACATATAAAAGAAAACATTCAGCCTTTGGTGTTTGGGGATCAGATTATTTCGCTTAGCATGATATTCTCCAGTTCCATCCATTTACTGGCAAATGCTATAATTTTGTTCTTCTTTAAGGCTGAGTAATATTCCATTGTGTATATAAACCACATTTTCTTTATCCATTCATCTGTTGAAGAGTACTCAGGTAGGTTCCATAGATCAGTTATTGTGAGTTGAGCTGCTATAAACATTGATGTGGCTGTGTCATTGTAGTATGCTGATTTTAAGTCCTTTAGGTGTATACATATATTAATAGCAGAGGTTCTCAAACTTCAGTATACATTAAAGCCACCCATAAAGATATTGATGCACTAGTAGGTCTGAGGTTAGGTCCTAGAATCTGCATTTTTAAGTCAACTAGTTGATTCTCTTTAAGATGATCTATGGGCCACATTTAAATAAACTGTGGCCCTTGAAATCTGGCCTAAGGAGTGAGCAGCAATGTGACTGGTGGCATCTTGGTTTGGACTTTTGGAAAAGATTATGTCTCAGTGTGCTGCTCCATCAATCTTTGCCATGAGTCAGAAAAGTCCATCTTTTGAAATTAAAACATTACCCAAATTGGGGTCAGTTTGGGGGGGAAAAAAAGAGTAAAACCTTTAAGCACTAGATTCTTCAGCATGGAGAGAGATTCTCCAACAAAGCCTAAACAGATCGGCTAACTCAGATTTAAAAGACGTATATCTTTCAACTTCACCAGTTGAAAGTCCCACCAGTCCAAAGGCATATGCTTTGTCCGTAGAGTTGTCTTCTTTGTTTTCGTTCTCTCCCCTTCTCTTTTGATCTCACCCTGTCCCCTTGCTTTCTTCCCTGTTCCTATCGCCCTGTACCCTTGGTTTATAGGTAAAATTGCGTAAATTAAATGCATATAACTATTTGGGACCTCACCCTAAATAATATGATAAATGCTTTGACAGAATAAAAGTTGAACCTAGATATGGTAGATGAGTTTCAGGGCACATGCTGGAGTAAACCCATATTAATGGGGTTCGCTATCTTAATTCCAAAGAAACTATGATTGAGAACAATCAAGAACATTCCTAACTCACATTTCACCAGGGAGACTGTCAAGGCCTTGCTGAGGTTTCCACCCTACTCTCCCCACACCCCTGGGTTTGGAATCCCAATGCTAAGGGACTATGTCAGTCCACAGGATTGCCCCATTTATATATTGTGAATTCAGCACAGTGAGTCTTCAGTTACTATGACACCATATTTGAAAAAAATATCTTAATATTTTTAAATCCTCTCAGAATAACTTCATTCTTCTTGATTTAAAATCTACAGTGTTTTTAAAATCCTAAGAGAGTGAAAAATTCTGCCTGGAGGGTAAGGGAAGGCATAATGAGCCATCTTTGAACTTAGATTTAAAAGATGGGATAGAGAGAACTGGGGGCAGGCAGGGAGAAAATCGTGAATGGTGGCAAAGGAACTAGAACAAAAGCACAAAGATTTTTTATTATTATTAAAGAAAAAAAGTCACAAAGTAAAAGAAACCTGCCTTGACCACTGCCTCATCTGCTCTTTCTTCCCACTTTCTTTCACTTCTTACCACCAGCACAAATTTTCATTTCGTGGCCTGTTCCAGGTAGGAGAAGCCCACATACCCCAGCCTGCCCTACTTCATTTTCCTGGTCCTCTTGGTAAACAATAAAACCATGTAATTAGTTATTTTAGCTAAGTTGTTAAAATTAATATGATCTTAATGCCTCATCTATTCCATTGAGCTTTCTCCAATCTGTTCCCTGCCAAATGGACCTTTTCCCTCCTGTGTCCCACAGCACTTTGAAGCTCAGTGCCTGGGCCCTTGTCTGTCTCCCCTACCAAGTAGAAGGTCCCTTTCACAGCAAGGGCACCTTCCTGTTCACATTCAACTGGACTGAACGGGCCTTTTCACAAACAGACTCTTCCTGTGGAAAAGCGTAGGAGAAAGACTGAGGAGACTTGTAGTTTTTATTAATAAGTGATGACATGAGGGAACTGGCTTCAGAAAAGGACTCCTTCTCTAACTTTGTACTCTTGATGTTTTAAATAGCCTCTTTTTCATTTTCAGAGATGTATCTTGGTAAATTGGAAGTTTACTATAAGAAATGTAGAACCATGCTCAAAGGGACTGGTTCTACTTTATAAAAATTGGTTTTCTAATCCATTCTGTTCTTGGTGAAAACTGACAGAAATTATTATTGAAAACTAATCCAGACATTTCTTTAGATATCAAGTAGCCTTTACTTAGAAACAGTGCAATGATTTAAGTGCAAATCAGTTTAGAATATGTGGGTTAATTATTTCTTTAAAATACATAAAAGTTTGAAAAGTCATGGTCCTATATTATTATAACCGTGGCTTCCTATTGAAAACACAATGGCCAGACATAAGATGTAAATGTGTTCTACAAAAAGTAAGACTCACTTAGCCATATTATTTTTACCAAAAGTATTTTTTCAACCTTTAGTAGTATAAATTAGTTGATTATTGAATTCATTAATTCATCCAATAAACCTGTATTAAACGTCTTACATAAAGCTTTACCCTATTACCCTTCAGCATCATTCTCCTATAACTAGAGAGGGTGAACAAGTCTTCCCAGCATCCCTTTTCATCTTTTTAATTGTTATTCTTATTTCTCAGTCAGAATCTTCTCATTTAAATTGTACAACTAAATGTTGAGACTAGAAGACTGATCAAATTCCTCCTTTCAGTAAAATCATTTTCTGAAACCAGGAACTTTTTCAGGATCTATGAAGACTCCCAGAAATACATGGTCCCTAACTGGAAAACCTAATCTTAGAGATGACTAGCATGTATTAATATCGAATAAAGTAAAACTATCCCAGTTCCTGCAAAGATTAGTGATTTTGATAATCTTATTCATTGTGGGTGGCAGTTATAATTGATTAAGTTTTTTGGAAAGAAATAATAGATATCAAGAATCAAAAATGTGTAATACAGCTGTGTGTTCTGTTTCTCAGATGTAAAGTCAACATGATAAATTCTTATAAGGATCTCTATAGTCAGATTTCAACATGGTGGGCCTTGACTCTGCTCCAAACAACAGAACATTTCATTGAACATTTATAGTATATTTATTTGGATGGAAATAGAGATGATAAATTATTTCACTTAGTGGATAAGGATAAAGATATTCAAATATTATTTATTACTAGTATTGATCATTTACATTCAACCTCATTCTCAAAAGGACTTAAGGTTTCAAACATGGACTGAAACCTCTGAAACCATTAGCCAAAATAAATCTTTCTCAAAAAAAAAAAAAAAACAGGACTTGAGATTACATTCAAAGATATATAAAATATAAAAACATTTTTTTCAAAAATAATAAATGAAGAGGGCTGGGATTGTAGCTCAGCGGTAGAGCGCTTGCCTCGCATGCGTGAGGCCCTGGGTTCAATCCTCAGCACCACATACAAAGCAATAAAATAAAGACATTGTGTCCATCAACAACTAAAAAATATTTAAAAAAAAAATAATAATAATAAATGAAGATATCAGAATTAATGAAAAATGAGAATAGGAAAGTGAAGTAAAGCCAGACCAAGCGGAACACAGCTCAGTAGACCCTTAAACTTGGAATTAAACTTCTTAGCAGCCACACAAAAGGAGAAAATATTCACTGCATATGAGAGACATGATATACTGAAATAACCGTAGCCTGTCTGATATTGAGTCTTCAAAGAAATTTGCCCGTGATTTTACCAGAAGCTGAAAGACTAGACTACACCACAGAGTCACCCCCTCTGGCAATATCTGCTCCAATCACAGAGGGACAACAACAGCTCTGGTTGCCCAGAAGCCTCGGGAGTATCACCTCCACACAGATGCTAGGAGATGGCAGCATTCCATTTCATGTTCATTGGGAAATAAGGCGCCTTGTCTTCTCTCTGTCCCTTTGATATCCTGAGATTTCCATCTCACTGAGATGAAAAGAACCAGTGTACTCTGGCCCAGACAACTCGAGTAGATGCAGTACAAGGCTTTGCATATTACAGTTAGCAAACCAAATTTATAACAGATGAAGAACATTGTTCAAATATTTGTTTATTTTCTGACTCCAAAGGGTAACTGGAAACAAAGGCCTACCTTGAGAAGTTATCAGAGAGTGGTGGAAGTAGCATTTAAAATTGTAGGGATATTTCAAGCCTATCTCATTGCTCGTACAAACACCTACTGTTAGTCATACATTCTTTCCACTGGAAGGTACTATTTATTCCACCACATTGGATCTGTGCCCATTCTCACAGTTCCTTCTATATCAACCCAACCATGATTAAGGAACTTACGTCCAGTGTGTGGTTCTACTGAGTAGCCATAATGAGAGGTCGGAGAGCAGCTTGCTGGCATATGATACATGCCATAAGACTTGGGCTGTGAGGAAAGGGAGCCAGCAGGCCTTATTCTGAGAGGAAATTTGATTCTGGGGCGTGAACGTGATTCTCCTCAGTGGTGATTTGTGAGGAGGATAAGAATCTATGGATTTAGCCATCCCGGCTGAAGGTCCCAGCTCAGTCACTCCATAGCATGAGATGACTCGTTTAACCTATTTTCAGTTGTTTCCTCATCTGCATTCCATATCTACACTCGGTGGATGTGTTGTAAGAATGAAATAATCAAATACGGAAAACACCTGGGAATACGTGCTTAGCTCAGTGTAAGTGCCCAGTACATTGTAACATTTAAGTTTTCTAGAAGAGATATGACACAAATAGGCTTCGATGGCAGCTTAAGAGACTTGGGTCTGATTAAATGATCGCTTTATGACTAAGTGAAGAGAGGAAAAAATTATTCTGCTTAACCACTACGGTCTGCCAGTGCCTCACACAGCTCCTGGCAGACACTAGTAGCTCCATAAAAGCTTTTCTTTTATGTTTTCATTCCCTTCACCTAATTTTCCCTAATGTTAACATTTTATATTGTCATAATACAATGATCAAAACCAGGAATCAATAAATATTTTGAATGACTACTGGATGTATATTTTTAAATGGTCAAAAACAAGGTTATTTTCCATCTATCTGGAATCATTTCTTTCAGGAAACAGAACAGAAAAATAAAAAGTCCTTTTGAATCTTACATTCCTATGTATCAGAATTCCAAAATCATTTTGGAAAGGAAAAACAATTCCTTTCATTACAGTGGTGAAGCCCATGGATGTGGGCTGCAGAGCTGCCGAACAGAAAATGTAGGAGCCAAAATAATTGATAATTTGGGGCTCAAGATTCACAGTGAAGCAATGAACTTCAGCTTATTGAGTAAACCAGGATTTACAACAACAAAATGTATCGGTGCAAATTATATAGAACATGAGTTATTCTTTCTATTGTGAGCAAAGGACGTCTTTCAAATCATAGCTCTTTGTTATGAATATCTCTATATCCTGCATAGACGTTTATCACACCCCCACCAATTTTGTGAAGAGACAGTAAGTCAGCGAGTTACCTAATTTGTGTCAGGAGCAGGGAAATCACGTGTCAACAACAGCATTTTTTTTTTTGCCTCCCAGTGACAGGTGAGCACTCCAACTGTTGCTGATCCCTTAGAATTTTCTGCTTCCTCATTCACTGAGATGTTTTCTTTTTTTCTGTTGATCAGAAGCAGTAAGGCAAAATAGGGCACAATGTGTGACAACAAATGACATCTGAAATAACTGTCCATGGTAAACCACATATACAGGACCCAAAAGACCAGATATTTTTGAAGATTCACAACAATAATAACAATTTTATATCATAACACTTTAAGCCAGGGGCAGTGGCACAAGCCTATAATCCCAGTGACTCAGGAGGCTGAGGCAGAAGGATCTCAAGTTCAAGGCCAGCCCCAGCAACTTGTTGAGTCCCTAAGCAACTTAGTGAGACCCTGTTTCAAAATTAAAAATAAAAGGGCTGGGGGATGTGGCTCAGTGGTTAAGCACCCCTGGGTTCAATCCCTGGTACAAAAACAAAAACAAAAGTAAGACTTTGGCCATCATATAAAATTTTAAAATGCTCAGCTTAGTTTGAGAGTTAAATGACATCTTGAAGAACTTCTGACCATGAATGAGATGAAAAGTAGCTGTTGACCAAAATGAACATTTTTAAACCTTCTAGGTAAATAGCTGTTTCATCTTTTTTTCCCCTCACTCTCTCTTCCTCCTTTTCTCCCTCCCATTTGCTTTTCTTTTTCTTCCCTGAGGTTGCATTCCTTTGCCCTGCTCCCTGAGCCCCAGATGATTTGCAAGACATCATGATTGTGGCTAAAAATCCTCATAAATGCTGGTCCACAGACGATGTATTAAGGAGAATGGAAGCAGGGAGCTCTTCTGCATTAAGTGCAAGGTAGAGGAAGAAATGTTGACCCCGGAAGTAGATGAGCTGGGGCCAGCTGCCACTCTCCCTCTCACCTGTTATGAACTTAAGGGCACATGTTACTTTTTCTGAGAAACGGAGATGATTCCGCCTCTGTCTGAAGACTCTTTCAGGATCTCATAAGATCTCAGAGTTAGGATCAGAAAGAACTCCCCACAGCCTCCTCTTTTTCTCTTTTGTTTTCCTTTCTTTTTCTTTTGGTCTACTTCTTTCTTTCTTTCTTTTTTCTTTTTTTCCTTATTGCACTGACCCTGGGCTCTCAGAGCTGCTCTGTGAAGCTAACAACCAGTGTATCCATAGTCAACCACTTTAATCATCATCTGGCTAAGCATAAGTCCAGAAACATATACTTCACTCAAAGCCTTGTTGACAGAGTATCTAATAGTAACTCAAGTACATGAAATTCACTTCTTTGCAATGACTCTTCAGTACTTCTCTCAAAATAAGAAGAAGGAGGAGGAGGAGAGGAAGGAGAAGAAGAAGAAACATTTTTGCTCTTGAAGATATTTTCTTTACAAAATTCTGTCCCACAATCAAATTTGACTATCATTAACATTCTGTATGAATACATTTTTAATATACCTTACATAATTGCTGCCCATTTATTAACTTGACAGCAAATTGCTCAGAACAAACAAATTAAGCTTCTAAAACCTGTTAAATATTTATAAAGTACACAATGTTGCTATGTGAAGATACTCAACAAATATGAAGTAGTTGTGTATTTCTAAAATTTTACAACCCACTTGGGGAGATAAAATGTGTTGGATTTTAGAATGAGAAAGGCTTACAGGTCCATCCATTTATAGATGGAAACAGAAAATGATTCATTGTCCAGACAACAAAACAGAGAAGAGGAAAGGATGGTTTGACCACCAGGAACTGCATTAAGATGCCCTCCAAAACTGGCAAAAAGCATATTGAATCATATATGGCAAAATCCAGATAGATCTCCAGCAATGACATTATGTTGCAAAGGTTATCAGCAGAGGCAACCATGGTACATCCTGGTGTGAGTCTTGTATATCTTGCCATCACACCTAAAAAGAAGGAAGTCAGAGCTTCTCAAAGAGGGCTCTCTAGCATGTGACACATGTGATGGATAGAGGAAGGGACAAAGGAGACACTGATGCAGAGGTATCAGAGAGGTCTTAAATCAGCACATTTAGACAGGTCCAGCTATAGCTATGGATCAGTGATTCCTGGACCACAAAATAACCCTTCCTCAAGATCATGTGAGAATGAATGTTTGTCATTTGGTTGCTTTTGCTTTTCCAGGTATGAATTAGCAGTCACTATGTATCACAGCCAATTTGTGATGGACACATATATTAAATAGCATTTTCTGTTTATTAGTCATTTTATTATAACTTCACTAAAATATGCTTGTGGCATTTTTTTTTAATATTCCCAAGGCAAGTGCAAAAGGAAAACTGTGTCACCTAACAATTTTCCATAAAAATAATTATTTGTTGGTTGTACTTGGATGCAAGTACCAGGAGAGAGGAGACAGTGCTAGAAAAGACTTGCAGAGAAAAGAACACGGGGATGTGATATGACATGATGACACATAGCTGGGTTAGCACATTCCAGCTGAGGTACAAGATGAAAGGCCAACGCCCATGCGGAAAAATTAGCATTAAGCAAGTGACAGTAGTTTTGAGTTCAATAGCTGTTGAGAAGCTTTCTTGGGCAGGGAGGGCAGAACAAGCTCCATTGAGGAGCAGGATTCAGTGCAGCTGAAGCAGATAGTGCTCTGTGGTCCAAAACACACCGACTGGGTGATGCCTGAAATTGCTCTCATTTTAATGTTCGGGGTTCAGTTTCTATGATTAATTAAGCATATATTTGTGAGTTTCAACAATATAGCTGTTCTATTTCTCTATCTGAGACAGGTAAGAGTGAGGTAGTCCTATTCGGGAAGAGCATCACCAAACCAGGAACCAGAGGACCTACCTAGACTTAGACACAAACCTATGAAGTGTGATTTTGTGTGTCAATTTGAGTTGGCCAGAGGACACAAATATTTGATCAAAAATAAGTCTGGATATTGCTGTGAAAGTCGTTTTTTTTTTTTTTTAGATGAAATGAACATTTAAATTAGTGTACTTGGAATATAACAGATTACCCTCCATAATGTATGAGTAGACCTCATTCCATCCAATCCATTAAAGGCCTTAAGAAAACAAAAGGTTGAAATTCCCTGAGGAAGAGGAAATTCTGCCTGCAAATGCCTTCAAACTTGAGCTATAACATTAACTTTTCCCTACATTTTTAGTTTGACATCCATCCTGGAAAATTTTAGACTTGTCAGCCACACAATTGTCTCAGGCACTTCCTCAACAAGAGTTTCTCTTTCTTGTATACATATAGTAGACACACACACACACACACACACACACACACAGATGGTCCCTGATACACAATGATTCAATTTACTATTATTTCCATTTTAGAATGTTATAAAAGTGACACATATTCAGTAGAAATCATACTTTGGAATTTTGAGTTTTGATCATTCCCCAGCTAGTAGCAGGTAACATGATTCTTCTCTCTCATGCTAAGGAGTGGTAGCTCCCAGTCATCACTCAATCACCAGGGTAAGCAACTGGCACTCTACAATGTATTGTGTTGCTAAATGAATGGTATGCGGTAGGCTAGGTGCATTAAATGTAGTTTCAACTTATGCTGTTTTCAACTTATGATTGTTTCATCAGGACAAATGCATTGTAAGTTGAGAAGCATCTGTGGATAGTCATACACTGCACTGCAGCATTTCAGTCAAAAAGCAACCACACACACAACAGGAATCCCACAAGATCATATCAGAGCCTAGGTGTGTGCACGACGCTGTGCCACCTGGGTTTGCGTCAAGTACGCTCTATGATATATGCACTAATGACACATTGCTTACAATGTATCCCTGCCGTTCAGCAATATGACAACATACATAAACATACATATGCACACACATCCTATGGGTTTTGTTTCTCTAGAAATAAATATTTTTGACCAAATATTTGGGTCCTGTGGTCTATGCAAGTTAACACACAAACCCTAACTAACTCCAGCAACTTGGAGGCTATAGCAGGATTGAAAGTTCAAGGTCAGCCTCAGCAATTTAGCAACACTTTGTCTCAAAATAAAACTAAAAAGGGCCGAGATGTAGCTCAGTGGTTAAGCATCCTTGGATCCCGTCCCTAGTATCAAAGAAAGAAAGAAAGAAAGAGAGAGAGAGAAAGAGAAAAAGAGGGAGGGAGGGAGGGAGAGAGGGAGGAAGGAAGGAAGGAAACCCGAACTAACACATAACCTTTTAGGATTTAGATCCAGAACTTACAATAAAAGGGAATTTGTTTGAGCATAATAACCTAAGAGATTCAGGGCAAATAATAATTTTTTTAAAATCATACCTAAATATTGTTAGAGTAACACCAAAAACTTCTGAACTAAGTTTTGATCTAGTATCCCAGGAACCCAGTCTTGTAGTTTGGGCTCATAATTATCCTCTTTCTTTTTCACACTTTTGGTTTTGTTATCATCTTATAGAGTTTCTTAACTATAACCTGGTACCTAGCTATTACGTATTTGTCAAGGTTTTGCTACCTCTCCCAGAAAGTCTTTAGATATATCCTCTGTATATATTCCCTTTCTCCGCTGCTCTTTTCTTTTAAAGGAATGCACAATGTGCTCCTACAATAGTGTACTACCATACTGGGAAGAACAAGGTCTTTGAAATGAAAAGACATGTGCGTTCAAATGTGAATCTGAGGCAAACACTCACTGTGTGAGCTTATCCAAGTTACTTAATCTCTCTGATTTTCAGTTTCCTTCTCTCTCAAATTTCTGAGTCAGTCAGTGAGCATATTAATTGAGAGAACAAATATTCAGAACCCTTGTGACATAACTGACCTTGAGTGAAGAAGAAAACTTGTATCTTTATCTAGTTTCTTGATTTCCTCACTTAAAAAGTCCCCAATAATTAAAAATACCAATAAATGTGTAATTTAGGAAGTTAGTAACATTTCTTTCTTTTCCTTGAAAAGAAAGTCAAAGGACTGTATTATTTAAAGTTGTCTAACTTATGTAACAAATGACCCCCAAATAGCAGCTGCTGAACACAATGAATTTTATTTCCTGCTCACTTCACAGCTGTGAGGGATGACAGGAGAGGGGCTCTTCCACTGAGCCATTCCAGGACAAAGACCTTCACTATCTCATGGCTCCCCGCTCCTCTTGGTCCTTACAGTTCTTTCTTACAGGAAGAAAGGCAGGGAAGAGGGATGACCACACCTGGAAGCTTTTATGGGTCATTCCTGCAAGTGGTGCCTGTCACTCCAGCTCCCATCCAACCAGCAAGGTCTGCATCACAGGGTCTCACCTGGAAAATACAGTGCTGCCATGTGTTCAGAGAGACCAAAACAAAAATGTATGTGAACGTGGGCACCTATCTCTGTCTCAGGGGCCATAAGAAACTATTATTAGGTGAGGTTTTTTTTCACATTTGTTTGTTCTTAACTGTTTATTTTCCATTGCTTTCATCTATTTTACATACCTTTGCATTTTACATGAATTCCTGGGAGCACAAGTTTTTCTGTTCACAGAACTTAATAAATGGGGTAAGAGGAAGGCCAGAAGTCCCTTGGCATCTAATCCTGAAAGAAAAGATAGCTGATAAAAGGGAAGAGGAAAACTAGAGAAGCTTAGAGTGCAAAAGAAAAAGATGATTTTCTCACTGCCCCACTGAGATCATCTAGTCTGTA
Organism: Xerus rutilus; assembly: GCA_028644305.1. NCBI lineage: Eukaryota > Metazoa > Chordata > Mammalia > Rodentia > Sciuridae > Xerus > Xerus rutilus. Next base: position 41,326,775 of record CM053409.1, on the reverse strand, counting down.
CAGCATAAGAACCACAAAAGACAGCTACCCTGTCTTCAGTTGAGTCATCGCTTATAAGGCCTGTTAGTCTGTACATTTGCTGAGCCTTTTAAGTTCCCCATTGAGAGAAAGAACAAAACATCTAGGGGAAAAAAGGCTGCCAATGTCCACAGCAAATGACGGCCATGAGGAAAAGTGCTTTCACTTTGACTGACTAGTTCAAACTCCAATGAGAGGCTTCAGTAGAAACACAAGTGGCACTACCTCCTTTCCCCTAGTCACCACCTCCTATCCTTTCTTCTAGACCTTAACCATATGCTGTGTCCACAAAAATGCCAGATCTTCTCTTGCACTGGCCCTGAGCATACTACCCAACCCTGTCCAGGCAAAGACTCTTGCCTAAAGCTAGGCCCCTACCAAATGCACCCAGTTGCATGCTGAGCAGAGACCAACAAGATCTCCCCACAAACCCCTTACAAAACTATCAGCTTCCACTTGATCACTGTAGTGCCAGGACTTGCTGAATTGGCCATGCATTGGGGCGAGGCATCAGAAGGCTCATAAAAAGCATAGCTCTGATCTGACAGTACTGAGAATCAGGATCACTATCTACTGAGAGGCTGCCATATGCTGGCAACTTGATATACATATGTCATTAACTCCCTCACCACCCTAGCAGTAACATTAAGGTTGTAGGAATTAAATGAGGCTGGTTAGCCACCAGGTTTAGCAAAGGGTATGACACATGGAAAGATTGTGATAAAAGTTATTCTTATTTTTATGGCAATAACAACACCTTCTGATGCCAAGTCTGTAGTAGCGAAGGAATTGGAGTCTGGGGATAGGATGGTAAAGAAAAGAAGAGTCACAAATCTCCTAGAAAGAAGGTTCTTATCTAGGAGAGTGACACAATACACTGGAGGGCTTTGGAGAGACCACAAGAGGATCTAAGTACCTGGTGGAAGGAAGAAGGGAAGAGGGAGTATGTCAATTCCCTGGGGAAAACATTCTTATTGTCTTGCTTCTTAGATTTCTCAAGTCCTACACTATTCTAAAATGTCAAAATGAGCTGAGTGGCTGAAACAGTGAGACCTGTCAGAGTCAAGAGGTCAAGACCGTTTCTAGGATTCAAGTGGCTTGCTCTCTCGTGCCACCAGCCCATGTCCAGGTTGTGTACGTGGCTGATGGGCTAAGCTGCTCTGTTCCCATGAGCCTGTGAGGAGAGCTTATAAGTGAGGACACAAGTTCAATCTAAAAGGACACTATAAAAGGACAAAGATCATACAAAACACTAAAAATATGAATTTTTCTATCAAAATCTCCCATATGGACAGGAATTTTTTTAAGTTAAAAAAAAGCATTCAAAATTTTATGTGAAAAAGATGATTTAAATCTCATTTCTTTGAATTATACTCAGAAATACCATTCTTCTTTGCCCAACCAATGTGAAGGACAAATAAACTTCACTGTATCTGAAACTTCGAAGGAAAATTTTGAAGGTAATATTATCTCCCTCCAAAGGACATTTTATCCTGGGGATATGTTTTTATTGTAAATGCGTAGGAATCATCAAAGAAAAAAGTCAGTATAGGCTTAAAAAGAGAGATTTCTTAAAATTAGGAGCAGTCGCACTGCACCTGGCATTTTAGTTAGCTTTTTCACTGCTGTGCCCAAAAAACCCTAACAAGAACAATCAAGAGGAGGAACCATTTATTTGGAGCTCAGCTTTCAGAGATCTCAATCTATAGATGGCCAGCTCCTTTACTCACCTTAGGGTGAGGCAGACCATCATGGCAGAATGGTGTGGTAGAAGAAAGTACCTCAGGATATGGCAGCAAAAAAGCAGAGAAAGAGAAAGAGAGAGACCTCCACTCCCCAGGGACAAAATATAAACCCTACAAGAATGCCCCCAGTGATTCACTTCCTCCAGCCACACATTACCTGCCTACAGTTACCACCCAATTAATCCATCTCAGTGGATTCATGCTATTATGTTAAGGCTCTCATAACCCAATTGCTTCACCTCTATGCTTTCTTGCATTGTCCCACACATGAATTTTGGGGAACACGTCATATCTAAACCATATCACCTGGCCTCTTCTCTTTGGAATACTGGTGACGTTACCCCAGCCTACTAGGACAACAGCAGTAGAGTGGCAGTCACAAGTCCACATAGATCACATTCAATACTGAGCATATACATGCACACACCCCACAGGCATGGGGGAGGGGGCGTGTGTTTAAGGAATGGGAGTAGAAGTTTTCTTTCTTTATCTTGTCTTTAATTTTTAAAATTCTGTTCCCAGCAGACGTAGTGTCACATGCCTTTAGTTCCAGCAACTCAGGAGGCTGAGGCAAGAGGATTGCTAGTTCAAGGCTAGTCTTAACTTAGCGAGACCCTGTCTTAAAACTTAAGAAGTTGGTGATGTAGCTCAGTGGTAAAATGTCCCTAGGTTCAATCTCTACTACCATGTTCCTCTCAGAACTCAGCAGGAACTGACTGTAAGAATTATAGAGATGGCTGAAGTCACATCATCCAGCTACATCACCCTGGGCTTCCGTGGGTGTGGTGCTGGGCAGCTAAGCACCCTGCCAGGCCTCTTCAGTCATGTTAAACTTTGCTCTATAATCGTATTCAGTGGACTAGCATGCCTCAGTAGAGTGTTGAGTGACTTGAAAAATACTTGGCTACCAGACAAGAAAGTAAAACAAAGCGAGTGTGTAGTGTTTGACAAAGGAACATTCAGAATCTTCCTGCTGGCAGAATCAAAGCACCAAAGAACACCCTCATCCTCTTTTCCCAAATCGAAACAGTGGGAAAAACATCCTGGAAAATAAATGCCACCAGCCAGAAGTCAGGGACTATTGAGAAACATGAATTTTGAAACCATTTACTCTCATTTTGTTCTTCTAAATCATAGCCATTAATAACCTCTAAAAATGTCGATTAATTATCTTCTTTCTACTTGGCTGGTGTTTCTGTACCAAAACGTTCAAATGAGAGAGAAATAAAGGCCTGACAGCTCAGAATTCCAAAAAGTTTGAACTGGAACTCACTTATTTATATTTCAAAAATTCTGAGGCAGATTAGCTGGAAGGCATCCAAGACCTCAGAAGCCAAAAGTTCTGCCAAACATTTTTCGGCTTGGCAATCAGCACTAAAATACAGCCAGATCATTAGAGAAATCCTGTTCTGGATTCCCTTGAAGTTTTCAAGGCAAAGTTTAAACAAAAATGATTTCCTTCAGAGACTCTTGTGCATGATAAGTTTCCATCTGTGCATAAGAAAACAGTGTAGTGGATTGGACGCCTTGACTCTGAAAACAACAAACATGACAAAAATAAACCTACAGTTCATTTCCCTGTAGACCTGCATGGCTGTGTCTTCATGAAGTCAGACAAAGGTGAGCAGACTCTGCTCCCACAGAGGACAGCACACAGTGGTGGGTAGGGAAGGTGACTTAGCAGTAAGAGTTAAACAAGACCCAAAGTGTCATACTCCTTAGGAAAGAAGAGGTAAGCTGCTCTGAACATCTGGAGAAAGGAAGTGTTAATCAGAATCCAGAGCCCAGGGTTAATTTCAGGAACGAGGTTGAATGAGAACCGCCTCTCAAAGGGTACATGGGATTCGGACAAAGTGGAGAAGGTCTTAGAGTATCATGGTGTTTCATGTTGTGCCTTGTTAATTAAAATGCTCTCCTCTGCTCATTCCGAGCCTGTGTCATATTTCAGGGCACTTATCCTTAAACTGATGACGCAAGAATACATTTCTTCCCCATACCCTAATACCCAGTTGGATACAATCTCTCCATTCTTTACAATCATGGCTTAGTTTATGTGCTGTAATTTATTTTTTCCATCTGAATTGTCTCAGGGCAACTTCTCCTTCAATTAACGTTACCAGGAACACATAAAATCTAGTGGCGCAGTAGAGACATCCACTAATTGAGACCAATGTGGGAACAAGAATCTGAATTATTTAGCAACATAAATAAGCCCTTTCTTATTCTGCTTGTGAAGGATGCTTGTAATGAGAAATCATCTCTTCGCCACCATTCCGGTGTGTCAATCTATGGAAAGATCAAAATTTGCTGATTTAATACAACTCATTTAATAAGCATCTACAGAGAAGTCACTACCCTGAGGCGCTGTGCCAGTTTCTGAGGACACTGAATGGCTGCCTCCAGGGATCTCAGAGCCTGAAGGGGAAGACACAGCCACCCTCCATGCACAGTGAGACTGTAGAGATGAATACACAGACTCACAGAAGCTCAAGGGACCAATATATCAGATGCTCACATTCTATTTTTAAAAATGAAGATTTCCCATTTGCATATGTACATTTATATTCCTATTATTTAGGCTTCTAATTGTAAGGTTGGCTGAAAATGCTCTTTAAGCTTTTTTGGAATGAGCCTTAGTGCTAATTTATAATTATATACAAGTCACATACAAAAATTATGTTTAAGCCCTTTGCTAATATTGACAAAATCACTGATTTAATTTAGCAAAATTGGATGTGAATGATATTTCACTTTTTACAAATAAGTAAAGATATTTTTCAAATTCAAAGTTCTGCCACAGTTGAGGATATTAAAAAATGTGGCATTGACTTTGAAAGTACTTTTAAATATATGGGTTGCAAAGGTGTCCAGAGGTGGTGTTATTGACAGTAGCATCATTTTGTATGTGGAGTACTTTCCTATTTCCTTCATCTAGCAAACTCCTACTGAGTTTTTATAGTGCAAAAGGGTGAGAAATTGCCTCTTCAGAAATCTCCTAGTTTCCTTTTGTACTCTCAAACTATCTTGTTGAAACTTACAACTCCATTGCTATGACTAGGCCTCAGATAACACTAATTTGTGCCTTAGCTTCCTCATCTGTAGGGGATAACAACAAATAGTATTTATGAAGGTAAAATAAATTAATACCATATATGAACAGCACATGAATCATGGAATCATAGTCTTCAATATATTGGTCCAGGTAATTATAATCTAGTGGATAACCAATATAGAATCACTGCATAAAACATGTACCCAGTTTAAAAGATATACTAGAATTTAATACATCTCTGTTGGTCTCTTTCATCAGTGATAATCAGACCTGATGAGTTAAAAATAAATATTCACCAAGGCTAAGACATAGCTCTTTGCATTGGAAACGATTACAACTTATTTACATAGCACTTTATTATTATACAAAACACATTTACAGGGAGAAAATTAATTTGATTTTTCTTTCACTCTATGTAACTCAGCCCCAGTGCAAATCATAAGTGACAAGTGCTTAATATATTTGCTCATTTTGGCTCCTCCTTCAAAAGTACCTAAGTATCTAAGTTGTAATTGAAATTTGCACTGACTGTTTGATCAATGAGCTTCTAATGGTCTTTATTACAATTATCAAATGCCTGCAAAAACCCTGCTTCCTCTTCACCCCTCCCAGGCTGCCAGTCTCAAGAAAGGGCAGCTGTGTCTTGCTATTCCTTTTCTATACCAGGTCCAAAAGCTCCATGGAAAGGGGAGGGGAAAATAAACACACACATTTCTAACTTTCCAGGCTACTGCCTGGTCTGCCCTTTCCTCTGGCCAACATCCTCAAAAATATGATAATGAAGTGGTTTGTGTGACTGAAAGGGTGAGCCCAAGTTCCTGGGCCAAAGCCAAGGGAGAGAAAGGAGGTGTCCAAATGCAAACACAGCTGCAGTCACCTCTCCCGGCCCAGGCGTTTCAGGGAAGTGGACTCACTCTATCTGGAAGGAGGTCAAATGAGGGACAAAACAAAAGACTCTTGGTGGGTTGTTCCGTACAGATCCTGAAAGTGGGCTTGAGGCCTATGCTATAATAAGTCCTCTCTCTTTGGCAGCAAAATGAAGGACAAATATAACAGAGAAGACCAATGAAAGGACCAGTCAAATCCCAGCATCACAAACTCTCAGGAATTTGCTTAATTCCTTTAATATTTCTAATAGTATTACTCAGAATCCACATTAGGATTGGATTTGGATTGTCGCTTTTGTTTTATAAAGATTTTATGATAAAGAAATATCTTAAAGTTAGATTTTCACCTAATTGTAGGTTGGGAGAAAAGATTTAAAAGTATGTAAATTCTAACGATTTTCTGTTAACTATATAACATAGTAGATTATTCCAGTGTTGATACTTCTGTTTTAAAAATCATATAGTCAGAGAAAATAAAGAATTTCCCTAAGTGGAGCCCTCAATGGAAAAAGCAAACTGAAGCACAGTGCAGTTTGTCCAAGATAAGCCAAAAGTCAGGGCTGCCATATTCCATGGGAAGGTCTCTCTCATGTCTTACCTGGAAATCTGAGACTGGCCCAGCACTCATTGAGCACCCTATTTTATATAACATTTTTATAAGATCTATCATAAACCTCAACACATTCCTGCTGTGTGTATTTACTATAGCTTCCTGCAGGTTGGTATGGAAATAATTAAATGAGAGGTCACTAGAGTGAGATAACTTGAATATCCTGGGATTCTACCTGAGCAAAGGGAAACCTAACAGACTCATTTCCCTTAAGCAGCTACTTTAAAAACAAAAGAAACTTAAGCTCATTGAATCACAGGTGGCCACTGGGCATCAATTATACTGTCCCGAACTTCCTACAGGGCAACCTAAATAAAGAACTTGTTCAAACTTCAACAATTAAATAATTTCTTTGTTAGGCTTCCTCATCGACTCCACAAAAGTGTTCCCTTCAGCTACCTCTAGTGGAGTCCAAACCACTTCTAATTTGGAGCTAATTCATGAATTCCTGTTTATTCGAATAAACTGTAAAATTTCAATATGCCAAAAATTCACCTTTTAACATTAGTCCTTTCTTCAATATTATTGTAAACTCCTTAAAGCCTGAATCTATGGCTAAACAATACTGAATCCTTCTACTTGGACATCTGCTGGCAAAAGTACTGGAAGTTCAACTTTGACTGAGCCTTTTTCAATTAAAAGTTAGACTTAGAGGGGTCAAGATGAATTATGGGGCTCAACAGAGCTCTTAGCCTCTTAAAGTTTAAAATGAAGTAGACAGAGACACCTAAACAGGTCTGATATAGTCTGCTATGGCAAAGGTATAGACACATGTCTGTTTGAATGGAGGTAACAGGAAGATTAGTTTACCTAAGAGCATCTGAGAAAACCTATTCAAAGTGTGGTTCAAGGATCCATGCTTGTTACAACTCCATGAGAAATTTAGTTCAGAAGTTGAGAGTGAGCACGTGGAAACTCTTAGAGCAATTGACAAAATAAAATTTATGATCACGGAGTCTAATAAAAAGAAAATTACAAATTGTGTTTTATATGCTGTGAACAGATTGGAAATTTATAAAAGCAAAAGAAGAAAAGAAGAGAGAAAAGGAAATTGGCCCTTTAAACAAAGAGGTTGAGAAGCACTGTCTTTAACCAATCAGCCTTGACTGTGGTTTAGAGGTGGGGAAGACTTCCACAGCTGAATATGTGGAAAAAGGATGGGATAAGGAAAGCAGGCAGCATTAGCTGGGGGAGTGGGGGGGGCAAAACTCTCAACTTGAGGAATAGCAAGGCCAGTGATGTTAAGAAAGAGATTATGTACACCCATTGGAGTGTGAGAGGAGAACTCAGCATTAGTAAATCACAGCAAAAAGTTGGAAAATTTAATTCCAAACTGAAGACATTGGACCCTATTGGGTTGAAAACAGAGAGCTATGAAAAGCTTTCAACTGGGAAGTCCCATAATAGAATCTGCACTTAAGTAGAGGGCGTTTAGTAGCTGCTTGCTCATAGAACGACTGCACATTGCTTCAGGGATTGTAAACTCAAATGCCGGCCTAGGCCAGGCAGGTCCCATAAGCAGAAAGGATGGTGTTTTTCAAACTATCCAACATTTGCCTCATCTAAGGGAGGCGGGGGACACTATTACCCAGATCTAGCCAGTCATTTTCTTTTGGAGATAAATACTCCGTGTTTCAGATCTCTAGTTGCTTAAGAGAAGTTGAAAAGCTGAATTTATGTGGCAACTCCTAATTTTCAAATGTTAACACTGATTCAAAAAATTAAAAGACACTATTAAGGAGCCAAACAAAACAGGTCAAGTTGGATTTGTTAATCACAGCTCCTTCTAAACTTTTTGGTCCCAGATTCTTGCAAAGATTATTATTATTATTATTTTGTACTGGGGATTGAACTCAGGGGTACTCTACCACTGAGCCACATCCCAACCCAATTTTGTGTTTTATTTAAAGATAAGGTCTCACTGAGTTGCTTCGTGCCTTGTCATTGCTGAGGCTGGCTTTGAACTCTCAATTCTCCTATCTCAGCCTCCTAAAGTGCTGGGATTACAGGCTTGCACCACTGCACCTGGCCCAAAGATTATTTTTAATACTCATGATGTGGTGTCTGTTCTGTCCTGTGGTCCTCTGTCTTCAAGGCTGATTGCTGACATTACTGATTACTACTGATATACCCAAATCTGCCACATACCTAAAGTTCTTTGTCACTTAGTACAGCAGTAAAAGTTATGTGCAATTACAGCCACCCTTTATAGTCCTGTCAGTACTGCCATCATTAAAGGCAGAGAAGTATATGAATCTTAGTGTCTTCATCTCTTAAAATCAAAGCATTAACAATCCCTGGACCGAGACTGGCTGCCTGCATCCGGTCTCCAGTAGTGACTCATTCTGCTCAAACCATTTCCCTATTTCCTTTTCTCTGGGGATCCTTGTGCAACTCATTTCGCCTGCACTTGATTTCAGCCAAAGTAAAAGCACTATCAGGATGCAGCTGGTAGCCCTATTAGGATGCTTCCAAGCTATGGAGGGTGAATTTGGAAAGGGAAAAAGATTTTATTTTAGCAGGTTTCCAAAAAGAAAGTCTGCCAGTAAATTTTAAGTGTGTTTGTTGGAAAGAGTGGGGGAAGGGGAAAGAAGAGAGGGAAATAAAAAGGATCAATAAAAATTCTCTTCCCAGCTGTTCTTTCCACAGTCTGCATAAAGAATACACATCTTTTTGATTAAAGTGCAGCTTTCATGCCCTTCTCTGGCAGGCTGCCAAATCAGGCTTAAGGTGAGCTCTGCTATTTTAAGGTGGAATTGTTTGCATTTGACTTGAAAAGACACATTATTCCCATTATTCTACAGTTCATTTTTTCAAACAGCCTCAGAGGGGAAGCAGCAATCTAAACCTGAAGAAACAATGTGGAGGAAATGACTCCAGCCCCTTAGGAAGAATTTTTTTTTTTTTTTTAAGAAAGGATCTAAGTGACCTGGTGCCACAGCCACAGCTTTCTCCATTCTTCCAGGCCTTTTTTTTTTTTTTTTTTTTTGAAGTACTGGGGATTGAACTAGGTTATTCACACATGTTAGGCAAGTGCTGTATTTTACCACTGAGCTACACTCCCAGTCCTTTTTATATTTTACGTTGAGACAGGGCCTTGCTAATTTGAGGAGGCTGGTTTTGAACTTGTGATCCTCCTGCCTCAGTCTCTGGAATTGCTGGTATTACAGGTATGCACCATGACACTTGGCTTTCATGGCATTTTCTACTATTCCAAGAGACTCAAATTAGACTTAATAGCATTAAAAGTCTATGGACATCTACTTCACAACTCCAACAATGAAAGGTTATCATTCCATTATAAAAATCACCAAAGCCTCAGATTTATTTGGTCCACGTGGACATTTTTCATTCACTTATGTTATAAATGTACCCATTCAGAACTCCATATAACTACTTAGAATTTGATTTGCTTCCAATGAATATAAATATTTTGAATTGCTGCCTGAGGTGATTGTTGTTTTGTTTTGATTCGATTTTAACCCTGGCCATTTTTCTATTTTTCCAATAAAAGGTCTTGGTATTTTAGCCTAAAAAGCCACTGGATCACAGGTCACCCTGCACATGTGTACGTGGCTGTGCTTCGCCCTTAGACCTAAGGGGGGCCTCTGCATCCTCTCCATTCTACAACACCACCCCTTTCCCACCACCATGCTGCCTGGGCACCTCCCCACTCAGCTATAAAGTGCTCAGAGCAGCACTGGAATTGCCTGAACTAATTACTATATTTCATAACCCTCCCATTTCATAATTTCTGTTTGTCAGCCTCAAGTTTGAAAAAAAAAAGCAATTATTAATTACTGTTTGTCCTTGTGGGCCCAGAGTTTGTGAAGCATTTAATATGATTCTTGACTACCCTTTAACAAGATTTCTTCTCACAAAAATAAAGCAAGAATTTTAATTTCCTTTTTTCTTTCTTTTACAAATCTCACTGTTTTGACATTATTAGCACTTCAAATTTATATCTGAGAGATTCCCTATTGTGCTACAGTAATGTATAATAATCTATATGACAGCTAGAGACTGATGATTTCTAGAAACTAAAGGATTTGCTTGTGATGTAATGTAAAGATAAAAATCATAAATTGAAATGCCTATGTTATTCTTAATTTTTTAAAAGCAAAAGAGGAAAATAATGCCTCACAGAGCAGATGTGAAATGAAATGTAGCACCTTTCCTCACCAGATTAGGTGATTTGGCTGTTCCATTCTCTCCAATCTCTTTCTGTCTCTTCTCTCAAGTCTTGGAGTTTCTTCCTTTAAATTAAAAATGCTAAATTTTTAATCAGCTTGTAGATAAAACATGCAGAGAAGAACCTTGGTGTATCTCCTCATAGCATACTGTAGAAATCACTGAGGTGTGGGGCAATTCTGTAAGATATTTCTGCTGAGTGATGAAATAATTGACCTTCTTCAAAAAACTGAACTGAGCCCTATGGATTCCCAGAAGGATACACTCTACTTCAGCTAAAGATGTGAAGAGTCTTTGAGGAGGTTAAGCAGAAATGTTTCTGTGTGAGAACCTAGAAATAGTCACTCCAGGACCCAAGTATGGTCTCAGCTTTAAAATACACATAATTTCAAGGAAACATCAATTTCAATATCAGGTCTCCTTTAAGAATTTGAAGAGAAAAAAAAAAAAGAAGCTATGAGTTTTCTTGCACCTGTATCCATGTCTCACCCCAAAATCCCTTTCCTGGATCCTATTGCCCAATTTTTAATCTCATCCCCAGATGATGTGTCTCCGAAGCTAGGATCATGCGAATCAACTCCAGAGTCTGATTCACTACACCAGAATGCCAATTTATTCATTTAGAACTGGTGACATGGCTTGGTCCAGGAGCTAGGCCAACTGCACATTTCCTTCTGTTAGGTAGAACTACTCAGGAAATCAAATTACATAGGCTTCCTGGTGATTTTAGAAATAGAACAAAGGAGGTGGATATTATCAGGCCTTAACAGCCCCATCAATTTCCCTTCTCTGTTCTAAGGATACTGCATCCACCCTCCAACTTCAGATTCTTCTCTCCTCTATCACTGTTCATCACATTTCCATTTGCAAAGGGAAGAGGACGCAGAAAAAAAGAAGAGTCCGTCTGTCACCCACAGAATATTGCTTAAGCCAAACCAGTTAAATACAACCAAGAGCATTACAGATTTCTGTACACTCCAATTATTTCTTCTTCCGGATGTATTTTTGTTAAGATCCTTGTACCTTTTGAGGATTGTAGAATTATTATAGTAGTAATGATTATACAAACTACTTCTTCTGCACTTGGCTATGATGTAATTTGAATGTTTCTAGTTTAATCTCAAAGAGAGAACTTAACCTTTCTTTGTCTTCAAACTCTGTGAGCTCAGTCTGGTTGGGAATTACCAGCTAGCTACCTTGCAGCAACTGTAGAGTCACCTCAAGTGTTGATTTGCACTAATGCAGGGTAATCATGCCACGGATCATTTACGGTAGCTGTTTAAATGCACGTATGATATTTTCCAAGGATATTTGCCTTCCTGAGTTTCTCTTAGATGATTAGTATTTCATGGTGTTTGCCTTTGTTGAGCTAGTCATCAGAGCCAAGAAATGTGTTCAACAAGGGAGGGCGTGGTATTCTTTTCTTAGTGCTTCACCAGAAGATATCTGTCTATTTGCCGCCCCACCCCACCCACACTCCTGCCCTTCTTCCTCGCCTCTCTCCCTTCCTCTCTCTCCCTTCTTTGAATCCCATTCAAAGCTAAAAAGTCTAGAAATTCTTCACAGGTGTGTCAGTTACGAACACAGAAGTCTCAATGTCTGTTTGCAAGGCTCAAGATTTTCTCCTAAATTATGCTATTGAAACTGCATGTACAGTGATTACTGCATGTACAGTGATTTTAAAAAACTAAAGAAGGAAGGAAGGGAGGGAGGGAAGGCAGGAAAGAAAGAAAAGAAAAAGAAAGAAAAGGAAGCAGGTTTGCCCTGTGCCCCTCTACTCGTGAGGGACCAGGTGAATAAAAGCATGGAAGTTTTTCTAAGTGTCGAGAACCAAGCGCCAAAAATGAGGATAGAGTGCAGGACAAAGGTCAGGACCAACCCAGAGAGTAGGCACCAAGCAGGTTATCAGAACACCAGAATCAAGACATGGACCTGCAGCATGGAGCCAGAGAGAACTCGGAGCAGGGGCCAAGGTCAGAATAAGCAGAGATAATAGGATCACCGAAGTGACAAGTTAATCATTTTATGGGAGCTAAGATGACGTGCACAAAGCCAAACTGGGATTACAGTACTTCAAGTACAACAAGTACTTCAAGAAAGCTGAGGGCACCAGCACGTTAGACAAAGCATCCCACAGTGATCCACACATTCACAGGAAATAGTGGTAGCTTTGCCACCAAGGGGCTGAGGGCAAAGTCACTGTCTGGTTCTTTTCTCAACCTGTTGCCCCAGTTGAGACATCATGAAAATCAACATGTGCTACTCCAGGGATTCTCATTATCCTCAAACCTCTTGATTAGATATATTTCCTTGGAACAAGTGAATCGGAAATAAGGCGTGAGAGCCCAGGATTTACAAAAGCTTCACCTTGGTTTGGCAGGACTCCTTGGTGGTAGAAGCTTCCAGGATTCTGATTTTCTCCGCTTTACTTAGAAAATAAGTGGAAGTCTCCAACAGACTGTTCTCTCTGTTTTCAAAACATGTTGAAGTTTGCCAAGAGTTTAATTTATATTTTGGACAAAATGGTATCACTTAAATTAATGTTCTTCAGTAAATACTAATTAAAGATATGCTCAAGAGAAGATTTGCATTTATATGGTACCAATGAAAATTTTCTTCTAAAGATAAATAGAAATTCAAAAGAAATATTTCCTATTAAACTATGTTATGGTCCTTATTTTGTAGATACCCAAAGAAGTTAAATATGTTCCCACCAAAACCCCAGAGTAAATCAGGGGCAGTGCTTACTACAAACACAAATTTGTAACTAAATCACACTGAAAGGACCAAGTCATGAAACTTCCCCACCAAACAGTATATAAAGTATATGTTCACCTTTTCCTTTAATTGCTTTAAAAGGGGGCTAATATAACAATTGCATTACCAGGTGTTTAATGCCTTGTAAATAGCTTGAGTGATAGATGACACAGAAGCTGTGTTCAATCTCTAAGATCTGTCAGGAATCTCTGAAACCCTGTATCAGTTGCATAATTCTGGAGAAAAGCCTTTTACTTTTTTTTTTTTTTTTTTTTTTTTTTGGCTTTTGTAAGCCTGGTGATATTCTAAACAGAACTTTGAATTCACAATTGGCAGTTCCCATTTCCTTTAAGGAACTGGGCAGTTGCTGTTTCTCTTAGTTCATTCAGGCTGTTAAAACAAAATACCTTAGACCGGGTAATTTGTAAACAACAGACATTTACTTCTTACAGTTCTCCTGGCTGGAAAGTCCAAGCTTAAGGTGACATCAATGTTAGGTGAGGGTCTGTTCCTTACAGATGGCACCTGCTTGCTATGTCCTCCATGGTGGAAGGGGTGAACAAGTGCCCTCCAGCCTCTTTCAGAAGGGTACTAAGCCCATTCAGGAGGGATAAGACCTGGTGACTTAATCACCTCCCAGATGCTCCTCCCCACATTGCTGTCCTGGGGATGAAGTTTCAAGATATGAATGGGGTGGGGGGTCATAGCACTATTGCTGACCCACAAATCTTATTGAAAGCCTTGGCCCAATCCTGATTTATCTATTTATAAATTAATAAATAGTTCAATAATAAGCAATAAATTGATTCTTTTTGGGTAAAACAATATGCCAAGTGCTACACAGGACAAAGCATCCAGTGGTCCTTGCTAGTTATTATCTCTTTGTTCCTTATACTTCACATTTGTTCTCCACCTTTGTCTGCCTCGCTTTGTTCCTGGAGAGGCTGACCTCTACATACAACATGCCTGGGGTCTCTACCCTCAGCTTTACCATGGGGCTCCACCAGAGGAAGGCACTAGTGAGAGGTAAAGGGATGAATGAGCAAAAGTCAGGATCGCATTTCCAGGTCTCTCCCTGGGTTAGGACGACTGCTCTGGGCTGCTCTTCCTGCCAGGGGCCATTTCTCTTCTGAGGCTCAAGTTCTTATCACGCCTTTACAACATGTCCCTCTTCCTCCATCTCCTTCAGATCCAGAGCTAGTGATGGTTTCCAACTATTAGCTAGTCTCTAGGTGCTTCAGGATCCCTCGTCAGTTTCCATAACCAACCCGAATCCTGTAGATGTGCCCTTCATGAAGTCATTTCTTCTGCAAGGAAGCCATTTAGCTTTTGCTACAGCCCTGAGTGAAGCAGGACTCCTCCCCTAGAGCTTTTACAGTTCATCTAAAGCACAAATAATGTGCAAATAGAGTTGATGCCTCAGAAATAGAAGTGTTCTATGTCTTAATCTGGGTGATGGGCAGATGTGCTTACGATTTGGGCCAATGATTGTATACAAAGAACATCAATTGAATGATATGAAACCAGATAAGCCGAGTGACAGATGAACACCCAGGATACTAATGGCTGTGAGTGTTTAGAAAAGGAAAACAATATTTGAGGACAAGGTAGAAGAAGGTTTTAGAAAAAGTAAAATTTGAGCTGTCATTTAAAGGTGACATGTAGACCAGCAAAAAACAAGACACCGTTGCTGTTAGCTATTCAGTGTGCCCAGTGTGGAGGTGGACAGAACAAAAACATAGGTCAATGCAAAAACTAAATGCTGGCAGATATTTCTTTTACTTCCATTAAAATATCACTGTATTTATTTAGGTCTCCATTCTCCAGCAACCAAAGCTAAATTGGGTGGTATATGACTATTTTAAGCCAATTCTTCAAAGTAATCTTTTTATTCATATGACGTGTATCCTTTACCAAAATAATTTTTAACAATCTGATTTCTGAAGCATCTTTTCAGAATTCCCATGCTATGACATCATCTCAAATAATCTTCCAGAGTTGAGTCTTTACAACACTATTTCAATGAGCCTTAGACAACCATCTACTCTCCACCTAATCAGTTTAGTCTTTGGAGCCTGCACTTCACTAGGAAACCATTTGAGGGAAGGAGAGGTATTCATTCAAAATCTCTTGGTTCATTGAGCCAATTAAGGATCAGAAAAGATAGGCTCCTTCGGTCTTGTTGATGCTGTACAATGTTTGTTTTAGTTGAGTCAAATTTAAAGAGGGTCTCTGGCACTTGAGTGTGATACTCTTGTCTCTGTTCACTTCAAACATTGTTTAGACTGCTGCTGTGGATTCAAATATCCTTATCTAGCTCTACACATGGTTTCAAGAGGATTTATCATATCTCTCATGGAGCACTGTTTGTTTGTTTGTTTTTTTAATCATGGAAATGATAAGACAATGACAGGAAGACTGAGTACCTGAAATGTAGTAAGATGAATGGAAGGAACCAAGCTGGAAGTTTAGGTTGGTTGAACCAAGTCAAGGTTATAAAAAAGTTGCTGACAGCCTGGAAATAACTATGTAAAGTCAGCTACTTCCCCTCTTGCATTTTGAAATACAAATGCATTTAACACCCATAGAGGTACAGGGGTGTTTGGTTTGGGGTGCTGTTCTGAATAAGGATAGCTGTATGTTCTCAATCTTTATAAAAGGGGGTATGGGGAAAGAAACCATGGAATGACACATTGGAGTTGTCCATTTTGAAATTCTTTAGAAGTTCTGACATGTAAAAATACTTCAGTAGCTATCAACATGACAAATATCAGTCATTGGGAAACATTCTGTTAACTGGTATTTAAATCGGATACACAGAGATGAAGTTCTCTGTATACAGCAGCTGGCTCAGGTCACTCCAATCCCATGCCCATTCCCCCATTCCATTTTGCCCTGTGTCTGTATTTGGGGAAAGGGATTATGGCAGGGGGCAGATCACTCTCCATGTACAACATGGGTTCTCTCAAGATAGCTTTTCTCATTGTTGCCATTGGCAACAGGCACTCTGGAATCTCCAGGCAATGATATGACTTGAGCCCATTTCAAAGGCAAATTTGACTTTTCCCCTCTTCCATTAATAAGTACTATTAATTGTTCAATCTGCTAGCAATTATTTAGTGAACTCTTATCATGATCTCAGCTGTGCTAGGGGCTTTGGGAAAAAAAATAATAAAATATGATCCCTGACCTCAAAGAGCTTACAGAACAGTTTGCTGGAGTAAGACCAAGGCCCATGAAATAAATCTAGCAAAGATAAAGAAATCTGTAGAAATGAAATTCAGAAATTACTCTAAATTAGAGCAATTCTCTAGTCCCTCCAACACCACGACTATTTTATTAAGGATTTCCCCCATGTACCTGGGTAAGGTTAAATAATGTTGCTTTGTGAAAGCATTTCCTCTTACATTCCTACCATACTGGCATAAAGATCACTGGACACCAGCCTATTTGAAGTCCTCCCTCCTTTTCTTGTCTCTCTCTGGTACATGATTTACCCTCCCCTGTAGCTTCCACCATCTGGATCAGACTTTCTGCCTCCCTGGACTTAATTATTTCTCTTTTCTCTGGAGCTCTCTCTTCCCTTTTGCCTATGACTCATAACCTTTTATTAACAAACAATTAATTCTTTGCTCTTCCAGAGTTCCCCACTCTGTTTTCCTTTCCTGTATTCTGATACGTGCACATGGACAGGTGAATACAAATATTATATTGCTACCTACACATACACACACACACACACACGCACACACACGCACTCAGTAAACCTTTTTTTTAACCTTGCTGGAGTCACCATGCAAGTAACACTTGAGCACTAGAAATGGAAACCTAAAATGTCTCACTGAAATACCTTTAAATTTCAGAAGGCAAATAAGCAGAAGGAGACAAACATAAATGAGTAACAGGACAATTGGACAGTGAAAGAAATCAAAATACAAAAGAAATCTAAATATAAATAGCAGATATTAGAGAACAAGAAGAAAGTGGATGAGACAATGAGGAAGAGTATCCTAAAAGGAGCGGAACTGGAAATGTATTTCTTTTCTAGATGGTAGATATGAAATCCAGCAAAAGAGCAGATTATCAGTTCTTCATTTTGAGTTGGTTGTCAACAGGTACATCCTATAGCAAGCCACTTAATCTCTCTTTATGTCTCAATTTCTATAAAACCATATGTAATAAATTAAAACTATGACCCATGTACAGTTCAAGAAAATGTTCAGAAGTATTTGGTTACTATGGGAGAGAAGGTAGGGAGCAGGGAGTGTGTGAACTGAAAGGGAATTTTTGCTTCTTTGACATAGAGACTTCAAAGCAATACTCCCAGAGGGACACCATCTGGAGTTTATATCAGACAGGATGCGTTCTCAGAGACCTCAGAGGAATTTCCCACCTACCTTGGGAGTGGTTAGGTTTTGGAGCTGTGTGAAGTGTTTCCTCTGCCATTGTATTATCCAGATGGGTTCCTTCTGAAGAGCAGCATGCTGCTAGGGTGTGTGCTGGCTGCTGTGGAGGAAAATGATTATAAATGAAGAAGAGGACCCAATACAAGAAATCACAGTTCTTGGTACCCCAAACATGCCTTATCTCCTACCTCTGTCAGTCCTCACAGTGTTATTCTAATTGGTATAGAAAAGCTTCAGAAATTCTACAACAAATGGCTACTCTTTCCTCCAGAGAATTGCAGCAAAGAGAATCATCCTTTGACAATTCACCAAATGGTTTTGGACAATTCACCTAACAACTTCTTCCATGAAAAATGGGTTCACATTTTCATAGGTAGATATACTAAGAATACTTCCTGGTTCAACACTTTCCAGTTTGCATGTAACCTACCTATATCCTCTCATTTGCTCCTTCACCGTTCCCCTTCTACCCCAACAATCAGTGAGGTCAGCAGCATTATCATACTTTACAGTGGAGAAATCTGAAGTCCAGATACATTTGTTCATTTGACCTCATGTAATAAAGCTCTTAAGAAACGTGGCTAGAACTTAATCTAGTATCTCAGTCCAAGTTCACTGTTCTTCCTTTCATCTTACTGATGCCTTGAAAGATAAACATGTCAATTCAGGAAAAAAATAACAGTTAAGGAAAAAAATTAAAGCTAAGCAATGAATGCTATGATAACATGCCTGAGAAAAATCAACTTAAGGAGAAAAGATTTATTTTGGCTATGGCTCAGAGATTTCAGACCATAATTGATTAGCCCTATCACTGTAGACTTGTGATGAGAGAGACCATCATGGCAGAGAGCACATGGGATACCAAAAATGCTCACCTCATAATGATCAGAAAGTGGAGAAAATGAAAAAGGTGCCAGGAACAAGATATAGCTTTCCAGGGGCCATGCTCCCACCATAACCTATTTACTCAAACTAGGCCCCACCTCCTACAGTTTTTATCAACTCCCAATAGGCCATTCAATTATGACTCCCTTAATGGATTAATCCCCTGAGGAGGTCAGAGGCCCCATGATCAAATAACTTTCCCCAAAGTTCCACCTCTGAACATTGATGAATTGGCAACCAAGTCTTTTAACACATGAGCCTTCCAGGGACATTTACTATCCAAATTATACCAGGATGTTTAGTGCTTGCATAGAATCTCTAATTTGTGATATCAAGATTAAACTGACTGATTTCTCAAGTAATAATAACTGCAAGTTTCTAAACATATATTTGGCTTCCCAAAAGGACTAGATAATTTCACTAAAAAAATACTCAGCAAATATTTCATAAACATTTTAGTTACTTAGAGCTCATTCATTTTTTAAACTAAACTCTAGTCCTACTCACCAACACATAAAAATGTCATCAAGGGGCTGGGGCTGTAGTTCATTTGCAGAGCACTTGCCTAGCACATGTGAGGCACTGGGTTCAATCCTTGGTGCATGCTGGAAACAAATAAAAGCATGCTGTTCATCTACAACTTCCAAAACAATTTTTAAATAAATGTCATCAAAATGAATGAAGGGAGTGCATAACTATAGATTGACAAGATATATCCCAATTTTTTCCCCATTTTTTTTATTGGTGCATTGTAGTTGTATATACTGATGGGACTACTTGTAACATATTCATACATGCACCCAATACATAATATAACAATATAATTTGGCCCATACACTCCCCCAGTGGTTCTTCATCCCTCCCATCTTTCCACTCTTTGGTCCCTTTCCTCTACTGATCACCCTTTGATTTTCATGAGATCCATCACCACCTTTCTTTTCCTTTTTTCTCTCTAGTTTCTGCATTTGAGAGAAAACATACGACCTTTAATCTTCTGATTTTGACTTATTTCACTTTACATAATGGTCTCTAATTCCATCCACTTTCCTGCAAATGACACAATTTCCTTTTTCTTTATGGCTAAATAAAACTCCAATGTGTATATGTACCACATTTTCTTTATCCATTCATATGTTGATGGACACTTAAGCTGGTTACATAATGTGCCTATTGTGAACTGTGTTAATATAAACATGGGTATGCATGTATCTTTGCAGTATTATAACTTTAATTCTTCAGGATAAATACCTAGGAGTGGTATAGCTGGGTCATATAATGGTTCCATGCCTGGTCTTTTGAGGAACCTCCATACTGATTTCCACAGTGTTTATAACAATTTATAATCCCACCAACAGTATAAAATGTTTCTCTTTCTCTACATCCTCTCCAACATTTATTATTATTTGTATTCTTGATGAATGTCATTCTGACTAAAGTGAGATGAAATCTCAGTGGAGCTTTGATTTGCATTTCCCTAATTGCTAATGATATTGAAAATTTTTTCATATATTTATTGGCCATTTATGTTTCTTCTTTTGAGAAGTTTCCATTTTATTCATTTTCCCATTTATTGATTGAGTTATTTGGTTTTTTGGTGTAAGGTTTTTAAATTATTTATATATTCTAGATATTACTCCTCTGTCAGAAGAATATCTACCAAAGATTTTCTCCCATTCTGTTGGCTCTCACCTTACATTCCTAGTTGTTTCCTTTGCTATGCAAAAGCTTTTAAATTTGGTGCCATCCCATTTATTAACTCCTGGCATTATTCCCTGAGCTTTAGGGGTCCTATTGAGAAAGCCGCTGTCTATGCCTAGATGCTGAAGTATTTCATTTTCCATAGTTTCTGGTCTAATTCCTAGTTCTTTGATCCATCTTGAGTTGATTTTTTGTAGGATGAGAGGTAAGAGTCTAGTTTTGTTCTTCTACATATGGATATCCAGTTTTCCTAGCACCATTGTTTAAAAGGCTGTCTTTTCTTCAAGGTATGCATGACTATAGATGTGTGGCTTTGTCTCTGTTATCTCTTCTCACACACTAGTCTATGTGTGTTTTTATGCCAGTGCCATGCAGTTTTTGTTCCTATATCTCTGTAGTATAATTTGAAGTCAGATATTATGATGCCTCCAGCATTGTTTTTTTAGCTTAGAATTGCTTTGGCTATTCTGAGTCTTTTAGTCTTCCAAATGAGTTTTAGGATTGGTTTTTTTGGCTTTTTTTCTAGTTCTATGAAGAATGTTATTGGTATTTTGATGGGCATTGCATTGGATATGTACAATGCTGTTGGAAGTATGGTCATTTTAATAATATTAATTCTGCTTATCCATGAACATGGGAGGTCTTTCCATCTTTTACAGTCTTTAATTTCTTTCTTCAATGTTCTATAGTTTTCATTATATAGGTCTTTATCTGATTTTGGTGTGAGTGTGACACTATCTTCACAGAATGAATTAGGAAATGTTTTATCCCTTTCTATTTACTGTAATATTTTGAGGAGAATTGGCATTAATTTTTCTTTAAAGATTTGACAGAATTTAGCTGAGAATCCATCTGGTCATAGGCTTTCCTTTGTTGAAAGACATTTTATTACTGCTTCTATCTCATTGCCAGTTATTGGTCTATTTGGATTTTCTTCTTGATTCAATTTTCAAGATCTTATTTGTCTAGAAATATACATTTTTTCTGGGTTTTCCAATGTACTGAAGTATAAAATTTCAGTATAGTCCCTAATGATCCACTGGATTTCTGTGATGTCTGTAGTGATTTCTCCATTTTCATCCCTAATTTTATTGAGTTTTCCCTCTTTCTTTTCTTTATATTGGCTAAAAGCTTAGCAATTTTGTTTATCTTTTCAAAGAACCAACTCTTTGTTTCATTGATCCTTTGTCATTTTTTCCTTAATTTCTTGATTTCAGTTCTAGTCTTAATTATTTCCTTCTACTGATTTTGGAATTGGTTTGTAAGAACCTTAAGATGCATCATTAGATTGTTTATTTGGGATCTTTCTGATTTTCTTATATAGGCATTTATAGCTATAAACTTTTTGTCCCAGAGGGTCTGATATGTTGTATCCTATTCTCATTTGAGTCTAAGAATTTTTAAATTTCTTCCTCAATTTCTTCTATTACCCATTCATCAATCAAACATGTATTGCTCATTCTCCATGTTTTTATATAGTTTCTATAGAGTTTCTGTAGAGTTTTGTCATGTTGATTTCTAATTTTATCCCATTATGATCTGATAAGATTACATCAACTTTTTTGTATTTGCTAAGAGTTGCTTTGTGACCTAAAATATGGTCTATTTTGGATAAGGTTCCATTTGAAGCACCAAATCTTTACAGTGGTTATCTTTAGAAGGTGAGATGATAAGTGATTTTGTTTCTTAATTGGGTTTTCCTAAATTTTTCAAATGACTCACAACAAGCAAGTATGACTTCTGCAATTAGGAAGAAATATATTTTTAATTTACTATAAGAACGATGCCACGTGAGATGATGAATGAAATGTAAAATTGTAATTAAGACCTAGAGATCATCAAGCAAAGCAAGAATAGAAGAAACCATCTCTCTAGAACCCTTTTGCATACCTCTTAAGGGCTCTGCCCTCCAGATCATTCTTCAAGACTATTGCTATAGAAGATTCTGAGGGAATCACATAGTCTAAAGTTACTCCTTCCTCAACACAGTGCAAACTTTAGTCTAACTTAAATGTACTTTTAAAAGTTGTTCTGTACTGTTGCTTACTTAAACTTGATATTTGAAAAACTTATTCTCCAGATGGAAATACAAGCAGGCTGATGTCAGGTTTTGTGACAGGTATATTGTATGCCAGGAAGTAATGGAAATTTTGAAGAGGTGGAAAGAGAGCAGGTACAGGGCAGTAAGATAGGCTAGTATAGAAAGGAAATAAAGATTATATGGACTTTACCTAAAGTAATGCCTAACCTCTCGGGGGAACTCACACCAAGCCTTCCCAGGACTTCCATCTCCCACCCTTCCTTCACTTTTTCCATTCCCTTCAACCACCCTTCCTACTTCCGCTCTTTATTTCTATCCTAGCTTCCCTTGTCAAGAATCATAAATGAGGATTTATTGTGTCATCTCAAAGCCTTTTAAGGGCCTATAGTGCTAAGATATAAATCCAACCAGAACAGACTTGTGTGCATAAAATATGTCTATTCCCTCAGAAAAGGGAGTGGTTTTAAAAAAAAAAAATCCTTAATCAGCAGAACCATTCCCAGCATCACTGCATTCTAGAAGTCAGACTAGACAAAACAAGTTGGAAGTTTACTTAACAGCCCTCACCAACAATGGCTTCAGAGACCAACAAGAAAGAGTTTTTTGTTTTATTTTGTTTCCAGTCTACCTTGTTGTAACTACATGCAGTGGGTTTTCCAATATCCTCCCTGCCTCTACCCTGGGTCCTTACCTTGTTTTTCCCTCACCTCAGCTTCTAACGGTTGGTGTTAAGTCTGTCATGGATAATTACTGGCAAGCTTCCCTATATTCATTAGTTGGATACTATTTCCCATAATACCAACATTATGAATTATTTTACATATCTGATTGTACAACAGATAGGTTTGAGCTTGTTTTAAAACACTGATGCTCTACAATAGAAATATTTTGGATGGGATGTGCAGTCTTTAGTACTATATTATGGTGTCTTACCTAGCCAGGTCAAATTTATATATAAGAAAAATTAAGTCAGGCTCTAAGCTCCATGAGGACCACTTCTTCCCACCAACTCCAGTGACTACTTAAGCCAGGCCTGGCACATGGAAGGCATCAATAACATTTGAATCATTGAAATGGAAGTTCAGTGGTACCTCCAACCTCAATAAGGATGTAGTATCATTAAAAGCTGGATCCCAAATAATCTAACAGTTTCAGAAAGCCCTGTCGAGGGGCTGGGATTGTAGCTCAGCGGTAGAGCGCTTGCCTCGCATGCGTGAGGCCCTGGGTTCGATCCTTAGCACCATGTACAAAGCAATAAAATAAAGACATTGTGTCCATCTACAACTAAAAAAATATTTAAAAAAAAAAAAAAAAAAAAAAAAAAAAGAAAGCCCTGTCGAACGGCTACTCACCTGCACAGTATGGACAGACTACTTCACTGACCAGAATGAGAGCAGGAAGGGGTAGATTTGCCTCTATGAAGCCAACAGAGATGGCACTCTCCACAACTGGGTGTGAAACCTGGTGCAGTTTGGCAGTCAGTCCTAGCCAGGGGGAAAGAAGTCATTCTATCTTTGAGGGCAGACTTTTTGGAGAGACCGCTCTTAAAGGCTCTCAAAGCCATGATCTGTCACCACACATCTACCCTTCTCTACATGGACTCCAAAGTGAAGCCTGGCATAAGATGAAATACAGCCCAACTCAGGTGTGGAAATACTGCCACAGGGTATTCGTAAAGGAGCCAGGGTTTGTACCTTACGCCCGGAAAAGTTCAGCCTCACTCTCTGCTTCAGGACTGATGAAAGATGTGATTCCCAGCCATCTGGGTAAATGAAGACAGGAGCTGATCTATAAAAGTGTAAAGTTGGGGTAATTCCCTTATCTCTATGTCCATCTGGGAGTATTTTAAATGCCCTCTGCCTCTTATGATAAAAACAAAGAGTTTACACCAGGAAGTGCTCAGGGTCAAGAGAGGCCCTGGGGAGACAGTTAATGCCTTGTAAGGACAGGACAGGGTTGCCAGAAAAGAAGCTTCCCAACCTTGGAGCAAGGGCCCCACCCTGCTGTGTCCTAAAAGCTTTTACATATTCAATAGTCTTAGTCCAACAGTAGCTCCAGAAAGACCTTTTTATTTTGTTCTATTTTTTCCTCTCTCCCTCTCCCTCCCTCTCTCTTTCCTTCTCTGTCTTTCTCTCTCTTTATAAAGATCCTTTGCCTGGGCTGGCAAATGAAGTCATCTTTCATCATTTTAATGTGTAAAACATTTCCAGCCAAAATGCCATTGAACTGTGCCAGAACAAAGGTTCCTACACGATTTTTCCAAGTCACTAAGAAAATCAAGGGCTGAGCATGAGGGACGTGCTGAGAGAGCAGAGGCAGGATGTGGTCCCCTATATGTGTTCAGGGCAAGAGGAGAGGATGAAAACCCAGGAAAAACAACCCCGGAAGGAAATAAGAACCTTCAAAGGCCCAGGGAAGAATAGTGAAGTGCTGGGGAAGCCCCGGAGAGCATCTTATTAATGATGAGTGGCAACTGAAGAAAAGCAAAAAACCTTTAAGGAAGTAGAGGATGCTTGAAGTCAACAGGAAATGGACTGTGGGTTATTAAAGGTCATCAGAGAGCTAAATGTGCCCTAAGTGTGACCCCAGTAAGGGAGGTAAGGTCTCTATAGAGGATGCTAAGAGATTGTCTGCTGGATGCATTATAATGGGTCCCACAATTTCTTGTCAATATCTAACCAGAATCAGATCAGAGAAGGCCCCTCGCACAACCTCATAAAAAAAAGATGCACACTGGCTCACTGTTTGAAAAACGTGTAGATAGACAGATCCTGTCCCACATCAGCCTGGGTGTGTTTCTAATGGACTCCTCACAACCCTCAAATGGCAATGTTCCAGCCTTGAAGCATGAGGCTGGAGAAGAGCTTTTTGTCTTTAGCAACCAAACATCTATTTCCTGTGAAGCTAGATAGATAATTAAGGGGAAAACAAAACCACATTTCAGGGTCGTCAGTCCAGCTTTGCAGCTTCTAAACAGAAATCAATGTCATGAGTCAAAAAAAGGCTTGTCTGGATGTGCTTCAGTGGGAGTGGCAAGATTCTACCTGGAGCATTCAACAATGTCTGGGTCATTTCTTGAAGCCATCCCACAGGAAAGACAAAGGAAACCATGTGTGGATTTTCATAAGAGTTAAATCACCAGGCTGTTGGATTTAAAATGGGGTGGGTGAGCCAGAGTACCATTCTGAATTTGTCTAGGCAATATCAAATTCAGCTCCACTATAACCCTCTACTGCCAAACTTTTAGAAATTGCTCAAATTTTCTCTTGTTAGAACAAAAATGCATAGTCTTCTCCCACTTCCTGGGCAGAAACCAGTAAACTGGGATAGCTTGGAGCACACTGAAACACTGCAAACCACAAAGTCTAATTTACCCTGCCAGGTGAGTCCATCCAGTTCTAAGCTGAAAAGTGCCCTGAAGCCATGCAGACATGGAGAACAGAATTACCCTGGTATACTCAGCAGCATGGAGAGCCCGTGTGATGAAAACTAATGGATGTGCATGTGAGTTGTCTGTGTGGGCAGAGGAGATGTGGCTTCTGATAGAATCTTGCTGCTTTGGTGTGGAACATTTACACCTCTGGTTCTCATTTGCCCAAAGGAAAAACAAAAATCAAAAGAATAAACAACAGAAAACATGCCTTTGGATGCTTCTGCCAACATCTTAGCCAACCTTTAAGGAGATTCCAGGCAATAGAACTTGGCATTGTGTTTCACAAGTTGCTATACAAATCTTGGCGCCAAATGTTATCCCTGTGGCTGTGTGGAAAAACTGGCAAAAGTCCACTCTCTTGCAAAGGGGTCTTCCATGGTGCCTTTGCCATGGAAATTGGATAGTATTTCATGGCACTGAGAACTGACACCTTTTCCTGGCACAGCACCTTGCTCTGTGCTATATGCATATATCCAAGTGTCTGTACTTAATGAGCATGCACTCAAATTCTATCTGACTCTCCTACATAATAGGATTTGAAAATATGTTGGGACAATCATAGCATAGTTTTAAGACAAAAGAAGAATATTCTCTTCCTGTAAGGCCTCTGACAGTTTAGTACTACACAAAACATCCCTGATGAGGAAAAGTTCTGAGTCATAGCCAGTGGCCTGTATTAGTGACCAGGCCCCCATGGCCCCTGGATGACTTCACTGCAGTTTCCCTTGGCAAGTGAATTGCTCCTCTCTCACCTCAAGCAAGCTATTGACCCTAGACAGCAAATCTGCCGTACATCCTTGTGAGCATGCACATTCATTTAAAAACCAAGATGAGGGACAGTAGAGGAGAAAACCCCAAGATGATGCTAATTGCGGGGTTTACATAAGAACACAATCCAGGTGCAATTAAACTCTAAATTGGGGTTGGGGTTATGATTGGTTTTCATCTTCATAGATAAAGACAAATTCATTGCTTATCCACTTATCCATTGATATAATACAGGGGTCCATCACCAAGGCTCATAGGAGAAACTATGCTTCAAGGAACTTTTGCCATCATCATAAGAAGTAATACTTGCAGAGATGTTTTACATGTTACAAATGCGGTTGCATATATCAGTGAGAAGATAAACAAGAGAAGCGTCACCTAAATGAAAGTGAAGGACAGATCAAATGGGTAGTATTAAAAATTATCACTGTGATGTCAGCCCTGAAAGCCCTGCTTAAGGCCAAGAGGATTAGGAATGGAAGATTTAATGGAACAGAGAAAACGTGAAGGAAGAGGGAGAGAGAGCATTCTTACTGGAGAATATAACCTTTTTTTTTTTTTTCCCCAATCAGATAATGAACTGTTTTTGAGCCTTTGTCTGTTCTAGGCACTGTGCCAGGTGCTGGCTTTGCAGCAGTAAGAGAGAGACGACTGTCTCTGCATTTCCAGTGGGCAGGAGAGACAATGTGCAAGTAAACAAGTAAATAAGCCAGATAATGAGATCATGTGATAAGGACTGAAGAGGGAAATAAGTGATGCTGGGTGATGCGACAGGCTTTTGTGTTGTCGTTCTCTGCTGTGTGCCACTCTGGACATAGCAAGTGCTCAGTTAGTTCAAACTAATTACACATGTGATAACACAAAAGTGCATAGCACTTCTTTAAAATAAAAGATTCAATGCCAAGTTCACCAACTCTTCTGCAGTCTGGATTCCACCAAGCATAAACTGACTTTGACCTGCTGCTTCTCCTCAAAACTGACATTGCACCTCTCCTCACCCAGTGTTCTAAATCAAATGTGCAATCAAATTAGAACAAAATAATGAGGGTGGAAGAGTCAGATGATGAATAAAAAATGAGTAAAACATTGTTCTATTCTTGTTAAGGGACAAAATTATGATTTATATGGAAAATTCCTTATATATTCTCTAGTCCTGACTTTGAAAAGGCAGAAAATGCTGTTGGAAAGACAACCAAAAGATTGTTTCCCTCAAATCAGGATGCAACTTCCCTCCTGAAAAATGGAAAAATCCAAATGAAATAGTAGTCATATAAGTGGGTGCATGGTCCCCCCAAAAATAATTTGGCTGCTTATCTCGCTATTAAGATTGAGTAAGATAATTTTATGTGCATGATATGGGCACAGTCTTAGTGTTAGACACATTGTACCACATTTACTGAGATACAGCAGACCTGTGAAAGAAGACCTGTCAGTTGAAGGAATCCAGGCAAGCTAACAGGGGTCCCAGTAGGACATACACTGGTGTTTCCTGTTCAGTCCGAGCAAGGCTTCCTTCCAAGACAACAGTGGAGACCATTACAAAAGGAAAGCAAAGAGAAAACAGAAAATAATGTTCAGCTTCTGACATTCAAAATAGGATTTTTTTCACCAAGGCAATATACTTGAAAGCAAACTGCGTCAAGAAATAGAGAGAGCATACTCTATAATTTAGTAGAATATCAAAAAGCAAGCCTAAAGAACTTGGGTCGCATAGTATCTTCTATAGTCAGAAAACAGAATCCTTTGATGTATGGATAACTAGGCTTTAAGTGCAATGCTTCATAGGGAGGAAAACTCCCGCAATCCTTTCCTACTGTCCTGAAAGACCCTAAGAGGGCTCTCTTCTCTCTCACCAGCTACAGCAGCCAAACAGGAAGAACTGTGAGGAAGCCCTGAGGCAGCACTGTTCAGTAGAACTTTCTGTAATGCTCTGATGAAGATTTTTTGCTTGAGCAAACTTTAGTCAGCCTCCTGCACCATCTCCTAGACCTATATATGCACTTTCCTATAAAAATTAGTTTAAGCAAGAAACCTGCTAAACCAGTTTAGCAAGAATCCCACCCCCAGCCCTCAATATCTGATCTCCCTTGATATCTGACTAGGTTCCTCAGCCTCCACCATCCCTCAGGTGATTGATGTGCTGGCCTGCCCTGTCTTCAGCAAAAATTCGTTTAGGTATGTTTAGACAAGATCTTCCTTAATCCTGATGTTACCTCTTAGTGAGTTTCCAGCCTCCTACCTCCACCCTGCTTCTTACCTTGGAATTCCTACTTGCTAGACTGCATTCGAAATTGAGTCCCTATATCGTTTGCAATAGTCCCAAATGATGTCTTCCTTACACTACTTGAATAAGTGTCATTAAATTAATTTTTCTTTAATGGATAGACACATGTTCTATGTGTGCTGTTTAATATAGTAATTGCCAGACACATGTAACTCACAAGCACTGGAGGTGTGGCTGGTATAAGTGACTTTTAATGTTATTTTATTTTAATTAAGTTTTGAAAACTAAATGTGGTTCCTGGACTACTAAAGATTCCACAATGAAGTTCCACAATGGAAGAGGCCTAGGTCCAAAGACTGCTTGGAACAGAGCCACCTAGAACTTGTGATGCCTGTCAACTATGCAGAAATGACCACTGTTCTAAGACTGGGGAGCAAGTAGGGTTAATTACCTAAATAAAACTGGTAGGTGCTCTTACTCTAACCATTTTACAGATGAGGAAACTGGGGCACAGAAAAATCAATTAACTTGCCCAAAGGCACACAGCAAGTACTTGGCAAAACTAGGAGAGAACTAGGCAGTCTAACTTGAGAGTTCACCCGTGCTCTTAAAATCTTTGCTACAGCTAGACTGCAGTCTCACAGCAGAGATGTAAGCAAAAGAAAAGGGATAATTTATGGTCCAGACATCACTGCTTTGCATTTAAAAATATACATTTGTAAATTTGCTAAGTTATCTAATCCCTTTTCCATGTGAGTCACAATAATCAAATCTTAGACACACTCACCAATTACAAAGGCGGCATGCCCATTTCTCAAGCATGCGAAACCTGCTGTCTGGTTTCTTTGGAAATGACAAGACACTCTGCCATAGAAACACAATGAAAAGTGAGTCAGTTGTGCCCAGACTGAAGGGACAAGAAGTTCTGTAAACGTGAAACAGATGGGGTTTCCGGAGCTGTTCTCATGTGTTTGGGCAGTTTTCAAAAGAGCTCCGGAAAATTTTAAATTCCATTGCTTTTTTTTTTTTCCCAACCAGGATCAGAGTTGATTTGAACTGATAACAATGGTCCAGGCCACTGAAGTTGCCCTGAGGCTTGCTCATCCTTCCTGCTGTTCACACTACAGGTACACTCATCTCCCCTGGGAGGAGCTATAATTTGCCTGATGGCTCAATAGGGGCCCTAACTTACACATCGGCCTTGAGGAAGATTCCGATTTAGCTTCCCTTTTTCCCTGAGGTCTCTTCAGTACGTATATAGTAAGTTTACAGCATGATAATGTACTCTGGTGTCCACAAGGTTTATAAACATTCTTATGTAGCCAGTTCATCACAAAAGCAAAGTTAGTCCTAGTTATTGAGCATCAGTTTTGCACCAGGTAAATTACCTATATCATCTTCTGTAAATCTTAGCCAAAACGAGAAAACAATATCATTACCCACTACTTAATGCTAACAATAAATGCTTGTACAGTCTTTCAATGAACAAAGTACTTTTCTAAGTGAATTAAAATTATAAACTTGGTCTTCATATAAAGGATTTGAAAGGACTACCATCATCTTCCCTCTTTCGCAGCTTGAAAACTGAGGTGAAAAGATGTTAAATAACTTGCTTAAAAACACAGGATGACAAAGCTGAGATTTAGGTCTTCTACTACATCTTTATACATCTTGCTGGACCACCTCTCATTTTACAGTTAGGAAACACTTGCTAGAGCTGGGCACAGTGGCACATGCCTGTAATCCCAGTGACTCGGCTGAGGCAGGTGGATTGCAAATTCAAAGCCGGCCTCAGCAACTTAGCGAGGCCCTAAGCAACTTAGCAAGACCTTGTCTCAAAAAAAATTTTTTTTTTAAAGGGCTGAGGATGTAGATCATTGTTTAAGCACCCCTGGGTTCAACTCCAAAGTACCACAAAAAGAAAAAAGAAAAGAAAATCCTTGCTTAAGAAGCAAAGCTAATGCAGAATCAAGCTGTGTTCAAAACTCAAGTTCTAGTGATTCCAAATCCAAGTCTCTTTTTCCCAGCAGTGTTTCCCCAAATGTCCCATGTCTTAAGAATCTTTCCCATGGCTTCTTAATAGAGAGCCTAAGTTCAGTCAGGCTTTCTGCCGTGGGTCACAGGAACTGCAGAAATTGAACATCAAAAATGAGGTATGGGTGATCCCTGTGGTTAGGCCGAGTTGGGGACCACTCCCCTGTTCTGCAAGACACTCTCCTTTACTCTCAGCTCCTCACGGGGTCACAGACTCTGGAATGAATGTGCTGCAGTTTGATGCTGCATTGGCGTGGGAGTGACATAGTTTTTGTGGCTTCTCATCCACAAAACGTGGATGTGTCTGTACATGCCGGATGAGTGTGTCTCTCCATCTTCCTGCTGAGCCACTTCTGTCCCATTTCACTTTCCTGCCACAGGGCTCGTCTATTCCCTATTTGGCCTTCTACCTTGTATTCCTCTGCATTGCCAGATGTCAGGAACTTGCAACTGACTAACTGGCTCCATCAATTACTAGTCAGTACCTGCCAGTATCCCACGGGCCAGAGGTGAGGTCTTAAAACTGACAAACTCTCTGGCTCCAGGTGCCTGTGTGAAAGGGAAAAAGAGAGGACACAGCTGGCCCACCACTCTGGGCTATCCCAAGAGTGAACTTGAAGTATTAAAATCCATTACTACCTTGACTTATTCAATGAAACTATGATATCTTGGTATAGATTCTGTTCTCTCCCATTTCTTCCCTTTCCAGAGGTTTTTGCCACATCCTGAGCACTTTTAGATCCTTATATGTAGAGAACACCCCAGGATGTGTGTGCTGGGAAACAACAGTGCTTATTTAGAACAAACAGATGGATGCAGCCAACTGAGAGCATCAGAGGAGTCAAGGGCAAACCTCACCAGCAGGAATTAGCATGGAAAGTGATTTTGAAAAAGCAGCCAACTGGGAATCAGGAAATTGGGTCCCTCAGACCTGACTCTTCCACAGAATGGTTCTGTGGCCCACGGCAAGTCAAATGTGTATTCCCTCATCTCTTCGGGGGGGCCTGGATTGTTTAATCTCTTGGTTCTCTTCCCATGCTAATGTTCTATTTTTAAAAGGCAAATTCCATTAAATATGGAGTGCTAATAACAATTGAAAAATTCAAGTGCAGCATAAATTTAAATGAGACAAAAATTCTTGAACTAAGAGCTCAGTAGGTTCTGCGCCAGAGTGCAGATAAGTACCAGGGAGGATTGCAGCAGCCAGGCATGATCTCATCATCTGCCCTCAAGCACAGCAACCTCAGTTTTGGCCTCTCTACCTTCCCACCCACTCCCAGGACAACATCTGACCTGGATTACAAGGAAGACTTAGAATTTGCAACCTTATTACCTAGTAATGTGGCTAACCATTTCCAGAAATATAAATATCAAACACTGCATGACAGGTCAGAGTTGAGTCAGCCCACAAAAAGAAGCACACAATAGCTAGGGTGGAGGGGGCCACAGGAAACTCTGATTGGGAAACCTGAAACCTTTTGTCCACATCTCTCTTTCCTTGTCTGTGGATTCAGATCAGCATTGGTCAATCCTGGCCTTGAAGTGGACGGACCAACTAATTCTCAGCAGCTGAGCTCAGTTAAATGAGTCTGACTGGCCTGGCAGGCAACACAAAGCCCTAAAGAAATTGCCTAATAAAAAGGCCTGGCCCTGAAAGCACAAATTTAAAGAGTTAGAAGGAATTTAGCAATGATTTAGGACAAATGCTTATGTCAGGGATGAGAAAGAGTCCCAAGCACCCAGAAATATACATATCACTGCATCATGCTAAACCTTGAAATGTGAAATATTATTTTACAAGAAATCCAGCATCTTCCTAACCTGTAGCCTTGGTGCATCACTAGTGGTCTTTGTTACCTATAGAAAAACTGGAACTACTGAATCATAAGAACTCATATCTCTATCACATTCTTCTCATTATAAAATACTCCCATGTAAAAATCTCTTTTGAAACTAGATATAGTGTTCACACCTGAAACCCCAGCTACCTCTGGAAGCTGAGGAAGGAGGATGTGTTGAACCTGAGAGTTGGAGGAGGTCAGGCTAAGCCACTAGCAAGACTCTCATCTCTTCTTAAAAAAAAAAAAATCTCTTTAGAACTGGACCAAAAATAAGCAAACCCTATGAAGTGAATATTATAATTTTCCTTTGGGGATGATAAAACTGAGACCAAGTTGAACAGCTAGAAAATGACAGAGTCAGGATGTAAACGTAAGTACCAATCCCAGATTCTTCTACTACCCCATAGCTCCTCCTACAACAGTGAATTACACAAGTAACAGAACAAAGAACACAAGGATCTATTAAAATGATTTACCAAGATCAATAGAGACAGTATCCACTGTCTGGCCAGAATAGTTGTCTTCTGTCTGCATCCCTTCTGATGAGGAAGAACCAGTTGTTAATATCTGAGATATCAACCCTGTTATTGCCAGTCATCAAGGTTGACGCATGCCAGGTAGGTAAGGCAAATGAATACCCATCTACTGGGTTTTATCTCACCCCACCCAGGTGCAGATATCTGGAAACCCACTGCCTGCTAAAAATGTTCTTCAGCATCTACTGGCTATTGACACAGTGCTGTGAAGGAAGGATCTGAAAGCTGAGCTTTGACAGGAAGGAAGGAAACCCAAGGGGACCAGCAGAGGGAAAAGAGGAAGAATGACAAAGCAAGAAGACAGGGAGACTTGGAGCAGAGAGCCAGGGCTCCAGGGTGTGTGATAATCTTCATGGGCTCCTTTCAGCTGTGATGCTTTCAGAGGTGGATGCTTAGATGCTTTGTCATTCATCATTGAAGATGTATTGCCATGACGACCCTATGACATTGCTATCATTCCCATATTACAGATAAGCAAGCTGAGTCTCTGCTATCTCACATCTGTGTCATGGAAGGTCAATCCTTCAATTTTCACTTCCTAAAAAAAAGTATTACTTTTGATAGTTTTCATTAATCTCACATGTCAGCCCTGTGGAACATACTGAGTGAATTTAATATCTTGATTTATAGGTAGGAAGTGAGACTGTGGGACTATAAGATATAATGAAGGAAGGAAGATGAACAGGCATCCTAAGAACCATACCTCATCTCGCTAATATTTTAAGTTTTTCTGAGTGCTATCACGAGACATAACTGTATGATAAAATGCTGTGCTGTTATTAGAAATGATAATGTGTACGTGAACTAAATCTTCTTAAAGGGGGAGAGCAATGGAAAAGTAAGGTATTTCAATGATGCCAAAAGGTCCTATTAGGGTAAGAGTCACAGTCTAACAATATGAAAATGTAATAAAAGTATATTTTGGCATCAGTAATACAGGGCTCTTCTGGGCTGATGAGCTGGGAATAGTTCTGGTTAAGTACTCATTCAAACAAATGTAAAGACATAAATTTATGCTTACCTCAAAAAAACCTGAAACCTTTCCAAATATATGTGTTTTTGTATTGCTTTACTAATTTTAAACAATCATCTTAAAGAAATGGCTTTGTATGTGAATATTTGTCATAGAATTTCTGAATACATCTCACTATGTGATCAGTTGATAGGCATTTATTAAGAACTATTACTTGGTGAGCTCTACTCTGCCCTGATCTGATCATTCCTAAGACATGTTCCCCAGGACTATCTAACTTTATATGAGGGAGAGGAGGGAACTTGACACCTAACTTTGTCATCACTACCATGCTTTAGGAAAAGAGCTCTGATGTGAAA
Organism: Xerus rutilus; assembly: GCA_028644305.1. NCBI lineage: Eukaryota > Metazoa > Chordata > Mammalia > Rodentia > Sciuridae > Xerus > Xerus rutilus. The sequence goes on along the minus strand of CM053409.1, from coordinate 41,292,317 downwards.
GACCTATTTTTACTCCTTAAACTATTGAGAAAATAACTGGTCAGCTGCAATGTGCAAAAGAAAATTTTAAAGAATAAACAATGAGACAAAATGAAACAGTAACACTCTAATGAAAACCTGTAGCATTTTTGTACTTCCAAGAGGCTTGGGGTAATAGAGTGAAATGGGTGACTGAATTCAGAGAATCTTATTAAATTAAAATTCCTTGGAACCAAAAAGCTTTCTCTTGATTATGGTGTAAGTTACCATGAAAGATAAAATCTAATAGCCAGTGTCTAGTTCACAAGTAGCTTGGAATCCAGAGGATTCTAAGAAAGTAAAAGTTATTATCCACTGCCTTTCATCTCCCCATGGTCACATATTTCCTGTGAGTTCAATTTGGGCTCTATTTATGTTTTTTTTTCCCAGCAATGTACACCTGGGAATTTTGCTACAAAATTATTTACAGTAGGAAGTCTCAAAATTACTTAGCTGTTTAAAATTTGAGTGTCTATCTAAATGCATTCTTGATGAGAATGTCTTTCAGCATGCAATACAATGCCTTAGGTTTAGTAGGTATTTGATAAACATGTTGAAATTAAATAGAATTGTCAATTTGGTCAGACCCACCTCCAATTATTTACTCAAGGCTATGCCAGGATTTCAGTCACTGAAAGAAATAGAAATTAGAAATACATTTCTTAAATACACAATGAACTGTTGACACTGTTTGATATGACAGGAGCCTCCATTAAATTAATTTGCTAGATGAGGAAATTTTTCACACAAGAAGAGTAAGGAACAATGAGAGGAGAAAAAAACAACATGGAAAAATTGGGGATATAACTGATTCTCGGCAACCACTGGAGCCACACTCAGAACCTCAAACAATGTTAGTCCTCTCTCTCCAGCATTCAGTTCAGCTTCTCTCTGCCTTAAGTTCATTCTCTCAGCCCATGCTGACTTTTGTCATTGGAACAGTCACCAAAAGATGGAAAGTTCTTCCCAATGAAAGGAGGAAAGTGATCCGGCACTGGCAAAGCAGGTACTAAATACAGATAAAACCCGAACAATGGTGATCCATCCAAACCAGTCATTTGGGTGGATAGTTATCTTTATTACTACTATTAGAAGAGTAAAATGACAATGTGAATTTAGGCCTGTCATGCGTTATAAATAGAACTATAACATGTTCGTGTCTCTTAATTTTGTTATTAAGGTATTGTATTTCAACTATATATATTTAACAACTGAAATACAACCCATGAAACCAATGATCTCCTTTCTGCCACTATAGTTAAAAATTTCCAGAAGGTTGTATAAGTGGAGACATAGAGTATGCAGTCATTCTGGAATGATTTGTTTTATTCAGGGTAACTATTTCAAGGTTCATTCATGTTGTAGCATATAACAATAGTTGTTTTATTTTTCTGCGTAGAATTCCATGACAAGGTGTTATAAAGACTGAATTATGTCCCCCCCCCCAAAATTTCTGTGTCAAAGCCCTAGAATCCAGTATAGCAGAATATGACCATATTTGAAGATAAAGGCTTTTAAAGAGAGAATTAAATTAAACTGAGGCCATAATCCAATCTGACAGGAGTTCTTTGAAGAAGAGGAGCCTAAGACACATAGAGACATCACAGATGTAGGCAGTGGGGGAAGGGGGCATGGGAGTAGGAAATATGGTGGAATGAGATAGACATCATTACCCTAGGCACATGTATGATTGCACGAATGGTGTGTCTCTGCTTCATGTACAACCAGAGAAGTGAAAAACTCTGCTCCATTTGTGTACAATGAATAGAAGAGCTTTCTACCGTCATGTACAACTGATTAGAACTAATAGAAAAAAAGATATAGGCACCAAAAAAAGACCACTTGTGGGCACAATAAGAAGTCAGCCAGCTGCAAGCAAAGGAGAGAGGCCCCAGGAGAAACCAAACCTGCCCATACCCTGTTGTCAGACTTTAGCCTCCAAAACTGTGAGAACATAAAGTTCTATTGTTTAAACCACCCGGTCTGGTAATCTGTTTTTCCCTGACTTCTGTATCCATTACCCTATTGATGGACATTTAGTTTGCTTCTAGTTTGGGACTATTACAAATAAAGCTGCTACCAAAATCCATGTACAAATCTTTATACAGATCTGAGCTGTCACTTCTCTTGAATAAGCATCTAGAATTTGGGGCTTAATCTTATGGTAGGTATTGTAAGTGTTACAATAAACCACCAAATAGTTTTTGAAAATGGTTGTACTATTGCATATTCTTACCAATATAGAGTTACTCTTGCTCTATATCCTCACCAAAATTTAGTATCAGCAGTCTTTTTAAATTTTGGCATTCTAATAGGTATGTCTTGGTATCTCATTGTGGTTTTAATTCGCATTTCTCTAATGATCAGTGAATTGAAACATCTTTCACATACTTATTACCCATCCCTGTGTCTCCTTCAATAAAGTGACTGTTCAAGTCCTCCAACCAATTTTTTAATTGCTATGGTAACTTTTATTAGATGCCTCACATTGCAAATTTTACCTTTCTAGGAACTGAATATTTTCTTCCTAAAAACTACCTTGATTTTTATTTGTTTGGGGATGCAGGTAAATTTCATGGGAAAAAATTTGATCCTTTTGGAGCTTGTTTTTAAACTTTGTTAAGTCTGGGACTGTTCTGACCTACTGCTAGGGCAAACCCCTCTAAGTACTGCGAGAGATGATCCAGGCAAGACAAGGTTCTTACTCGGGTGGAAATTCTTCCTGCATTAGCTGCGGGAATTGTTTTCTAACTTTCTTTTAAATGGGTCTTTCCTCAAAGTCAACTAATTTCCTCACGTAGATGTGCTAACCAGTGTTCAACAGGTTATTTGTGGGGGACTCTACACCTCTCCAGAGTTCTAAATACAGCTCTCCCAAATTTGGCCTCCTCAGGTACCTAGCTCTCTCTCTCCTCAAGTCAGAGAGGCTGCCAGGCCCCAAGTGGGTCCCCTCAGAAAAACACATGTGCACATATACACACAAGGCCTGGAGATTGTCCAGGCAGTGGGCTGAGCGAGCACGCAGCTCACCATTTGCTTCGATCTCTCTGGGATCACTATTCATTGACTGGTATTCAGTATCTTGAAAACATATATTTAGAGGCTTGAGAGTTTATAATTGTTTTAGATCAAAATCTAAAGCCATTTGCCATGATTCTATCTTTTCCTGGAAGTGGAAATCTATAGCCTTCTTTCTTCAACATATTTAAATATGTTTGCCCCTAAAACGTTATTTGTAATATAACTGGAAGACTTCCTGTCTGGGTCACAGAAAATCTCTATACTGGTTAAAATAAGAATCAGCAAACTTTTTCTGCAAAGTGCACAAAAGCAAATATTTTAGACATTGTGGGTCACCTATGGCCTCTGTCACATATTCTTTTCCTTATTAGCACTTTTAAAATGTAAAAACAAATCAAAAACCTCCTCATGGATTACACTAAAACAAATCAAGGGCTAGATTTGACCTAGGAGTCACAGTTTGTTGAACTCTTGGTTTGGATAATATAGTCTCTGAAGAAACAAAACCAAAATCTTGGTAGGCTAAGACAACAGACATTTCTCATATGTGTTGAAAACAGGTCCTTTTTTTTTGTATCAGGTATAGAACCCAGAGGTGCTTAAAATCACCGAACCACATCCTCAGCCCTTTTTATTTTTTTATTTTCAGACAGGGTCTCACTAAGTTGCTTAGGGCCTTGCTAAGTTGTTAAGGCTGGCTTTGAGTTTGCAATCTAACCTCAGCCTCCTGAGCCACTGGAATTACAGGTGTGTACCATTGTGCCCAGCTTAGTTCTTCTTGGTTAGTAGATTTTTGTTTTCACTTTCCAAGTTGTGACTCAGAGACACAGATTCCTTCCATTTTCTGGCTCCTTCGTTTTCACACAAAACTTCCAAGATGGTGTCCATAGTGGAAAAGATTGGGAAGATTTCATGTGGAAGGTTCTTATGTGGAATTCCTCAAGGTCTATATTACTTCTAACCCCAGTTCATTGTTCAGAACTCACTTCCATCAGCACATCTAACTACAAGAGATGCCAGGAACCCTAGTTTTGCTGTGTATCTGAGAAAAAGAGGAAATAGACTTGGGGAGCAGCTAGGTACTAAGAGACCAATGAATCAAGTAGTCATGCCCCAACTATCCAAAGCAGGCACCTCTTTGCAAGGATATTATTCACACTGTCAGTCCAGTGCACAACATGCCACATGACGAGTTACAGGAGTCTCTGGGATAATTGTATCCTGTTATTCTTCCAGCCTCCTCTATAGCACCCAGCTCCTCAACACAAGATTCACATTCCTGCAAAAGCGAACTTGACACATGGTCTTGGAGGCCCCATCTCCCTTTCTCACGTCCCTGTTGCTCCATTAAAGAACCCATTACAGTTGGACTGCCAACCTCATTCCTTTAGTTCATGCCAAGATTTCATTAAGAATTCAGACTTCCTTACCACAGTGATTTTTCTCTACTATCCTGCTGTTTCTTCCAGAAATGTTGAGATAGTTTCTAACTGGTCTGTGCTCTTTTTTAGAAGAGAATGTTTGTCTATTTCTTTCTAGGTAGTGTCCAGAACAAAGCTAAGTGCTCAAAAAAATTTCTGTCCAAATTAATTTTGTATCTACCAATGACTGATCCATTAAACTCCTACCCATGAAAAGTAAGTCATACTTCATTTTAAGAATCTATTATCATTAGTTCAGATTCATTTATAATCTTCTCACTTCTGCTAAGAACCTTTCAATAATGGTTTTTGCTATCATTTCTGAATTTTTTAGGTGTCTAGATGTGTTAGTTTGCAAATTACCAAACAATCGGTATTTCAATTTGACTAAAGCATAGAATGCATGAAAAGAAATAGTAACCACTTCATTTGTTAATTTATTTTTTTAAAAAGCCCTCTGATATTACCAAGGTGTCTTCTGCCCTGAAGCTATAGGTAAGACTGACTCAATATATAAAATTGACCCAATCCCCCAACATACACATCCCATTCAAATCAGGAACAAGGTCCAAACCCTTCTCCAAACTTCTAATTCGTGAGTCTTAGGCCAACTCCTTTACCCCACCTCTTGTTTCCCACATCCATATATGAGTAACTGCCTCTGCCTCGCTTCCCCTCAACCCAGATGTTGTGATCAGTCCCTTCACTATCTCACATTCACTTTTAACACACCAGATCCTCTCAGATGTGAATGGACCATGAACCTGATGAGCTCAAGATGCTTAAAATTCCCAGCCTTCCTTTCACTTGTGCAAGCCCTTCCAAGATTCTGTTCCTATTTGCATCTTTTGTGGCTTTATGTTCTTTTTCAGAAAGAAGGCCTCTCCCAAAATACATTTGGACAAAAAAAATGTTCAACATCCTTAGCAATTAGGAAAATACAAATCAAAACCACACTGAGATTTCATCTCTCACTCCAGTTATAATGAGAACCATCAAAAATACAAACAATAATAAGTGCTGGAGAGGGTGTATAGGAAAGGAACACTTTTACACTGTTGGTGGGATTGTGAATTAGTACAATCACTATAGAAATCAGCAAAGACATTCCTCAAAAGACTAGGAATGGAATCACCATATCACCCAGATACACCACTCCTTAGTATTTATGTAAAAGAATTAAAATCATCATGCTATAGTGATACACACATATGCATGTTTATAGTAGCACCATTCACAATAGCCAAACTATGGAACCAGACTAAGTGCACATCAATAGATAAATGGTTTAAAATACACACACACACACACACACACACACACAGGATTTTAGTAAGCCATAAAAAGAATGAAATTATGTCATTTGTAGGAAGATGGTGGGGCTTGAGGACACTGTTTTTTTGAGGAGGGAATGGGAATTGAACCCAGGGCTTTGGGAGTGTGAGGCAAGTGTTTTGTGCTGAGGTACATTATAGCACCACAACACTAATTTAAGTGAAATAAGCCAAATTCAGAAAATCAAGGGTTCTATGTTTTCTTTCATATGTGGAAACTATAGAGGAAAAAGGATAAGAAAGGTAGGGGGAAATCTCATGAAAATCAAAGGGAGACTAATGGAGTAGAGGGAAGGGGTCAGGGGAAGGGAGGAAGGGAGGGAAAGGGGAAATACTAGGGAATGATATGAACCAAATTATATTTTTATATCATGTGCATGTACAAATATGTAACAACAAATCCCACTGTATGTATAGTTATAATGCACCAATAAAAATATTTAGAATTTTAAAAATTACAAGAAAAGAAAATGTATAATAAAAATACATAGTGAAAAATAATGCCATGAAATTATTAACATTCAAATCAGATGGTGAATATATGGATGTTTGTTGTACTATTGTGTATGCTTTCTGTATTTAAAATATTTCCTAAAAATACATTTTCAAAAATTCAGTGCCATTCACTTTTGAGGCACCCAAATTCAAGAGGCTATCATTCCACAATCCTATCCACCAGCCTCTTTCTACTCCTTCTGTACCACGATTCAACATCCACAATTCTTTTACTCAATTGCATATTCTAATTTCTCTCTTCCCTCCTAGAATTATAATGGCATGGTATTGTTTTGTATTCCTTTCACTGTAAATGCAAAGTCTTTAATAATGAATTAAATAGATATTCGTGAACTCATGGAAGGAAGGAAGGAAAAAAGGAAGGAAGGAAGGAAGGAAAGAGGAAGGGAGGAAGGGAGGGAGGGAAGGAAAGAAGGAAGGAAGGAAGGGAGGAAGGAAGGAAGGAAGGAAGGAGGGAAGGAAGGAAGGAAAGAAGAAACAGATCTTTCCACATGTATTAGCCTTGGACCCCACACTCGTGGCTGTCCAGCAGACATCACTGGTAGCTTCAGGGGTTTGAAATCACTAAATTGGCTGAGTGTCTGCTGCAACTCTCCCTGTGGCCCCACTCCACCCACTTCCATTTCCTTTCACACCTTCTTTTTCATCTTTTCCTTTCTTCTTGGAAAGAGGTAGGAGTCTCTCCTAATCTGATTGGTACAGTCTTTGATTTGAGCATGACCCTGACACCTCCATCTCTACCCTAAGCAGTCTAGAGGCATATATTTTTCCCAAACCAACTCTTCACTGCATCCTCACCCAAACATGAGAAGTTACAGGCTGTACAACATCACCTGTAGTGTAAGGAAGAACATGAGCCTCCGAGTCAGACCAGGTTTAGTCTTGGTTAGGATCTAACTAACCAGTTGACTGTGAACAGAACCAGCTCTTGCAGCCTCAGGGTCCTCATCTCTAAAATGAGGCAGCTGGTCCTATGTCTATCGAATTGAGTTTTCTACTAAATGTAAGTTCCTTAAGGGCAGGACTCAATCATATGTACTCCCGGACATATGCCAGATGGTCAATTAACATCTGTAGAGTGACTAGCTTTAAAATAGAAATAATAGTAACATCGCAGACATTTTGTAATGATTAAATGTAAAATGAGGCACTTGCACAAAACACAAAAATTATTCAATTAATGAACCCAGTCCCAAGCCTCAAATATTTCATACACTACCTGTAATAGAAGCTCTAAAAGAGATGCAAAGACAATAAAGATGAAGGCTGAATTTTGCCTGCAAATTTCTTTTATTACAAAATAACATCTACCTCCTAAGAAATTCTAAAAGAATTTTTAAGAGTCATTGCCTAAAATGTCAATTGGGAGGTATATAAACATAACTGAAACTAGGCAACACAATAAAAAGAATAAGATGAGGGTTTTAAAACAGTATTACTCATGGCAGTTGGTATCCAAATAATAGAATTTTTTTTCTCAACTTATCCAAAAATTATATTACTTTTCAATTTCAAGTGTAGAATACCATATGTATGTTAAGTAGCTTATATATATATTGCATGTTATGTGACATATTATATATACCATTATATATATAATATATATATACACACATATGTGTAGTTATATATGTATATATATATGTATATTTATTTATTTATATTAAATCTTGCACCAACCATTTCCATGATGGTATTTGACCTAACCCTGTATTTTTCTTGGGAAAACCTTTTAAAGAGATTTCTGGCCATGAAACAGTGAAGACAAGGCCTAGAAGGAAAGGTGAAGTCAGAGAATGAAGCCACCCAGTGGGGACGTTTGCCTTTGTTGGAGGCAAACCATAATAGTGCTGCTTCGTGGCCTATTCTGAAGGTGTTAGAGGCAGGAGACCTAGAGTCCTGAGCACTTAAGGGGAAACTTATAACAAAGCCAACTTCAATTTGAGAAGGGAGTACGCCCCAGGACCATAGTTTCAGTCTAAGGTTGAGGGAAGGAGATGGCCCTGTAGGACGCTATAAGAAGCCATGACAGGCTTGGGGAGCAGGGACTCTGAACTATACTTTCCAATTTTCTCATGCTGTTACGATCCGTGGTTCCTGAAAGTTATGAATTAAATGTGTTATATATCACAGGGGCAAGAGGGTCCTTGGTGTCCATACTTGAGACAAAGCAGGGGAGGTAAAGAGAAATACCTTTATGAGGAGCCAAGAGGTGACAAAGCGCCAAACTTTTCAAAGGCAGGTATGGACATGAATTCCTGGAAAACTTGTTAAAATGCAGATTCTGACTGAGAAAGTTGGGTGGTGCCAGGAAATGACACTTTGAGTAACACAAATCTATGGAATTGAGTCTAGAGCAGCAGCGAGTGTCAAGTGGGGAAGCAGGGGCCTGGGGACAGTGGCAGCTGAGGATCAAGAGTTTAAAGCACTGTCCAGGAATCCTCAGACAGTCCACATGGAATTGAATTGCACACAGAAAAGACTCAGTATAGAAAATCTAGACTGGGATTACATAAATCTTCACTTTTTTTTTTTTAAATTCACTGCCTGCTACAGCTTGTCTGTGAGCAAATTAGCAGACATCAAAAGGAAAGAAGCAGCAAACAAACATTAATAAAAATATATATATTTGGTTTTGTAGCTAGTGTTATTTCCATACTCGTGGTCATGGTTTTATAATACAGACATATGAGATAGTCATATTTCTTGCCTGTAAAGTTGTAATCTGTCTAATGGAATCAAGTACATGCCCACATTGCTACATTCCATAAATAGCACCAAGGCTCTCAAATGCTCTGCACCCTGAAGGTGTTATAGCATTTTAGGTCACAGTGGATATTTGTATTCCCAGGCAATAAAAGGTTTTAATGTTTCCACAATTTTTTCTCTGAGAGTTTGGGCAGCATATGTCAATATATTTAATGTGGGTTTACTTAAGTAACATAACTAAGATGTTTAAAATCTCATCTGTTTACACAGAACTCTCCCATCAGAAATTTATCATTGTCTGCACAGACATAAAGCCCCAATCTCAACACACTAACACCACAAAAATCACTCTAATTCCATGTTATCGGCACTGCTTCTGAAGCCATTCCCACGCTCCTGGTTACATCAGTAACCAGTCCTTTGTAAAGTGCAACAATGCACACAGAGAAAGAATACCTGTTTCAGGAAGAAAGGGCGGACATCCACATCATTATCCTACAGTATGGACTGCCAGAAGAAAAAAAAAAGGTAAACAGAAGAAGTCATACAATTTATTGTTTGCTATGCAATTTGCTATTTTCTCCATAATTATAAACTGGTGGACCAACTGTTTATGACTAAATTGATATATTTTTCATGGGATTAACTAGTTTAAATAAAAGCAGAGGATATTGCTTGGCAAAGCCTTTAAAGATCACCAAATTTGAGAGCTCAACTGATGTTAGAGTACTTTTTTTTTAACCAAGCAGCATGTGCTCCAAGGAGCCTTTAGTCCCTCACATCTAATAACTGGCAGTCTAGTCCATTTGTTGGCACTTTCCTTAAGTAAAACCAAAATCTGTCCTTCTGTGCCTTCAGTGCATGGGGGCTAGTTCACCCCTTGTGAACAGCTGAAACAATCTAATCCACCCTCTTTTACATGATAATATTTCAGATATTTCAAAATGCTATTTTTTCTGCTTATTAGTGTTCTCTTCTACATTGTGAATAGTTCCTCCTAAAGTCATTCCCTGAGCACCAAATGGCCCTGTGTTATGTTCTTTGTAATTTCCAGGTACAACCATAACCTTTTCTATGCCATGAGTAAGGTTATCACAAGCACTAGTTCCATGAGATGTTAGCAGAAGGCCCCTGAAAAATCAAGCCCCATATAAACTCCACATGCAAATTCTAAGTAAAGCCAGACAGACTTTTTTCTCCAAGAACTTTCAGTCTTTAATATCCTAATATGCCTTGTGAAATTTTAAAAGGAGGAAATAATGTAAAATTCTTCCCAAACATACAACTATATAACTTACTTTAAACACGAATATTTGGAAAGAGCATTGACTTTCATGTTGGACTGTCTTGTGTTCTCTACTTTTCTATTTCTTGACAATATGACCTTAGGGAAATTCCTTAATCTCTCAGACTCATTTTCCTTCTCTTGTGAAATGCATAATAATCCTTACCTTGATTGTGAAATGGATAATAATCATTACCTCACATGGTTGTTGAGAGAAATAGAGTTGCAGTAAGCAACATACCTTACATGATGTAAGCTAATGCTTAATTAAGGGTAGTAACTATAATAGTTCATATGTTCTAATGAACGTAAGCTTTTTCCCATTTAATCATATCAAAAACAACCATTTCCAGTGTAGAATAAAGAAGATTCCTCTGTTTGAATTATATTCTCGCTTCATCCTTCCTTAAATGAAATATACACTCAAAAATCTTCCCCTCCTCAAAGCAATAAATTTGTGTTACAGAGCATGCTGCAACTGACAGAAAAGGAAGAAGGAAAGGTAAAAGACTTTGGAGGGCTGTGCATGTTGGATCAGTACCAGAGTTAGACAGGCTGCCTCCCCAAGGGCAGCATATACCACCCTGTGGAAACAAGAAGCAAAAAGAAAAAAAATAGGATCAAGTTAGATAAGAATAAATATGTATTTCCCAAACTCAGTCTTTGGAAATTATTAT
>CM053409.1:41257267-41280836 GCA_028644305.1 Xerus rutilus | reverse complement strand
AGTTAGTGACTGAGCAATTGTCCTCAGCATTTAACTGACCTAAATGCAAATGTCAGATCTTTGGTGACGCAACATGTGGCCTTATTCAAGATACACAGGTTTCATTAGCCTTATTTCCTTCATGTGTAAAATAGAGCCATAGTCTCTAGTTCACAGGACTGGTCTTACCTACATAACCATGTTCTCAGTGCATAACAGGGAGTCAACACCCAATAGAGGCATTAGGATTATTTTATGTATTTATGCATTTAATTCACTTGTCTCACTTAAATGGTTAATTTGGAAGAATAGAATAAACATATTGGCTCTTTCAGTTGTTGTTGTTCTTTTAAGATATACTTGAAAGTAGAGTGTATTTTCCCATATTATACATACACGCAGTATAAGTTATTCTAATTAGGATCCCATTCTTGTGGTTGAATATGATGTGGAGTCACATTGGTGGTATATTCCTATATGAACAGGGGAAATTTATGTCTGATTCATTCTACTGTCTTTCTATCCCCATCCCCCTCGCTTCCCTCATTCCTCTTCATCTAATTCAATGAACTTCTATTCCCCCTCACTTAATTGTGTGTTAGCATCCACATATCTGAGAGAACATCCAGCCTTTGTTTTGGGGAGATTGGCTTATTTCACTTAGCATGATAGCCTCCAGTTCTATTCACTTACCAACAAATGTCATAATTTCATTCTTCTTTATGACTGAGTAATATTCCTGTGTGTGTGTGTGTGTGTGTGTGTGTGTGTGTGTGTTACATTTTCTTAATCCATTCATCTATTGAAAGGCATCTAGGTTGGTTCCATAGCTTAGCTATTGTGAATTGAGCTGTTATAAACATTGGTGTGGTTGCATCACTACAGTATGCTGATTGTCAGTCCTTTGGGTATATACAGAGGAGTGGGAAAACTGATGTGTTTGTTCTTGACCCCATTCATTCTCAGAAAGGATGATGCAAGCAAAAAATACATGACCAGGCGCAAGATGTAGAAATTGTCTAGGGCAGGTGATTCAACTGAAATGGTGGATGTAGCAGCGAGAATGTCCAACTGAGAAATTTAATTCCACATTTGGAGGAGGTGAAGAAAATACCCGGGCTTTTAAACCAATATGGGGATTCGACTATTTCTCAGCTTCAGGAACAAGAGAGGGAGGACTAGCATCCAGCTCACTCCCCCTTTCATTCCTGTAGAGAAAGACCACTTCACCTCTTGACCTTCACAGTAAAAATAGTTGGTGAATTTAGGTGTCACTTCATTGCCCTCTATTATTTTTGACAACTATGATATGAATTCCTGTCCACAAACTCAAACTGAAAAAAAAAATTATAACTTTATTTTTTCTTAAATATGCCTATTTCTGCTCCTGAGCCCCTATTCGGCTATGGCAGAAATTTAATCTGTCACCCCAGAGTTTCATTCTTGTCTCCTTTATTCCTAGAGACTGCTTCTGAGTTGCATCCAGGGGATGTAAAACAAGCCAAGGGGTTGGGGGGGGCAGAAGAGGCCCCATCGGGCTCTGGGTCTGTCTCTGAACATTTCGGCCCCTCTGAGACGGTCCTCACCTGCCCTTCTGCAGTCTTGTTCCAGTTCAGCTTTTCACTTCACAGGTAATAAAACCACAGAGCATAGCAAAGAAACGATTGAATGTTAATTGAATATTGATAAAGGAGGATGGGGAAAGTTAATTGAGTTAATTAGTTGCTAAGGTAACTTTTCCCCCAGTTGGAAAGAAATTGTTTCCGGATTTGAGTCAGCCTGGAGAGATAAAGCTACATTTTCAGCTCTTCTTTTTCCTATATTGGAGAAAGCCTGAATGAGCAAAGCAAGGTGGGGTAGAAGAAAAGATCCTGGGAGGAAGGGGCAGTGCAGAGCTAGGTGCCAAGAGCCAAGAGAGGTAAGTCCTAGAGAGCAGCGACCTGCCTCCAGGGGAGAGCTAAAAGCGAGGGACGACGCCATCCAGATGGAGTTTGGAGACTGGAGCAAGAGACAGAGCTACAAACATCTTAAATACTGAAATGACATGTGCCTCCCAGGAAAGTGAAGGGGACGAGCCAAGAGAAAGTAGATGAAGAGGGAGTAAAGTTGCATAGAATTGAGAGGATGCTGGCAAGGTTAGAGAAAGTAGTACTTCATTAGCCTTTTAAAGTATTTATGTAAATCTTGTTCTGTGATGCAAAACAGAACAGCCATGAGAGATCATGTACTACCCAGTTATTTTAGTGAATTTTTTAATGGAGAAATTAAAATCTTTTAAATTGTGTGCTGCTTCTGTCCCCTAAGTTAACCTTGTTTTTCCTATCACTGCAACAAAACTTAAATTAAATTAAAAAATAAAAGACTCAAAAAAACAACACCGAAAAGACCAATAACCCAATCAATAAGTGGTAAAAAATCTAAAAAGACATTTCTCAAAATAAAAAATACAAACGGCTAACAAACATGTGAAAAGGAGATACAAATCAAAACTACACCGAGATTTTATCTCCCCCAATTAAAATGGAAGTCATCAAAAATGTAAAGAACAATAATTGCTGGCAAGGACATGGGGGAAAAGGTACACAGGCATTGTTGGTGGGATGGCAAATTAGTAGAACTACTTTGAAAATCAGTGTGAAGTTTCCTCGAAAGACTAGGAATAGAACCAACACATGCCCTAGCTATTTCACTTGTTGGTATTTATCCAAAAGAACTAAATCAGCATATTATAGTGATGTGCACAACAATGTTTATAGCAACACAATTCACAATAGCCAAGTTATGGAACCAACCTAGTCAACAGATAAACGAATAAAGAAAATGAGATACATATATATCATACATATACATATATATGCATATATACATATATGTACACATACAAGATATATATAATGAATTTTTACTCAACCATAAAAAAGAATGAAATTATGTCATTTGCAGGTAAATAGATGGAACTGGAGAACATCATGCCAAGTGAAATAACCCAGACTCAGAAATCAAGGGTTGAATGTTTTCCTTCATTTAAGCTAGAGAGAATGAAAAAAAAATTTTTTAAAGAAATATTTTTTTAAAAGGGGGTGTCATGAAAATAGAAGAAAAGCCAATAGAGAAGAGGAAAGGGATCAAGAGGGCAGGAGGAGGGGAGGGCATGGAGCGGTGCTGGGGAATGAAATCTACCACATTATGCTATGCCTATGAACAAATATGCCACAATGAATCCTGCACATACGTGTGTGTAATTAAAACCACTAATTAAAATAACAATAACTAATAAAAGAGAAGTCAGTAGACTAGAGCAAGCAGATTAAAGGAGCAGGGAAGAGAGGGAAAGGAAAGGCACTGGGGAATGAAATTAATCAAATTATATTATGTGCATGTATGAATATGGTTTAATCCAGCTCACTGTTAGGTGTGCTTATAATGCACTAATAAAATAAAAATTAAAAGTCAACAAAAAAATTCACTCACCAAGCCTGCGTGCCAATTAGCAGGCTCCCCAGTCTTGTTCACTGGTGGCTACCACAATGATAATATAGCTAGTAGGAAATGCTCTGCTGTGTGTTGCAAAGCCTGCTTTGGAACCCCCAAGGCCCAAAGATCATACCCCAGGTGTGGGAAGTGGAGATTGGACCCTCATTCAACCTCTTTGTTCAGTTTTACATTGGATTTCAGTTTCTCAATAAAGTGTGAGCTGCTTTACACAGGGCCCTGTGTATCCACCTGCCTGCTTGACACCCCCCCTTGGAAGTCTTAATGTCAATTCAAACATAACTGCTCTCTTTGTCTTCCCTCCCCAAACACATTAGTCCTCCAGGGCTCGCTCACATAGGAGTCCTCACCAGCCTTCCCAGGCCAGGAGCCTTCATCCTCCTGGGCAAAGTCCTCACCCTATCCCATCAACTCCTAATTTCTGTTTTTTCTCCAAATCTTTTTTGAAATTTCTCCTCTTCTATGCATCTCCAGCTCTACCCCCCAAATCTAAGTTGTGTCATCTTGCACCTGCCAGAGTTTCCAGTCTTGTTGGTGTTCATCCCGTCTGCATAACCCTGCCTATCCACACTCCAGCTGAAGGACAGTTGAGATGTGCAGGTCCAACGAATCGCCCTCTGCATAAATCCTTCAGTTGATCCCTGCTTCTTCTCTTAGCAGTAGAATGCTATGCCCAGGGCTTCTCTCAAGGCCCTTATGGTGTGATAGTGAGGAACCTCTGGGGCATTAGCCACCCTATTCACACCCCTGGGCAACTCCATTCCGGTCATACAAGTCTTGGATGTTCTAAGCCTTCCTCACCCTTGGGACATTGGCATGTGCTGATTGCTCTGCCTGAACCTGCTCTTCCCTCTCTTCTGCACCTAGTTAATACTTATTCAGCCAATCATTACTTTCTGGAAATCCTGACAAGTCTAATCCCCCTTATGTGATCCAGATCTATCCTCTGTGTTCTTTTTCCCTTTGTTATTTTGTATCTGCTTCTCTAATTATTTAACTAAATGTCTGTCTAATTATTTAACTAAATGTCTGTCATTTAACTAAATGTCTGTCTGACTTAGTAGGGTAAAACCTTGGTTTGTTGGAAGTTGCATTGAATTCCCACCCCCAACCGCCCAAAAAAGCTGTTGAAGTCCTAACCCCAAATACCTATGAATGTGTCCTTATTTGGGGCTAGGGTCTTTGCGGATTTACGCAAGTTAAGATGAATCCTTGGGCTGGGATTGTAGCTCAGCGGTAGAGCGCTTGCCTCGCATGCGTGAGGCCCTGGGTTCGATCCTCAGCACCACATATAAAGCAATAAAATAAAAACATTGTGTCCATCTACAACTAAAAAAAAATTAAAAAAAAAAAAAAAAAAGATGAATCCTTAGGGTCCTTCTAATAAGAGGGAAATTTGAACATAGAAATTGACACACAGAGAAAGCCTTTGGAAACACAGAGACACATCTTTTTTGTTACTGTTGTTCTTTATAGTTAAACATGACAGTAGAATGTATTTTGACATTATGCATTCATGAAGAATAACTTCCCATTCTTGACTGGAAATCCATATGTAATAAAATGAAATTAGACCTGTATCTCTCACCCTGAACAAAACTCAACTCAAAGTGGATCAAGGACCTAGGCATTAGACCAGAGACTGTGCACTTACTAGAAGAATAAGTAGGCCCAAATCTCCATCATGTCAGCTTAGGAGCTGAATTCCTCAATAAGACTCCTAAAGTGCAAGAAGTAAAATCAAGAATCAATAAATGGGATAGTATCAAACTAAAAAGCTTCTTTACAACAAAGGAATAAAACACTCCTTTTATTAATAAAAGAGAGAACCTATGGAATGGGAGAAAATCTTTGCCACCAGCACCTCAGATAGAGCATTAATCCAGGACATATAAAGAACTCAAAAAACTTAACACCTAAAAAACAAATAATGTAATCAATAAATGGGCAAAGAAACTGAACAGACATTTCACAAAAGAAGAAATATGATTGGTCAACAAATATATGAAAAAATGTTCAACATCTCTAGCAATTAGAAAAATGCAAATCAAAACTACACTAATATTTCATCTTATTCAAGTCAAAATGGCAATTATCAAGAATACAAGCAACAACAAATATTGGCAAGGATGTAGGGAAAAAGGTACACTCATACATTGCTGGTGGGACCGCAAATTAGTGCAATCGCTCTGGAAAGCACTATGGAGATTCCTCAGAAAACTTGGAATGAAACTACCATTTCATTTTATCCCACTCCTCAGCATATACCCAAAGGACTTAAAAATCAGCATACCATAGTGATGTGGCCACATCAATGTTTATAGCAGCTCAATCCACAATTGCTAAAATATGGAACCCAGTCTAGGTACGCTTCAATAGGTGAATGCATAAAGAAAATGTGGTACATATACACAAAGGAATATTGCTCAGCCATAAAGAAGAATGAAATTATGGCATTTGCCAGTAAATGGATGGAACTCGAGGCCATCATGCTAAGTGAAATAAGCTAATCCCAAAAAAACAAAGGCTGAATATTCTCTCTGATATGTGATACTAACACACAATAAGGGGGGTGGGAATAGAAGTTCATTGGATTAGACAAAAGGTAATAAAAGGAAGGGAGGAGGTTGGGAATAGGAAAAACAGTAGAATGAATTGGACATAACTTTCTTATGTGCATATATGAATACATGGCCAGCGTAGCTCCACATCATGTACAACCTCAAGAATGGGAAGTTATTTTTTATTTGATTTTTTAGTTATACACAACAGTAGAATGTATTTTGACATGTTATACATACATGGAGTATAAATTCCCATTATTATGGTTGTACATGATGTGGAGTCATGTATTCATATGTGAACATAGGAAAATTATGTACAATTCATTCTACTGTCTTTCCCATTCACATCCTCCCTCACTTTCTCCCATTCCCCTTGTCCAATCCAGTGAATGTCCACTCCTCTGCCCCCACCCTCCACCTATTGTGTTAAGTTTTTTGAGTTCTTTATATATCCTGGAAATTAACGCTCTGAGTTACAGGTGGCAAAGATTTTCTCCCATTCCATAGGCTCTCACTTCATGTTCTTAATTGTTTCCTTTGCTGTGAAGAAGCTTTTTAGTTTCATACAATCCCATTTATTGATTCTTGTTTCTATTTCTTGCGCTTTAGGAGTCTTATTGAGAAATTTGGCTCCTAAGCTGACATGATGGAGATTTGGGCCTACTTTTTCTTCTATTAGGTGCAGAGTCTCTGCTCTAATGCCTAGGTCCATGATCCACTTTGAGTTCAGTTTTGTGCAGGGTGTTTGATTTCATTTTGCTACATGTGGATTTCCAATTTTCCCAGCACTATTTGTTGAAGAGGCTATCTTTTCTCCAATGTATGTTTATGGTGCCTTTGTCTAGTATAAGGAAACTGTATTTATGTGGTTTCTTCTATTCTGCACCACTGTTCTACATGGGACACATTATTAACATGGGGAAAACAGCCATGTGAAGACAGAGACAGATAAGAATTGCACTGATAGAAGCCAAGGAGCATCTGGGGCTACCAGACCCTGGAAAAGACAAAGGATTCTCCTCATCGTCAGAGAGAGGATGGCCATACCAACACCTTGATTTCAGACTTCTAGCCTCTAGAATAAATTTCTATTGTTTTAGGTCCCCTTTTTGTGGTTCTTTGTTATAGCATCCTTAGAAAACTCATACAGACTATTAGCCATCTGAGGGCAGGAACTTATAGATTTCTACTCTGTACTGACTTCCTAGCCTCCTGCACAGTGCCTGGTAGTGTAATAATAATCTTCGGATGGGGAGGGTGAGTCAATAAGACTCACTATTACCTAGTGAAGCTTTTACTGAGTATTCTTGACTATTTAAGAAGTATATCCCACCCCCACGCACATGTCATGGAAACATTTTAATAAAAGAGAAAAATGTCCCCTTCTCTAGATTTCTATGCCATTATCACCTGAGTTATTCAGACAGGCCTCCCTTCTCTCCCTGGGCAATTAGCTGGGCAATTGTAGAGTTGTCTACTTAAGCTGCACAGATATTTGGCTCTGCACATGGGTGTGGTCTAATTGTGCCATGGAGCACAAAATGCATCCAAATCATGTGCCTGCAGAAAGGACTTCATTTAAATTAAACTGAACTTATGTCCTGCAAGTTGGTTAGAAAAAGCTCTAAATGGTCAGTTACTGAGTGCCAATCCCTGGGAGATAGTGCTTTAAATCTACTTGGGGAGATAAAACAGGAATACGTAAAATAGGAACAAACACAGGTACTGACCATGGTGCACAAGAGCCAGATTCATGGCACAGAGCAGAAGTCCTGTGGCGTTCAGAAAGCAGGACAACTGGAGCCATCTGCCATATATTTTTTTGTTGTTATTGGAGGGATAGTAGAATGAATCAGACATTATTACCCTCTGTGCATATATGATTACATGACCTGTGTAACTCTACATCATGTACATTCAGACAAACGAGAAGTTAGACTCCATTTATGTCTGATGTGCCAAAATGCATTCTGCTGTCATATATAACTAATTAGAACAAATTAAAAATTATTTAAAAAGCATACACAGGTTATGATATGGTTTGTTAAAGTGACCCTCATATAAGTAAATATTTCTAAATATAATGAAGTCAAAGCCCCTACGAATGTGTCTATATACTTGTATAATCATGAAAGTTTAAAATTAGGAAAGTGTATGGAGGCATGTGGATAAAAAACTCAGGAAGACTTTGAATTATGTGACCTATATCTGTATCACTTTAACTGTTAAACAGAGATTACTTGTTAGCTCATTCAAGTAACTGAAGTTTTAAGATCACAAACAACAACAATAAAATAGTAAAATGGAATAAATTAAAATATGCAATCCCACATTTAGTCTCTCAAAATGAGAATAGCCTAAAATTAACACTTTGGGGGTCTATCAATCCTTCTATTTTTTTTCCTCAGGTAAGAAGAATTAAGTCCAGGAGGATCTCACTCATTCTAGGTGAGAGGCCCCAGTTAGCCATGTGAGGTGGGGAGGTCCTTTCTGCAAATGGGCAGATTTCATCACACGGGCTGCAGAGAAACCAGAGATTTGGGTTCCACGCCCTCCACCTCAAAAAATAAATATATAAATAATAAATTTGGAGCCCAAAAGCAAATCTTATCTCCCTAATTTAGAAGCGTACACTTAGCAGAAGGCCGCCACAGTGTGCAATATCTAGGTGGTTGGTAAGGGTGACTAAAGTCTTAATGTATCTGATAATGCCAAGTGTAAGGAATGAGTCAGAGCTGGGCTTGCAAGCAGAGCATTTTAATGATTTATTGAATTTCTCTTAAGGTCAGTAGTTTACGATTTGCCATTTTTAAAATGCACTGTAAAAAAATAGATGTATATTTTCTTTACAGGAACAGAACAGTTTTTTAAATGCATTTTTTAAGAGGAGAAAATGAGTACAAATAGCCACAGCCAGCATACCCCACGTCTTATGTAATCACAGGAACTCCAGCCCAGATAAGCAGCTTTCTGAATGGTATTGGTGGAAATACAGTTTTTGGAGGGTAAAGAGAACATCCTTGGGTCAGGAAGTCCGTGTTATCAGCAGTAACATTGTTCCTGTTGTATAATTTACCTCTGAGACCATTACTTCACTTCAAGAGGACTGGAAAGTCACCATTAGACTAATCAGTCATCTCACACGGGGGAATTCAAACGCATTTTTTCACTTTCTAACTGCCTGTGCGGCATTTACATTTTTCCGTAGCAGTAGGGTCACAGGTAGAAAACATGAGAGTTAATCAAGAGTGGGTGAGAGCCACCTCCAGAAACCCAGCTCTCAGCCGGGAGTCCCTTAACGAGGGCCAGATTCTCTCCCATTAGGTGTGATCACTCATCGAAGGTGGAAAAGTAATGTGACGTCATCAGTAAAAATCAGACGAGGAGTAAGAAAAAATTTTAAAAAAGAAAAGAAAAGAAACCGAAAAAGAAAAGGGAAGGAAAGGAAAACAACTCACACCTCCTGACTGCCATTGGGAATTTCTCCCACAGACCAGCCTGTCTTCTAATATTTGTTAATGTATTTAGTAATGTATTTAATGTATTGTTAAGATTCAGTAATGTATTTACTCTGTATTAGGTGTCCATCATGTACCAGGTGCTGTTCTAACCTCTAGGAACATGATGGTACATAGGCAGATAAGAGCCGTGTTCATGAAGCTTGGTGTCTTGACAGGAAAGCAATTTGAGAGCAATGACATGAACTGTGACATGATGGAGGAGAGGCAAGATCCACAGCAGGGATAGCTACACCATGCTAGGGAATATCAGCAATCTAACTTTTTTTTTTATTTGGCCCTGGGGATTGAACTCAGGGGCACTCGACCACTGAGCCACATCTCCAGCCCTATTTTGTATTTTATGTAGAGACAGGGTCTCACTGAGTTGCTTAGCACCTCGCTGTTGCTGAGGCTGGCTTTGAACTCGCGATTCTCCTGTCTCAGCCTCCCTAAGTGCTGGGATTACAAGTGTGCACCACGACTCCCAGCAATCTGACTTTTAAATAGGAATGCACACACCATGGAGGAGGGGGAATTTCCAGAAAACAAAAGCCAAACATGTGTTGGGTCTAGAAGTCAGAGAGAACCTGGAGCCCCAAGGAAGTGTAAGGACTCTGGTATGGGTGGAACAAAGACTATGAAAACAGAAAAGGAGAGAAGCGATACTGAGGAGGAGAGAAAGATGCTGGAAAGTTTCTGGAATCATGCCTAAAGACAACTGGGACAACCGTAGTCACCTTTAATTTGTATAGGATCACATTTGCATTTTAGTAAATGCCCCATCTTCATTGTGAGCACCAGATCAGAATGACCCATCATAGAAATTCAGAGGAGGCATTAAGGAAATTAGGAGAGATAGGCATTTAAAGGTATATGTAAAATCAATTGATATTTAGGAAATAGAAATAAGACTTTTTAATTGCTCTAACACAGTAAAGAAATAAAAAAGAAAAGCTAAACCCAACTCCCAGATTTCTGCCTTGGTTGCCAAGGTAGATGGCATTCATTAACATGGGAAACACATCCAGAGGGGTTAAACTTGAGGCAGAAAACCAGGTTTACATTTGTGTTAACAGGATGCCCAAGGAGGAAGAATTTTAAAACAATTATGCTACTCTTTTACCATCTGGAAAGAGAAGGTCCCCTTGGGGAAGATTTTGTTGTTTTTCTTGGAAGAGTAGCTTGGCTGAGCTATAAACCTTAAAGCTAAAAAGCATCCCCTTGTCCTTGGGAAAGGTGTATTTAAAAACTTCCCCTTGCAGAGGCAAGGGGAAAGCCATCCTTCCCCCACCCAATTTGCGTGATAAACCTAAGAATCCAGATGCCTTCTCAGAGAATCTTACTTAGATTTCTTTTTGGTATTAACCCAGACACAAAGATATAGACATCACTGGGCAACCACTGGGAGACATGACCAAGGACTAGTAAAAATAAGAACCTGAGGATCCCAGAGGCAAACTCACCAGCAATGGGGGCTGTGGTTTTATAATCTATCATGGTAACCCAAAGACCCCTTGAAATGGCTTCCCCAAATAATGTTAAGCTGAAGTTGAAAATCACTCTACTTCTGGCTTGAGGGTTGGAGAACAGTATCTGATCATGTGAGCTAGATATCTGGAGTCCCTCTGTTGCTTTGAGCTCAAGGCATTACATCATGACGAGATCAACTAAAGGTGTCAGACACATCATTGGGACAGTTCAGGACCAGCTTTCAATGACAACCTATGTCAGCAAGACAGAATCCCTAAGGACATCAGGATTGGCTGTTTCTGGATCAAGTGAATTTTGGAACATTTGGACAAGTAAGGGTTAACAGAAGTTCCAAGAGAGATGCATTTGAATTTATTCTCATAAAGGTGAGTGAGTGTTCGAGCTACTAAATTGCAAGGGATGAGATCTGACTGTATGCACTAAAAACTAGTGAAGTAGGGCACACTGCCTACAAGTTTGCTATATTTGTTAACACAATGGCGCTACTTTTTTATCAATATTCAAATCTATAGCAGAAGGAGAGAAAGCAGTCAATGCTATACATTCATATATTGTTACATGATTTCTCCAAGCACTTTTGTAAATGTAGGAAACATTCACTATTTCTGCCAGCTCATTATCCCATCTACTTTATTCTGACTAGAAAACTGCTCTTTTCTTTTAGTAGCCCATTCAATGTCATTTAGATGGGACTGATCCTGCCCAGAAGGCTGGATCTGATACTTACTTGAGGTAAAGATGGATATGTGGCCCAAGTCAGTATGAACCTTCCTCGTAACATTCCTCACCTGAGTATAGGCGGGACTGATATTAGTCAGTTTTTCATTGCTGTAACCAAAACTACCCAACAAGGACCACTTAGAGGAGGAAGTTTATTTGGACTCATGGTTCCAGAGGATTAGTCTGTGGTGGGCTAACTCCCTCTGTTGCTTTGAGCTCAAGGTGAGGCAGAACATCATGGCAGAAAGGCAGGTCAGAAGAAAGCTGCTACATTCATGGTGGGAAGAAAGTAGAGAGAGTGGGGTGGGAGCCCTGGGAAAGACAAACTCTTCCAAGGCATGCCCTACCTGAGTGACCCACCTGCCCTGCCCCACCTGCCTACAGTTACCACCCAGTTAGTCCATTCAAACTAGGATGGACTGATTAGGTTACAGATCCCTAATCCAATCATTTTACCTCTGAACTTTCCGATGTTAACATAGGAGATTTTGGTGAACACCTCATCTTCAAACCATGACAGCGGGTCTCTAGAATCATGACCTAAAATAATATAAAAATGTGGATCCGGGTACCATGTGAAGTTCATGAATAGTTGTAGGTTGAAAAGTGCTATCATTCCTATCCCCAAATATTAAAACCACTAGATTAAGAAAGGAGGGGACAGCACTGGGCTGAAAGATGGCCCATTTCCCTCCGGGGGATTAACTGGATGATGAGAAAGGAAGGTGGAGGGGACAGCATCCTCTCTTCTTTTCCCATCTTCTGAAAGGGCAATACCTTCTTCCCGAGATTCTGGCCAAGTGGGAAGCCAGAACTCCTCCTGGAAATAGAGTTTCCCTTCTCAAGTTTGAAAAAGAAAACCAGAATCCAGACCAAATGATGCAATAAAAATGGCATGTTTCTTGGCGGAAGATAATCCACCAGTGATGTGTCAGAGACAGGGCAGCAAATGAGCTCATCCATTTCCTGATTTTATCTTATTATGAAAATTTCTTTTTTATTTTGTTAAAGTTTCTTGCAGATATTAATGCATGAAAACTCATTAGATAAATGAAAAAGTGCTTTCTGCAAGTATGTTTTATTATACAAGCTACCACACATTTCATAGAAGAACTAAAGACTAAGAGGCACCCAGGTGTAAAGCCTCAGACAAATAATAATCTTTTACTATGGAAATGGAGACTGACGCCTGATTATTTGACTTGCTTTTCTTCTGCTTTAGTGGTATGTTAGTCAGCTTTTCACCGTTGTGACAAAATACCTGAGATAAACTTAAAGGAGGAAAGATTTAATTTGGTTCGTGATTTCAGAGGTCCCAGACCACAGTCACGGGGTCTCATTGCTTTGGATTTCTGTGGAGGCAAAACATCATGGCAGAGAGCACAAACAAAGCTTCTCCCCTCATGGTGACCAGGAAGCAGAAAGAAAAAAAAGGAACATGGGTCCCCAAAATCCCCTTCAAAGTCCTCAATGAGCTTATTTTCTTCCAATAGGCCCTACCTTGGAAAGATTCCACAACTTTCCAATAGTGCCGCAGGTTGGTGACCAAGCCTTAAATACACAGATTTTGAGGGATTCTTTAAAGACAAATCATAATAAGCCATAGTAAAACATAGATATTGTACATACACAGATGCCACATCCACATGTACACATACCTAATTGTGTGGGGGATGTGTACTATGTAAATATTCATAATACTCATATATTTGTATATATGAATATGTATACAGTAAGTAAATACATAAACGTTGTTTAGCTGGCAATAAATATTAGACAACAAACAAAAATCATCTCATCCGTAATTCCTGTGCTGATACCTTTTTTTGCTCCAAACTACCCACATTTCCAGGTTTACTACCAAGTAGCAAATTAGCTTTTGTGTTTTGTCTCCATTTATTTTTTCATCTTTCTCCCTGAGGAGGTAGAAAATGAGCCATAACATAGTCAGAGAAAAAAAAGCAAAAAATATCCTAGCTAATCCACACACTGGATAATCCCTTTCTTGGTCATTGACTTAATATCCAATATTTATGTAGCAATCAATAAACAAGTGCAACTGATTAATAGTAGATGATCTGTTCCCTGAGAACAGACCCTGCTCTTCCTCATCTTTGAATGGTGCACAGTCCCTACACCATGTCCTATACACAGTAGATACTTAATACTAGTATTTAATTAAATTCCACAAATGACATGATCAATCTTGTTACTTCACGAGCAACTTGAGTATCTCAGTTGACACTACAGCTAACAAGGTCTTTCTACCCGCCTCCCTGGACTTCCAACATCCCCACTGTCAGCAAGAGTTATATC
Source organism: Xerus rutilus (assembly GCA_028644305.1). Lineage (NCBI taxonomy): Eukaryota > Metazoa > Chordata > Mammalia > Rodentia > Sciuridae > Xerus > Xerus rutilus. Next base: position 41,266,774 of record CM053409.1, on the reverse strand, counting down.
TGAAAAGGTCCTACTCATTTGCAACCCTGAGGCCTAGTGTCTCAATGATTCTTAAAATAGCATGCATAATGGAACAAGTGTGCCTATGATTGGTCATTGACAGAAATTTTAGCATGCTTGACAAAGCAGCAACTAGAGGCAACTCCTTGAAATTTACATTCATTGTTATAGCAGCTAAATTGTGTTAACCTCCAGCAAAAATAGAGTTAATTTTATTTAGTAAAAATAGTCTTAAAAATAGCCTCCCAAGTTAGCATAGTTCTGCAATTTTACTATCCCATAGTGATAATGGAAAAAAATACTGTTTGTGAGTTTTCTTCTTTCATTTGGTTAAGACCCCCTCCTCCATGTAAAATTAGATTCTATACTGATAGTATAATTACTGTATAATAGAGTTTGCTCAACCACTCAACACAAAATGCTTTGCTTTCATAGCATTTTAATATGAGCAGCATAATGGGCACCAGCTTGAGAATCAGCATGCCGAGAAGGAATCTAGGACCCCAAACGAGCTGGAGTTTGTAAAATTTGGTTCAGCTGCTCAGCAAACTAGTTAATTCTAACTGACTTGACATGTGGATATCAAAAAATTTTCTGTTCCCAATCATGTGTCTTCTTGCGTAAAGAGAAAACAGTCTGGCTTTAGACACACCAAATATCAACATCTGCCCTGTGGGTCTTCCAGAGCAGCAAAGAGTGGGCCTCCCCAGTTCATATGTAGCAGGAAAATCCTATCAGCTCCACATTCACGTCTCTGAAGTACTGAGATTGAAAAGTCAGAGTTCTCCACAATGCATCAATTTTAAATTAAATTAGAGTTTTCTATTTCTTCCACTAAATACTGCTTTTATGAACTTAATGGCTCTGTGTTGTACACTAGACACTAAAACCGTTTACTCCTTTGGGGATAAGAGATTAACACAAGTAATACAGTAAAACCCCCTATTTACATAATTATAATTTTCCTTTTGCATAATACAGGCATTTTTTTGACCTTTTAAATGTCCACTGCTGCCAGAGTTAGCATAGTTCTCCCTGCATGTCTACTTTATTCACTAATTTCTCTGAAATACCTAGTAAATCTCCTTATTGATTACTGAGATACTTGCCCTAAAAGGCAACCAATTTCTTTTACATACTTCCAATAAATGCTACAGAAAAACAATCAGTGCATGACCTGGGGTAAAACAATAGGGAGTGGTGGTGTCTGTACCAAACTGCCTAAATACTTTCCTCTTTCTTTGCTATTGCTATTTAATTTAATACATATTAACCTGGCCCAAAGAAACACTGCTGGGCAAATACAGCTCCGACTTACAGCACTTCCCAAAAAAAGGTACTACAAAATATAGGCTATCACCTTTTAATATATTTTCTGAACTGAAGTGCAAATTACACTAACATGCTAAAAATAGGAAATCTCAGAATCCATAACTTGGGAATTTTGGTGTCTGGAGTAAGGAAATTTCATTTAACTATTTTATTTTAAATTTATCTTATTATTTGTGCTGACTTGAGATTATAAGAAACATCCTGGGTAATTTAAGAATTTCTCTCTATCTGAAAAACCTATTTGCAACATTTTCTATCACCAGGGTTGCCAAAAGAAATAGAAGGCATTTGTTGTCTACACATATACAAGCATAAATGTGGAGCCCACAAGAATCCTCATCAAATATCTTCCTATACGCACTCCCTTCCCAGCTGCCTATGTCATTAGGTAGGACCACGTAACTGGATCTGGCCCATCAGCTGGGACAGAAAGTTGCAGGTGCCACTTCTAGGATGAGGCAATTAAAAAGCTTGGAAGAGTTTTCTAGTACCTTCCTCTGCCGTGGCAGAGGAAGGGGCAGATTGCTCCAGAAGTGCAGATGTAAGATGGAGAGATCTACAACACTCAGGTTTTGTGAGCAACTGTGCAAACAAATTTACTTCCTCTTTCATTGTCTTAATCGAGTTTGTGCTACCATAACAGAATACCTGTGACTGGGTAATTAATAATGAGCAGAAATGTATTGGCTCACAGTCTGGAGGCTGGGAAGTCCAATATCAAGGTGCCAGCATCCAGTAAGGACTGACTTCTGCATCAACCCATGCCATGCCAGAAGACACCACGTGGTAGAAGGGCAAAGAGAAGGGAGAAAGAGAGAGCAAGAAGGAGGGATAATGGCACTAGTTCCTCCCTGAGGGCAGAGCCCTCATGGTCTCATCACCTATTAAAGGTCTCACCTCTTAAAATTCAAAAAATTTTGGAGAGGACAAACATTCAAACCACTCAAAAAAGGTCAGCAAGAGAGAAACTTCTATTACATGAAGCATTGAAATTTGGATTTGGTGGTTTGGGTTTTGTTTTGTTTTTGTTTTTTTTTAAATCATTAAAATATACCTAGCCTAGCTGGATTAAAGCAATAATCATGCATCTTGGCAGTACTAGACTCCTTGCCTAAACTTTAGGGGGTCCCTTCTAAGCTCTGAGGCCTTGCCTTGGAGTCTATGTATTGGGCCTGCATCCTCCACTTTAAGCAAGAATCCTGCTAAGTCAGTTTAGATTCAGTCTAATCAACCTGGCCTGATCAACCTGGCCTGCCTTCAACAAGGATCCTGTTAGGTCTATTTTACCAAAATCCCTCCTTGCATGCTTCCTGGCAGTGTGGGGATTTTCCATTCAATGATTCCCACCCTGCTCACAGGCCATAAATCCTCCCTCATCCAGACTGTATTTGGAACTGAGCCCAGTTCTATAGTGAGGTCTCTTTTCCCTTGTTACAATAGTTCCTGAATAAAATCTGTTTGGACTGCTTTATTGTGGAGCTCTGTTTTTTCTTGAGCAGCAGTGATTCTCTACACTATGTCTCTGTCCATTTATGACTGCACCCAGTTTTACTCAAAACTTCTAAGCTGGATCAATACACAACCACAATTGCCCCAGTGACTCTGTAAAGGATGATTTTCACAAACCTTTCTGCTCTCCCAAATTTGTTTATCTACATTAAATCAAATACAGAATCCCAAAATGAAGTTTAAAATGTTGCTTGAAACTGACTTATGGGAAAGAAAGCACCTAGTTTTTCTCCTAAATATTCCACATATAGTTCTAAACCGCCAATCTTAATATACAATACTGCACCTGCACAGTAATGATTAATTATTACTTTATTAGGAGCACACATATGTTCATAATTGACACACTAACTATCAAGTGTGGAGGTTTGATTGATTTAAGAGATTAAGGGATAATTTTGTTTTCAAAATGCAATCTTCCGTTGAGGCAGTGTCTGTGTGCTCAGGACACTCTATAGGTGTCTCCTGTCACTGTCTTGTGATGAATGAACACTCTATTCATAACTCAAACTGCCTCCCCATTTGTTCATAGGAGCTGGCGTTACAGACAGTTTTGCTGAAAGAGTCACAGAAAGTGAATTCCAGAGAAATATAGAACAATGTGACAAAGAAGCATTTGGGCCAAAAATAAAGCAACTAAATTCAACAAATCTAGAAAAGAATATGGGGGGCAGGGGGGGGGCGGGATGCAGGGAGGGGGTCAAATATTACATTCAAATGTAGATTCTAACTGCAAGCTTGCTGGTGCTCTCCTCAGCAAAAAATGCTAAATAGGGGTTAAATTGTCTTCCTGGAGGGTGGGGAGAATAGTCAAACTGAAAAGCTGCTTGAAGTTTGAACCAAAAGCCAATTTAGATCAAGCTGAGCAAACAGACAGGTCCATTGGCCAATTCAAAACCAAGTCATTAAAAAAGAAAAAAAGTATAGAAGTACAAAAATACTTTATAAGCCCAGGAAAACCCAGAGAGCAATTTCATAGACTAATAGCATACTTCCCATTCAGATCCAAGGCCTGGTGTGCAGCCTGGGGCAGTTCCCACTGTGTTTCCCAGCCCCCATCTTTGTTCTGTACTAGTAAATTCAGAGCAAAATGAAAGTCAAGGGCAGCTGAGGACTCCGTGGGCTAGGGAGGAGGGGCAGTTCCACCCACTTGGCCCAGGTTAAAATGGAGGTTGTTACTTGCTGAGAGCAGATTTGCACTCTCTCTCTCTCTTTTTTTTTATAACCACCAGCTGAGCCTCTCTATTGCCCTCCCGCATTGAGTCTCTAACCAGCCACTGGGCGTGGGATTCTGGCAGCAGTAGCTCTTATCTCTGACATTCCCTACCCCTGCCTCCGCCTGCTCCTTCCTTTCCCTCCAATGGCTTTCTTTGATAATGGAGAAAAAGAACTTTGAAATCCCTTTAGCAGTTCTGCACATTGTTTACAAGTGATTATTTCTGAAGGGGCAAGGAGTATTTGCAAAAGACAGTTAGCTGTGTGAGATCTAAAGCTTTATTAAATGTATTTACTGCTGTACAAGATGCATGCATATGAGAAACATAATTTTGCAGAACGGGAGAGTGTGTTTTCCGTACTTCCGTCCTGTGTTCATTGGAAATGATAAATTGTGCTGCATTCATGGACATGACAGTGGTATTTCTTCAAAATTTATCTTCTCCAGATTATTGCTATATGTTAAAATTTCTAATTCTAATGTTCCGGTGCAAATGCACTGTACTGTATAGGAACAAAATAATGTATTTTCTCTTTTGAAGACATGACTGCTATCAAGTAATTCAGTGTTTTACAGCTTTCTTCCTCAATAACTGAGGCTCATAAGATGCAGGTAAATTTTTCTTACATTTAGGGGAAGATGTATCTCATATACCTACAAATGCGGTGATGTCTTTAGATATGAATGTCCTTATCTGCAAAAAAAAAAGTTGAATTCCAAGCACATAGCTATGAAAGTCTACATATGGAAAATGCCATATACAAAGACAGAGCTGGGCAATTCAGTAGGGTTAAAAAAAAAATCACTGCATTTGGATTAATTTGGCAGGCAAAAGCAACCCTTAAATAGAGCACCCAAAAGAACCATTCTATTAATATTAACTTCTTAGGTGATAAAGAACAATTATGTATGCCTTTTCTCTTTGAATTAGATTGGTAGTTCCTTGAGGCTAGGACAATGTTTTTGAATAAGAATGAAATTTCCTAAAAGGAAAATCAGAATGCATCTCTCACTCTACTGGATGAATGACTAACAATACAGATGATAGATCCATCAAAAAGGACCCAGATCTTAGAGCTTGTTCCCTGCCCAGAGCTTGTTTCTTTCCATTAAAATTTTCTGTCATCTAGGGTTCAGTGTTCAATGTAAGAGGCTTCTTCGATGTAAGAAGCCCCACAGGACACATTGTAAGACACAATAAATAATATTTGGGGAAAAGAGATCTGAGAGCCTTGTAACACACATGTAAGAATCCCAGAACTTTGGCACTGGCTTTTTTACCAGTTTTCTGAAAGAAAACACCCCCACCCACTCCCGGCCATAGGCCATCATGCCCTTTAACAAGTGGAGCCCTGGCTGGTAGGGTGAGTTCCCTGATATTTTTGTGTTGAAACTCTTCCCTGGCAGAGCCTGGTACCTGGTGGTGCCTGGGTGAGCGTGATCTGAGCCAGCTGGGCTGGCTCAGTGTAGTAGGGCAACTCTGGGCATGGACAGCAGCACTTTGGGGAGGATCTACACACCATCTCAGTTTGCCATTTTATTTTGTCAGAACCAAAGGGAAACAGCAAATTCTGTCTTGGCCACTTTTCCAGATGATTTTGACCAGGCAGGATACATAACAATGAAAATCTGCTTGACAAATGCAAGAGGGAGAAATACATTCTATTTTCCCATTACTTTTAGCTGGGATGTGGTCTATGAATTATTTTCAGAAAGCTGAGCGTAGCTTTTCTGTTTCCCTGTTTTCTGCTAGCAGCTGTATCTAGTCTGAGAGTCTCAGATTGGCTGGAGAAAGCCTTGTGTTTTCATCCCATCCATCGCCGCCATCTTGGCTCTGGACTTCCCAGTGCTTTCGCTGTGTCTACCTGTAATGTCATTTTTAATTCTTGTCCTTCCCTACCTCAAATGGATGCTGTGAGGACAAATGAGATGGCTCAGTGTTACCTCCTTCCCTATCCATCTGGCTCTCTGATTTGCAAGGACCACATTGGGTTCTGGACTAGAAAACAATAGGGCTGTGCCAGAAATGAAAGAAGCCAGAATGGAGCCAGGCGGAAGCCCCACAGGACACAGAGGCAGAGGGCCAGGCCAGAGCTGGAACACTGGACTGGCTGCAGTTTCACATATTAGGGTTATGCTCAAGCCCCTTAAATACACACTTATGTGGTCTTTCAGTCAGCCACTGTTCAAAATCTGAAGTGCAAAACAATAGGGCCTATACAACCAGGATTTCCCTTCCTTTTCCAATGGAGTATTCTTAGCTTGTGTGGATCAGGCCTTGAGACCCTCCTTTGTTGTTGAAAGTCCCAGAAGTCCATTTGGGTCAAACTAATGCATTTTTGCAGCCCTTCCTGGCTTTGAGACATACAACAGATTTAGGCAGCCTGGCAACAGGAATGCAGTCCTCCAAAGTTCTGAACTGGGCAGGGCCCTCCTCCCTTTTCACCTGCTCCTCCCTCCCTGCTTTCCACACTAACTCATCCCCCCACAAGTTCCCAGACAACTTCTTCACCCTGGACACCCACAGGGAAACAAATAGAAGGAGCAGGACCTGGAGTGATTCTGGTCATTGTTAGTGTTAATTGTGAGACAGTTATCTGATCTGCTCTTTCTGGAAAGGTTTGCATAATTTGGCAATCGAATTCCAAGATTCTCATTTATTGCAAATTGTGCCTTTGCCAATTGCTTTTGTCAGGACTCCCCATTTCACCTCACGTCTCTGTTCTCCACTTTTGCAAATGCACTGATCTGTGAAAATGAATTAAATAGATTAAAAAGCAGCTTTTCTTATTCATTGGAATAAAAATGGCAAATGCAGACATGGTACATCTTCGTACATAACTCCATGGGGAAAAAAATTACTTCTGACAAGAGTATAGCCTGGCTCTAGGGGAAACAAGCCCAAAAAATGCTGAGACAAAGTTAGGCCACTCCTCTAATCCAGAGTGATGTTCTACTTAATGACAGCCCACAATGATAATCCAATTATCAGGCTTTCCATAAACCAATGCCATAACGACATCATACATTCTTATAATTAAAGTTGATCTTTTTATAAAACCGTTCCCCTTTTTAGTGAGAGAAACATTTATAATATTAAGTAACTCTTGTCTTATAGACATATCCCAGCACATACATGTAAAGAGAAAACTCACTCAAAAGAAGATAGCATGCAGATGTGGGTTACCTGCAACATGTGAAGGGTCTAGGTGCTGATTTGACTCACCTGCCAAACTAGGGCTAAGCTAAAAGCAACCTCCATTGCAAGTCTGGACCATGAGTGCCCCAGAGCATCACCATGGAACATCATGGGGTGGTGGAAGAGACAATCAGTTGAAGAGAGGGGATACAGTTGATTTCTGGGAGTACCACATTACACTACTTCACTGGGCACCACTCACAAAATAGTCCTCATAACAGTGACCTCAGGAGATGGAAGGTGCACTGTGTGTGTGCAAACTAAATTGGTGGCCCTGAATGTCTTTACTAAGAGGAGAAACTTCAGTGTTCCTGTTTATTCGATGTTGTTTGTTCTGAGCAGAGGAAGGGCAAGTGGAGCAGAGTGAAGACAGGAAGCACATTCTGTTACCCAAGCAGTAAACCACCCTTGCTCTGCTTGCAGACTTCGACTCTTGATTCAAAATGAAATTAGCAAGGTTTAAGAACCAAGATTTCCTCTTCTCTGTGTTGGATAATCCCAGTTTGCTCCAAGGTTTGTTGGGAAGAATAAATGGGATGATACATGAAAACCTTATGGCTCTCTACTTAGAGAATAGAATGTTCTCATTAAAGAGTAGTTATTAGCATTGTGATTGCCAGGACTGTTTTCTTAAATGGGTGTATAAAAATGAACCCATTTGTCTTTTACTTTAGCAAGTAAAATTTTCCCACTTAGGAAGTAGGGGTTGTAGCTTGGTGGTAGAGCATCTGCCTAGTATGCTCAAGGTCCTGGGTTTGATCCCCAGCACTAGGGAAAAAATTCCCTCTTGCAAATGAGTAGGATAGCTGAAGCAAGTAAGAAAATAACTCTCCAACAAACCAACACAGCACTCACAGCAACATTAACCCTGGGCTCCTTTATGTTCCTTTTCCATTTTAGACTTTTCATAGAATATTTATATGTGTGCAGTGTTTCTCATTGTGGATGGCACAAGTCATCATTGTACAGAATTTTTCTGTGCATTGCAGGACATTCGGCATCCCTGGCCCCTCCCACTCAGTGGATGCTAAATGTCCTTAACCCCAATCATTGAAGCAAACCAAGGAATACCCTATTCATGTCCAGTTGCTTCATGGGAGATAAGAACTGCCCCACTTGTGACTTTTTGGCAAGAAAGTATTGGTGTATCTACTTTATAACTGGGGAAACCAAGGCATAGAACAACTTAATCAGAAATCACAGAATGTAAAAGCAAATAGCAGCTGACTTATAGGCCACAAACATTGATTATCACATGGGGTGGGGGAAGGGCAATTACTCAGAAGGGTTTTCTAACTGTAAAAGAACCCCAGTGAAAAATCACTGTCATAGCAAGTTATTACTAGTGATGAAAGTATGCTATGTTCTTCAGGGTTTGACAATGAGAAAACAAATGGTGGGAAGTACTGATAAAGGTCTGGGATTGTGGTACAGTGGTAGAGTGCTTGCCTAGCATGTGTGAGGCACTGGGTTCGATTCTCAGCACCACCTAAAAAAAAATAATAAGTAACGCTATTGTGTCCATCTACAACTAAAAATATTTTTTTTAAAAAAGTACTGATAAGAACTCCCTTATAGCTGGCCATGGTGATGAATACCTATAATCCCAGGGACTCAGGAGGCTGAGGCAGGAGGATGGAAGTTCAAGGCCAGCCTCAGCAATTCAGCAACACCTTGTTTAAAAATGAAAAGGGCTGGAGATGTGGCTCAATGTAAAGCACCCTTGAACCAGGAAAAGAAATCCTCAGTAGAAGAAGGAGAAGAACAAAAACAACTCCCTTGCATATTTTCTTTCTGTGTATCTGGCTACCACATTGAGAAGTAAAGGGGAGAGGAAGCTGGCATGGGGAGGAAGCCCTAATTCCAAAACCCCTGAGTCCAGGGAAGGCCAGTCTCTGAAGTGACCCCCTCTGATACCATCCTAAGAGTTTTAATACCTTGCCCTGGTGATGACTTCATGAAATGATTTATATGGATTAGCATCTAGTTATAGTGCCTATAATTTTGCAATTATTTTAAGTAATACTAATATCCTATTTTTTCTCATTCTATCATGTGATCTTATAGCCATTTAGAGGCTACTTTTTAGTTGGAAGGCATTTTCCACTGTTTATTGAAAGCTATGAGAAAGTACAATTCTACAAAATGAAATTACTATGCAGCCCACATGTGTTCCTAAACATGTGTTTTGAATAGGGAGAGACATCTGTGTTCAGGTGCGTACCTTCAACTTGGCCTCAAGAGGAGTCCT
>CM053409.1:41239060-41256767 GCA_028644305.1 Xerus rutilus | reverse complement strand
AAAAAAAAAAAAAAAACACTAATTTCTCTGGCATCTTCCAGCTCTGTAAGGCTGTGTTTCTATGAACCGACATCAGAGGGTTTCCTTTAAATATGAAAGATCAAAAATTGCAATGTCAAGAGAATCAAATGAGATCATGATTTAAAAATATTTTGTTAGTTGTAATGTGTTCTAGAAAAGGGAAGGGAAATCATTTTATGTTGTCATTTGTCATCATTAACAGGTCCCCTTGGCTACCTTCTTCCTATGATGGAAAGAGGGCAACTCTCTCTCTGTGGGTCAGAGGTGGGGAAAGCCCATGCTGCCCTGTGGAATAAATGGGAGAAAATTTGGGAAGTCCAATTGCTATAGTAGGGTATCAAAAAATGAGTTTGAAGGTGAAAGATATGTAGGATCTTGGCAAATACCTTAAGCACTTTAAATTTCCACTGATGAATTCCCACTGATGAATTAATGTGTGTGTGTGTGTGTGTGTGTGTGTGTGTGTGTGTGTTATACAAATCACACCTCACTTTCAGTAAGACCTCATAGAAGGAAAAGCATAACTGATGATGCTATCATGGGACTCACCATAACTTACCTAAAGCATTTATAATGTTGCCTGTCTCATTATGGATGGTATACAAATGAGCCATTGGTAGTATTAATGCAAACTCTCTCAAGACAAGCCTAGAATAAGGAGGATGACACCCATGGCCTCTAGGAATAGGACAGCCAAAAAGGCTTGTCTCATCCTTGTGGACGGGAGTTGTGAGTCCTCGTGAGAAGGTGTGGCCACTGCGCTGTCCTCCTGGACCAATACCAGCTAATCCCCCTTGCCCAGCCACCTGATTGTGGCTGATCCCACTCCGTTCTGCTTGTCTCCACCTGGGAGGGATGCTGGGCACAGGGTGAGCCAGGGGTTGGGCCTTCGTGGAAGCAGCTGTGTGTGCTTCCAGCTCAGCAGTAAAATCCACTCTGAGGGTGCTGGCAGTTGAGGAGTTTAGACCCACGACATCCATGTGCATGGCCCTGCTCTAGGTGATACCTGTACCAGGATGATCCCACCACCTCCAATGGAAAGCAGTATTTCTCAGGACAGCTCATCAAGGCTTCATTTACAGGACAGTCTGGGAAGCAAAACTTCAGAAATGAATAAGAGATCAGTGTGGCCAGGGGCTGGGGACAGGGAGGGGACTGACAGCTTCAGGGAACCAGGGAACTTCTGGTACTTATGGGAATTGTTATAGGCTCAAGTGTGTGTCCACTCAAGTTTATGTGGGAAGCCCTAATCGCCAGTACCTGTGAATATGGCTCCAGTTGGAGACAGGGCCTTCAAGGAGACATTCAAGTTAATATGAAGTGCTTAGCTGGGCCCCCATTCAACATGTAGATTCCTTATAAGAACATGAAATTTGTTTCTGCAGGAAGATGCCAGGGGATGTTACTGCACAGAGCAAAGGTCAGAACAAACCCAAACCAAACCTGCTAACATGTTGATCTTGGACTTCTAGCCCCCAGAATTATGGCAAAATACTTTTTTGTTGTATAAGCCAAACTGTCTGTGGTATTTTATTATGGCAGCCCTAGCAAATTAATATAGGAAATTTTTATATTTTGATTGTGCAGTTGATTACATAATTGTTTATTTTTGTAAAAACTAATAGAATTATATACCTACAAAGGTTGACTTTTTTGTTGTTCTTGTTAATGGGGTTGAACCCAGGGTCCTTTACCACTTAGCTACATCCCCAAGCCCTTTTTAAATTTTTTTTATTTTGAGACAGAGAATCACTAAGTTGCTGAGGGTTTCCCCAGCAACAGCAATTTAGGGTTTCCCTAAATTGCTGAGGCTTGCCCCAAACTTGTTATCCTCCTACCTCAGCCTCCCAAGTCAATAGGATTATACCACACCCAGCTCAAAGGTTGAGTTTTGCTGTTTATAAATCATATACATCTGATTTTAAGATATGCTACTAGTTAAAATTTTTAAGTTTGGCATAATGGTAAATAGCAACAGTAGTAGTAGTAATAACATGTCCTGTGAAGAATTTCCTGTTTCCTTGTTTTTTAAAAATTTATACTTAAATAAAATTAAATAACTAAAAAAACAAATCTTTTTTTGGGGGAGGTACTGGGGATTGAACTCAGGGGCACTCAACCACTGAGCCACGTCCCCAGCCCTATTTTGTGTTTTATGTAGAGACAGGGTCTCACTGAGTTGCTTAGGGCCTCGCCATTGCTGAGTCTGGCTTTGAACTCCCAATTCTCCTGTCTCAGCCTCCCTAAGTGCTGGGATTACAGGCGTGCGCCACCACGCCTGGCTCAGAAAACAAATAATTCTTAAAGTTTTATTTAACTTTTCAAATGCAAATGAGTAGTTCTACAAAGATAGTAATTATGATACAATGCAATCTATTGTTACGGGGTATTCTGAGTTATTTGTCTATAAACATTTGCTAGCTCAAAAAAGAAATAATCATTCTTAAATAATCTATGTAGCTAATATACTATCACTAACTTGTCAATCTGCAGCCCTTAATTCAAAGATTCTTAACTGTTTTATTTGCAAAATTAATAATACTCGTAATTATAATTACAGTATTTTACTCTTAAAATAATAAACATACATGTAGATTTTAAATGGACAGATGATTTCAAACTATAAAGCACATTACATGTAGAATATTTATCTGTATTTTAATGTTATTATTCATACGAGCGTGCTTTGCTTCTATTACTGATTTTAGTATGCTAATTAGACATGAAAATATCTAAGGTAGCCACTAAGCCATTGATCAACTCAATTTCAGAGATGCCATCAATAATTTTAGAGTGGGACGTTCATTTACTTACCCTTTGGAGGCCATGGAGAAAGCCAAATAGGCAATTTGGCTAAACACTGTACTGAAATTAAAGCAAAAAATTAGCATCTTTCTGTATGAACTGAATTGAAATCAACAGAATTGAATCACAGTATGTTAATCAGACTAAAAATCAAAAGTGAATGTGTAAATACAAGAGAACAGACTCTATCATTTTGCTAGATGAGAAAAATCTCCAACGTTATAAGTGTGTTTTTCTCATTCTTAGAAACTAACAAATGAACCTGCAAATATACAAGAACCCAGAATCATCAATGCAGAAATCCTAAAGGTCTAGTCTTCTGATCCCAAAATTCAGCCTCCCACGAGTGACTGACCGTTTCCTCTATAGGGCTCTGAAGATACAGATCAGAAGCCACTACTAGAGTTGCTAGGAAGTGACTTTGCTCTTTCCTTTTTCCTGCCAAGAGATTTCTTTTGGGAACTCTTGATGATTTACCAGACATTTTTGCAAGGCAGCTCTGCCTGCAGGACTGGCACCCTTCCTGGGCATGCCTGCGACTTCCTGACAAATGCTTTAATAATCTGCCTGTACGCCGCCTCTCACCCTTCAAGGCTTTGCTCTAAAGACTGTGTTTTTAAAATCCAGTTGAGGAAAAAGCCCTGAACAGAGCTGCTTTCCCCACGGTTCCGTCCCCGGCCTATCCATGGGTCAGCACCGAGTGGTGCCAATGCCTCCAAAGCATAATTACTAGATGAGATACTTCCTCCTGAGGCAGCACAAGCTGTTTCCTTGTTTTGTCCGGTAAAATGTGTGGATTAATCCATAATCAAGTAAGTAGGGAAAATCACTACATAACATATGCACATCCCAGAACAAAAACTCTAGCCCCAATTAATAACAATGTGAATTTAAGTCAGAATGGCCAATTTCCCAGCATGAAAACCCCTGTCAGGAAAATGTTTCTTCCTTTTCTACCATAACAGTCCCCTCATGCACAAACAATAGAGGTTAGCCCGAGAGTTAGAGGTCTACTATTAATATTTGTAACTACTGCCCCGTATAGCTCTTGTCTTCGTAGTGGCCACTATCTAAGGTAGTGCTGGGCAGAGAATGTGTGAAATTACTCCAGAAATTCATGTAATAGGGACCATCACTGTGACATGGGGCCAGTTGGAGCAACCACAGAGCTAAGATAGTACTCAGGAGAAAGAGCATGGGGGTCCATCAAGCTCTAGTCTAGCTTTTCTTTTTTTCTTTTTTTTTTTTTGTTCTTTTTAGTTATATATGACAGTAGTGTACAATTTGACTTATGTATACCAACATGGAATACGCTTATTTTAATTAGGATTCCAGTCCTGTGGTTACAAGTGATGTAGAGATTCACTGTGGTGTATTAATATATGTACATAGGAAGCTTGTCAGAATCATTTCACTGTCTTTCCTATTCCTTTTCCCTCTCCTTTCCCTTCATTCTCCTTTGTCTAATCTACTGAACTTCTAATCGCCCCCTTGTGTGTTAGCATCCACACATCAGAGAGAACATGCAACCTTTGGTTTTTTGAGATTGGCTTATTTTACTTAGCATAATAGTCTATAGACCCACCCAATTACTAGCAAATGCCATCATTTCATTCTTTATAGCTGAGTAATATTACATTGTGTATATATACCACATTTTCTTTACCTATTCATCTGTGGAAGGGCATCTAGGTTAGTTCCATAACTTAGCTATTGAGAATGGAGCGGCTATAAACATTGATATGGCTGTGTCACTGTAGTGTGCTGATTTTAAGTTCTTTGGGTATATACCAAGGAGTGGGATAACTGGGTCAAATAGTGGTTCCATTCCAAGTTTTCTGAGGAATCTCCATACTGCTTTCCATAGCAGGTGCATTAGTTTGCAATCCCACCAGCAATGTATGCGTGTACCCTTTTCCCCACATCCTCGCTAACATTTATTGTTACTTATATTCTTGTTACCATTCCAACTGAAGTGAGATGAAATCTCAGTGTAGTGTTAAATTGCATTTCTCTCTAAAGAAGTTGAACATTTTTTCATATATTTGTTGACCATTCATATTTCTTCTTCTGTGAGGTGCTTGTTCTGTTCTTTTGTCCATTTGTTGATTGGGTTATTTGTTTTTTTTGGTGTTATATTTTTTGAGTTCTTTATATATCCTGGAGATATAAAGAACTGAGGTGCAGGTGGCAAAGATTTTCTACCATTCTGTAGACTCTCTCCTCATGTTCTTGATTGTTTCCTTTGCAGTGAAGAAGCTTTTTAGTTTGATACCATTCCATCTATTAATTCTTGAAAACACATTAAAAAAGCAGTGCACTATGATCACATGGGTTCCATTCCAGGGGTGCAAGTTTGGTTCAAAATACAGGAATCAATAAATGTAATTTATCACATTAATAGACTTATAGACAAGAATCACATAATTATTTCAATAGATGCAGAAAAAGAAGTTGACAACATACAGTGTTGATTTATGTTCAAAACACTAGAAAAACTAGGGATACCTACCTCAACATCATGAAAGCTATATATGCTAAACCCAAGGCCAACATCATTCTACACAAAGGACTACTGAAAGCATTCCCTCTAAAAACTGGAACAAGATAGGGATGCCCTCTTTTACCACTTCTATTCAACATAGTCCTGGAAACTCTAGCCAGAGCAATCAAGCAAAAGAAAGAAATTAAAGGGATACAAATAGGAAAAGAAGAGCTCCAACTATCCCTATTTGCCAACAACATGATCCTGTATTTAGAAGAACCAAAAAACTCCACTAGAAAATTACTAGAACTTATAAACCAATTCAGCAAAGTAGCAGGATATAAAATTAACACCCATAAGTCAGCTACATTTCTATACACCAATGATGAATCAGTCAAAAGAGAAATTAAGAAAACTATTCCATTCACAATAGCCTCAAAAAAAAAACTGAGAATAAAACTAACTAAAGAGGTGGAAGACTTCTTCAGTGAAAACTAAAGAAAGAAATTAAGAAGACCTTAGAAAATGGAATTATCTCCATGCTCTTGGATAGGCAGAATTAATATTATCAAAATGGCCATACTACCAAAAGAACTATACAGATTTAATGTAATTCCTATTAAAATTCCAATGATGTTCTTCATAGAAATAGAAATGGAAATCACGAAATTCAGTTGGAAAATGAAGAGGCCCAGAATAGCCAAAGCTATGCTTAGTGAGAAAAGTGAAGCAGGAGGCATCACAATATCAGACCTTTAATTACACTACAGAGCTATAGTAACAAAGACAGCATGATATTGGCACAAAAACAGATATGAAGACCAATGGAAAAGAATAGAAGACACAGAGACAAAACCACATAAATAGTTATCTCATACTAAAAAAAGGCGCCATAAACATACATTGGAGAGAAGAGAGCCTCTTCAACAAATGGTACTAGGAAGACTGGAAATCGATATGTAGCAGAATGAAATTGAACCTCTGTCTCTCACTCTGTACAAAACTCAACTCATAGTGGATCAAAGACCTAGACATTAGACTAAAGACCCTACATCTACTAGAAGAAAAGATAAGCCAAACACTGTATCACATTGGCTTAGTAAACAGAATTCCTCAGCAAGACTCCTAAACCAAGTAGTCTAGCTTTTCATCAGTCTAGAGTGAGACTGAGCAAGTTTCTTAGCTTCTCTGAGCCTCTACTTCTTCACCGTGAGGTAGGGTCCATCACATGAACATTCTTTGGGAACTGAAGTGCCACCCAATGTAGGAGATGATTAGAAACAGAATCATAGCATAGCTTCCCTTTAAGCCTAAAGGTGGGTTGTGTGGGAATGGCTGAGAATCCTATGGAAATAGATCTCTGATTGTTCTTCACTCCTTAGTCTTTATGATAGGCAGCAGATTGACATAAACAGCAGAAACTTGTAAGGAGACACTGTTGGCCTCTAATTGCATGTCTACACAAACACACACACACACACAAACATTTTCTTTGAAAAAAAGCAATTTACTTATGGTCACTCTGGCCCTATCCTGTCTTCAGTCAATAGGATATGTTACATTCCTCATCAAAAAACCTATTATCTGCAGAGCTATTGTCAGGACCTTCCTACAAATAAGAAGAACACAAGTTACCCTGAAGGGAGACCTTTAGGATCTTTATACAAACCAAAGATTCCAGGACTCAGAAAGACCCATCCAATAATTCTAAGACCACTTACCATAAAATAACAGTAGGAACTTAAAAATATGATGCAGTCATCCTGTCAGTGAAAAGTTAAGAAATGGTAGCTGGGCAGGACTCTAGAAACTACCCTAAGACCCTCCAACTGGGAAACACAGGGGACATATTGTTGCTCTCCTTTCTGGAAGGACACAGTCTCTCCCTTGAGTCTCTTTTTTACCTTTCTCCTTTCCCCTCTAATAAACTTCATTATACTTTCACTAAAATATGTATCTAGCCTGAAATTTTCTCATGCAGGAGCACAAGAGCTGAGAACACACAATCTCCTGTAACACTCACGAGAGTTTCCCTTTCCCTGCAGCTCATACCTTTGGAAATGAATTTTCCCAGATATCACACGAAATCACAGGTAGAATTCATAGGCAGAACACACTTACTGCCTCTTCAGGTAAGACTCCTTCTCTTACATTGAATTTAAGACCCAAGGCTCAAAACAGGTGGGCATCTTCTTTGTATTCTGTGGGGATCAAGTAGGGACATCCTTCCCATCAAACCACTCTCTTCTTTGGCTCCAGTTAGCATAAGATCCAGATTTACAAATTCATGTTTTAGTTCTTCCAATAAATGCATAGCAATGTATAGTAGAGATATTATCAATTAAAGATGCTTTCAGAGCTTGCAAGGCTAAGTTTAAAAAGTCAAATATAAAAATTAGACAAAAGTCATGTGAAATAAAGAAAATTTGGAAGCATTAATCAACAAAGAGAAAACATGAAATATTGAGATACAGAAAAGTAACTTTAGATGAATGAGCAGAACAAAGAAAAATGTAGGCAGCATTGAAAAAGATATACCAACAACAAATGTTTGTTGAGTGAAGAATTAGTTAAAAAGTCAGGGGAATACTGGCGTTTTGTCAAATGATTAAAACCTTCAAGGAGCCATAGGATTTGCCTAACCAGGCCTTGTCGAAACTTATCATGGGTAGAAAGCTGTGCTCACAGAGGATTCTATATTTAACTATCAGTGATGCTACTTAACTGCAGAAATTTCCACAAGGCATTTACACATTTCAAAATTTTTACATAAAAATCCAGATGGTGTGATTGTCCTGAAACCTCGGAATAGCCTATGATGTTGGGTCCTGAACTTTTGCATGTCAGCAATCAGCTAGAGCTTATGATCTGTGCCAAGGGACAGTAGCCTTCCCTAATGGTACCTGGGCATTTATGTTGCCAGCCTGGGCCTGAACCATTTATATTTGCAAACCTAAATAGATGTCCTCTGTATCCCATTCAGTCTTCAGATTCCCTGATTTTTTAAAGCTCTGCACCTGGAATGAAACATCCAGCATAATATGTTCTCATCTTACACTTCAATTTCCATCATACCATGGGTTGGAAAAAGGCACTTACCAATTTGGATCTAGAAATTGAAACTAATCTACTGGTGAAAAACTAAAAATGAACTACCTCCCACCTCTCACGTGTTGCTGGGGTGTTTATTTTAGCTTCCCGTTCATTCACTTTGCTTCTTGTCCAACTTGACTTCTATTTTATAATCAAATGTACATAGACTTTCCACAGTAATTAATTTCAAAGCATAACATTAAATTGCTCCCTTTGAACCAAACACAGAAACAAAAAAATGCTCACCCAATGAGAATGCCAAACATGAAATTCTTGAAGCTTTTTAGACAAATCCAAAGGATTTCCTGCGAACATGAAATCTTTGTCTTTTAGCCCCTTTTAAAACTATTCCCATAAAAGAAAATCTATTCTATTTTGACCAGATTGAGCACAAACACGAGGTTAAAAATGTTTGCCTGACACTTTTCAATACTCCTGTTTTGAAGGCAGTATTTTTGCTGCCATATTTCTTTCAAATGATGTGCTTTGTGATATTTTAGATTCATCAAAATACCTATGAGCAAGTTTTTCAGTAGCAAGTGTTAGCTAGCTGCTTGCATGCTTTTGAATGTGAGAGGTTTTACCATATGTTGCCATATCATTTATATTATATCTAAGTAATGCCAAAAATCTGCAACAAAAAAAGGGACATTCTATTATCTACATGTTTTATTTGCAAGTCATCAACCAGCTAGCTGTTTCAGATCTACCAGCTGTGTGGCACCATATAACTAAAACATCTGGATGCTCAGCTGAATTATATGTTTTCATCAAGACTTTTTGTTCTCCTATAGACTATATCTGACATGCACAGTATATGCATCTGCTTACATGTATGCATGTGTTCCTAAGATGACAGATTTGAGCGATTGTTTCAGATACGAAATGTAGGGTCAGACCCTTCCATCATCTTCTGCTAGACATTTCTAAAAACCAATGGCTCTTTTCCATCTGTGCCTACTAAACCTCAGAGTGAGGCCAAGGAGCAAAAATGAAAGGACAGCCCAGGAAAAGCTTGAGGAAGAGGGCAGCTGTTCCCTTTCTTTGCAATCTAGAGCCAAGAATTGCTGACCCTGAGTGTGTTAGCCAGTTGCTAGTAGATGAGACACACATAAGGGAATGTAGCAGGGGCTGAATTGCAAAAAAATACAAAACTAACTGCATTTAAGGAATCTATATTATGAACTGTGCTAAAGACTAAATGTCTTTATTGTCATTGTCTCATTTATTCTCACAGTAACTCTATGAGGCAAGAATTATTACCCATGCCCTCCCCCTTTAAACAAAAAAGCATTTGTAAAAAGTAAAGTAACAGGGGCTGGGGTTGTGGCTCAGTGGTGGAGCGCTTGCCTCGCATGTGTGAGGCACTAGGTTCGATTCTCAGCACCACATAAAATAAATGAGGGTACTGCGTTCATCTACAACCAAAAAAATATTTAAAAAAAAAAAAAAAGTAAAGTAACAGGGGTAGTTTGCATTCGAAGACAAGACTTCAGGACATACCTCTTAATAATGTATTTACCCTGGCTTATCTGGGTCATAGCTGACCACCCACCTCAAAATAGCACTGGAGCACTTTCAATGCATGTCATCCCAGGCTGGAGATGGTCCTGGTTAAATCCACTCTTGCCAAGATTATGAAGCAGAGTAATGGTGACAACCACCACTGCCCTGATCCAAACCTGTAGGAGCACTCTCCATTCCTCCAACCCCTCCCTTGCATCTTTCCCCATTCTACGCTAATAGACTATGCTCTTGTCAAAGAGCACCCTTTTGTTTCTGACCTTTGGATCTGATTGGTCCAAAAGTGTATTTAAGTTTCTACACTTTCTGGAATAAATGGTGTTTTCTGCTTCTCGCTCTGGTGTCCCTGCTTCTTGCTCCGGGTGTTTCTGCATCACGCTGGGGCAGAGCAGATTTTTACCTACACCCAGGGTCTGGGTGAGTGACCCCATATCGTCTTCCCCGGGGACCCTTCTCCGTCTCTCTGGACACCCAACTCTTCGAGAAGGTCCATGTGGCCCCCCCACCCCCCTTTTAAGCAATACAAACCTTCATTACAGAACCCTTTGTTAATTCCTTATAATCTTTGGGCAGGGTTAGGAAATGAGAGAGAGCCAAAGTTACCCAGTTTTCACAATCAAAACATGCCATTTGAATTATTAACATGTAACAGGTACAATTTATTCTGTTGTATTTCAAGCTGACATATTTCCTAACAAGTTTATAATAAGCCCAATCCCAAACCTATCTCTTATTGTCTATCTATTGCTTTTCATTTGGAGTTTATGTAATTATGCTATGGACAACCATAGTAGACTACGACCTTATCCACCATCTTGGTATGTCTAAGCTATGTGAGTTATAAATAGCTGCAATTATTTTGAATGCTCAGTATGGTACTTTTAATATACCTCTACTAAACTCTCCCAGAAAAAAAAAATTCATGTTTTCTTTGTTCTTGAAATCTGGACAGGCATGATATATCACACCATGGTACCATGAGGCAGACAACAGAAAAAATTAGACAAAGAAAACTTTGAAACCAAACAAGCAAATAATTGTCATCCCAATTATTTCATTATGGCTGACAACAGAATGACACAAAAGACTAAGTGGCTCCCTGGATGGCACAACAATCATAAAAGATTCAAGACATAAAGAGTATTTCTAAGAGACAGTAGAATTCATACAATACGCACTGTACAGTAAAACCTTGTTATTCTGATCACAGGTCTTTTTCCCCCAAGTAGTATCTAATTCAAAACAATTCC
The DNA here is from genome assembly GCA_028644305.1 of Xerus rutilus. NCBI lineage: Eukaryota > Metazoa > Chordata > Mammalia > Rodentia > Sciuridae > Xerus > Xerus rutilus. Next base: position 41,245,589 of record CM053409.1, on the reverse strand, counting down.
CATTCCTCAACTGCCTACGCTGTCTTATTGTTACTTTATTAAAATACAAGCTCATTGTTACGAAGCTAATTCAAAGTCAAATTTTGCCAGCCCCTCTACATGGTAACCAGCAAGGTTTTCCTTCAACTCTGTTTTATCTCCTGGGCTCTAACTGCTCCCAAATTGGTTTCACAAATACAAGTGTTCAGAGTGAAAGAAAATCACACATTGGATGTAATAACATATGTGGAAAAATATATGTTGATTATCTGCTCTTTTGCAACATTCTGAATTCTCTCTCTCCTTTTTAAAATTTCCCTTATGTTTAGACATCAAACTACAATCTGAACCCAAAGTATAGAAAGGAAGAAGGGGAGGGGAGAAAGAGAAATTTTCAAGTTTTCACTGCTAACCAAACCCATTAACTTCTAATATTAATATCTCATATAATAATCCAATTTATTGGCACTACTACATGCAAAACTTTAAATATATTGTAGAGTCCTCATAGTAATTATGAATTAGCTATTATCATTCTCATTTTATTTAATTGGTAGACAAAGAGACACAGAAAGGTTAAGCAACTTGCTCCAGACCATGAAGTTATTAAGTAGCCAGAAAATGGACTCAACCTGAACAAGAATTTAGGTCTCTGTTTAGGAGGCCAAAGATGAGACGGGCCAAACCTAGACTCTGAACTCCATCTTTCCTCCTGCCTCCACGTTGTTCTCCCAGCACCACCTCAGTTCATGGAAAAACTGAACCTCTACATTGCCCACTCCATCTTCCATTTCCCCTTCCCCTAAACATTAGAGAACTGCCAAATCTCAAAACAATAAGGATCTCTTTAGCAGCTAAGCTAATTCCACGAGGGATTTATAGACGGCACCTCAAGAAAGAGGCAAATCCCCTTGAGTCCTAAGTTCTACAAGCACCTCAGGCTCTCATAACCAGTGCCCAGGGAATTTGTATCCTATCAGGGCCTGGCTGATTCCAGCTGCTGATTTCTGCTCTAAAGCCTAGTTGCTTAGAATCACAACAGGTCCCCATAATTCTTTTCCACAGCATAATTTTGATCAGACACAAACTCTCAACACCATGCAGCTGGGTTATTCCGTGAACATAGTGAATGCTCTTGTGTCTGCTCATGTTCCTTTTGCCAGGTTGATGTACCCAGTCCCCAGCATCTGAGCCTCTGGCTGCAAAAGACACATGGCTGTGCACATTTTAAGAGAATCACCTTCGCCCAGTTGGATCTGCCTCACCTTTGAAGGCCAGTGCCTAATGACTGACTGACTACCTCAGGCACAAAAGCTGGCCCTGTGTTTTATTAAGGGACAGCCACCTCTGTGGTGCAACTGCCTGCCCCATGTTCCTCATAAGTCCAAGCTGAAGTTTAGCTCCCACAGAGAGCACATCCTCTTTGCTTGATTCCCCCACCTTCTGTGTCCCTTTTCTCCAGGACACCTCCTCAATAGATCAGATACTCCAGAATCCTTGTCTCAGGCTCTGCTTCTGCAAACCAAGACAATGACCTTCGCTGCTCCCCAGGACTCTTCATTTGCCCCTATCCTACCCTCCTCCTCCAGAATATCCTTTATCAAACAATTTTCATTACATTCAATAACCTACCACATCTCCCTCCTGTCAAGAAACTCAACTTTTATACAAGGTACCATGGGGTATTTTCAGTCACTATATATTGTTTTTCCTACCAATAAAAATAGAAAACATTCATAGCTTGGAATCATTTTCCTGAGCAAGTGATGCCAAAAATATACGAGATTTTGCTCTGCCAATGTAACCACAGGCTGTGCTCTAGGAAGAATGAATCTTCATTTGTTTAGAAGCCTCCTGTATCACTCCATCCTCTTGATGTATTGACAGCAGATCTCCCCCTGGTTTACATCTAATAAGATTGCCTGGACCAGGTCAATAGCCCAGCAAGGATTAGTAAAATTAACCTCCAGTGATTTGCTGAGAGCCACATGGAAGACATTTTTTAAAACTTCACAACCTTTTGGGAGTGGGGCGAATTTGTTGCATGAGCCATTGCCTGTGACACTTGGTATAAATACCTCTACCATGACCAGTTCCAAGCTACCAATGGAGCAGCGCTGAATGCAGAGTTGGGAAGGGCTGAGCATGATCAGCTCTCTGCGACGTGACGCATGACCCCTGAATACAGTGAAGATGTCGTCAAGTTAGCAGTCATCTCCAGGGCAACTCAGTTCACAGCACTGTCTCTCCTGCCCCTCAACAGTACTCTAGAGTGCCAAGCAAATGATACACATACTCCTTAAAATAGCACTTAATTTAAAAATTCAAAAGTCAGATGTTGTATTCCAGCATGTACAAGACTGAACTTTCTTTTTTTTTGGTACCAGGGATTGAATCCAGGGGTGCTTAACCACTGAGCCACATAATCAGCCCTTTATAATTTTTTTTATTTTGGAACAAGGTCTGACTTGCTCAGGGCCTCACTAAATTGCTGAGGCTGGCTTTGAACTTGAGATCCTCTAGCCTCAGCCTCCCAAGCCACTGTTATTATAGGTGTGTACTACTCTGCCCAGATCCACTTTTTTTAATAAGTGGAAAAGAACAATTGTTTCACTTCAAAGAACTTAGAACTGATTTATTTCTTCTCTCTGCTTCTGTATGTGCTACAGTTAATGGTATAATTTATTTATACTATTATTTGTAAGCTATGAGACATAATGCTTTAAAAATTCTATATTTTTCTTTTTGTTTATAAATTTAATCTAACTTTCAATAGTCTATAAATTTCCTGGATAGTTGGTAAGTTTAAAAATGTTTAGATAGCAAAATTGCTATATGTGATGAAAAATATATATTATGCATTCTTTCTTATTGAGTATTTTATGCAAAGTACATTTCTCAATTGAAATTGTTGATTCATTTCTACTAGCTTATTAATAACACATTACCAGATGTTTCTAAATCTCCCCTTACAATTCTAATTCTTGATCGAGCCTGACATACAGAATTTCACCCTAAGAGCCTTTTCTTTCTATTCTTAATTTACAGTATGCATTGACTTAGCATTTTTAAATTTACTGTAAGAATAAATAAGCAAGAAGACTCTCAATTTCTAATCCTTTCCAGTGGCTAAAAGACCATTTTGTGCACCATAAAGCAGCTATTTTAATTTATTCACAGATCACACATTGGTAGCAAGCAAGCAATAAAAGTGGAACTATGAGAGGCATATTCTGCCTCTTGGGCCCTCTGAGCTCCAGGAGCTGCCATCGTATTCTCAGTTGCATGGTATTGGCCAAGGTCTGAGTCAGAGAGCACCCCCTTCAGCAGTCTGTCAGCATGAAGCCAGGCCAAGTCCAGGCCCCAAGAGGCCTCTGGTGCCCTCCTTGTCCCATTCTCAGCTCTACAAGTCCAAGAAAACAAAAGGCAAAATTGAAATAGCAGTAAAGATTGACTTGGGCACTTCCTTTTTCTGTATTCCTTTGGCACTGAATACTTGCCTCAGATCCTTGGCTTAACTAATTCAGGCCTAATGCTAATATGTTAATCACTTGATGTTATCCCTGACTCCGATGCCAAATGTCTTCATGTTAAATGAAAACTGCACAGAGAGGGCCTTGAATGGCCCAAAGAAGAATTTGTTCAGAGGACATTAAGAATGCTCACACCAGAGCAGTTTTGATACAAAGACATCTCCCCTGGTCTTTGAAAGAACACCAGGGGGGCAGCTCACTTAACATACCAACCCCAGCCAATTCCTCCCTTCTCCTCCTGCCTTGGTCTGCACCTCCATGAAATACCCAAATAGCAGTTCTCCAGGCATCAGTGGTAACTCTACTTTCTTCCTTCAGTGGGGGATAGTGTCAGTGTGTTTCTTAAACCACCATATTTTGAGAAGGATGCTATTCCAAATATATTACATTAAAGGAAAGAGTTTTTTGTTTTGTTTTGTTTCTGTTTAAATACCTGCCTGATAAACTCCTTTCTTTCCTACCACTAAAATTAAGTTACATTTACTGATAATCATTGTGGGTTGGACTAATTCCAACATTATGTACATTAAGTGATCTTGTGCCTGCTCTACCCTTATGAGTGAAGTACAGTTATCCCCTTTCTATATGAAAAGAAACTGAGGCACAAGATGGGCAAGTCACTAACTGGCGCCCACAGCTGACTCATGGCAGGACTCTATCAGTCTGACTTCCACCATGCTACATTGCCCTTTGCCAGAAGTATATGCTGTTAGTCCCTGAACCTCTCCTCATTTTTAAACAAAGGGATTGGATTGGTCCCCCTAAGCCCTTCCCCACTCTGACACTGTATCCCTGATTCGAGTTTGTCACATGGCCATTTTCATTATCAACAGCAGAAACTTTGGTTGTAACCATCAGCCTTCCTTTGTGCTCACAGGACACAGAGGTAGATTTTTCCACCACTGAAAAGAGTTGAGTGTTCTTCACAAAGTCTTCTTGTTTTTCAAAAGAAAGAAAAATTGGAAGAAGGTGTTTGGAGGTCAACTTCATTATGGACCTAGGTCTCATTAAGAGACCTGTGCTTATTCTGCCTGAATGGTTCTTTCTCTGGGGTTGCAGAAGGGCCTTGCTCTTCCTGAGGCCGAGTTCTCTCCCAGTGGAAAATTCAAGCAGAAGCAACTACTTCCAGAAATTCTAAGGAGAGGACGGCTAGTTTTCTTCAATTTATAGTCACTACTTGGCATTGTTTTTACTATTCATACCCAAACAAGGGTAACATGTAAGGAGAATACAGTCAGACAACCTATTTAAAGAAGATAAAAATGAAGAAATAATGTGGTTTTTCAGATCATTCAACTTTCCAAACAATAATTTATAAATATAGATGTATACAGTAAAATTAATTTTTTCATCAACAAGTACTTAAAAATGATTGCTAAGCTACTTAGGAGACCAGTTGCCAATTGTGTTAACAAACATATTGAGAACCAGTGGTATACAGAGAATGAGTAGGTGCTACATGTTCTAACTGTACATGTTACAACATTTACTGAACACTGATTTTGTGCGGGGCACAGCGATAAGCACCGTTACATTAATTATCTTATTTAATTTTCAGAAGCAAACTTCTGAGATAAATCCAACTATCATTTCCATTGTATAGATGATGAGTAACTCAACTCATGTTAGGTCATGCATCCAATCAGTTGGTAAAGCAAACATTTAGGTCTGGATTTATCCAACCAATTTTTTCTTTTTTCAGTGTTTGCATTGAACTAAGGGTCTCACGGATGCTAGGCAAGTGCTTTACCACTGAGCTACATTCCCAACCCCAAACCCTTAATCATTGTGTTTTGCTATCCTCCAGGAAGGAAGAAAAACAGGATAAATGAGAGGATATCCTACTCTCAAAGAGCTTACTGGTTAATAGAGAGATTTTAATACATATTCAGAAATGACTCACATGGAGGACACAGTATAATCTATCAACCAAGAGAGGAAGACACTGGCATCTCAGAGAGCTTGGAAGACAGAAAGAATGCTTCCTGCTGGAGGGTTCACGGCCAGCTTCAAGGAAGAGATAATATTCAAACTGAGTCTTAAGGGATTTTAATCAAGAGACTTGAAGAAAAAGTATTGTAGCCAGAAGGATTGGTGGGTGTCAAGGTTCAGAGACACAGAAGTCAAGAGGGAGAGTCTCTAAGTTTGACTTACAAGGACCTTAGAGAAACAGTTCTAAACAAGACTCAGTAGTGCACATCACTGCCTGAGGTATTTATAACAGGTGCTCAAAAATATGTAAAATTAATGAATTAATTTGAGAAAGACTTTAGAAGCCCTCGAATGTTACAAGAGACTGGATATTCATTTCACAATGCAAAACTATCAAGAGGGACAAAGCTGAGCTTTGCATAGGAAGTTAATCCAAGGACAGACCAGCTTTCAGAAAAACTGAAGGTCAGGGCCCAATAAATAGTCCTAGTAAGAGGAATGAAGCTCCAGACAAAGGTGGTGGCCTTTGAGATGGGGAGAGGGAATGGATTGCCCCAGAGGAAATACTTCCCCTTTCTTTATAACCTCAACTTTCCTACCTCACCTGAGACAATAGAAAAGTCTTATAGTCGTTCAAATGCCACTGGGTATAAATAGTGCCTCTACAGAAGAGAAAACAATTAATCATCCTAACACTTCGTTTATATGATTAGCCAATGTATAATCCCAAACATCTGCCTAGAAGTTCCTAACATTCACCTGTTTGGCAATAAAAACCAAACATGCCAATACTGGACTGGGCTTTTTGCTAAGGGCTTTGTGGCCTGATCAGAGCCAAGATCTCCATCTTTAAATTATCACCAAAGTAGCTTTTCATAGGTCAGTGGCCATCTATTCCAACTTTCTACCCTGACCAGGGGTTCATCGACCTGGAGTCTAAATTTAAGAATGTTGGTCATAGTGTCTGGATTTTGCAGGTATAGAAAATGTCCTGTAGGGTCTGACATTATATCCCACAGTTTCATAGTTAGTCTTCACTGCACTTGGCACCCCAATCCAAGTTGGAAGAAAGAAAGCTCAGCAAA
>CM053409.1:41213642-41238560 GCA_028644305.1 Xerus rutilus | reverse complement strand
GCCATCTATTCCAACTTTCTACCCTGACCAGGGGTTCATCGACCTGGAGTCTAAATTTAAGAATGTTGGTCATAGTGTCTGGATTTTGCAGGTATAGAAAATGTCCTGTAGGGTCTGACATTATATCCCACAGTTTCATAGTTAGTCTTCACTGCACTTGGCACCCCAATCCAAGTTGGAAGAAAGAAAGCTCAGCAAAATATTACATATAGATAGGTTAGTAGTTACAGCGATGTAACTAAGTAGTGGGGTTAGTAAGAGCCTCCCTCTGTCCTGTTCTTGGAGAGAATCCAGAAGACTGTGAACCATGTGTCCCATTTCTTCTCCTAATCTCACCACTTCAATACCCACCGACCCAAAATTTTCACCTTCTGGGCAGCAAAAGCTCTCTGTCAATGGATATGCCCTCAGACCTAACCTAGATGAGCACTTATTGATAGGAATTGTGTCCACACTGCATTATTAGATCAAGACTATTTCAAAGCAGTGCTGGGGGGAGAAAGTGTATTCCACCCCAAAGAGTTGTGCTTAACTCTCATAAACTGAAATTACGAGTGTTTTTCATCTTCTTTTTCTTTACCTGTACTCTCTAACATTTATAATTTAAAAGATGGAAAAATGCTTTTGCAACCAAAAAAAAAAAGCAAATTTAATTTTAAAAACCACAAAAGTTACAATGAAAAGCATGTTGACACAGCTGGACATCCTCAAGGCTTCAGGGCACAGTACTCTATGACAAGGCCACAGTTTACCAGAAGGCAACGCCAAGCCACAGCTGGGTCTGTCTGGCACACTTCCAAGGACCCAAGGACCCCACTCCCAATGCCACCATTTTTCACCACTGTCATTGCCCAAATATGACACATGGATCCTCAACAGACACCCCATTTTCCCTCAGAAGTAACAGCCAGAAAAACAGAGAGACTGTCTCCATCCTCCCTTCTCTCCTTATGTTTGTCTTCTTCCATCCAGACTTTCTGGAAACCATTCACCACTCACCACATAATCCCCTTACAACTGTGCCCAGCTGGTGACTACAGAGGCCACCTCCCCAGTGCAGAGAGACCTAAAGTCCAGCAGCTTTTCCTTGGGTTGCAAAGTTTTCCTTAGAAGTGAATTTTCCTAACCATGTACTGACCTTTCTTCCAATGGTCAGTCTGAATATTGCCCCCTTGCATCATGTATTAGAGCTACAGATGAGACCAAGGCACTGAAAAGGACAGGAAAATGCCCACCTTTCAACTGCCTGCCTTCGCCTGTGCTCCCTGCTCCAGCTCAACTGGAAAGGACTGAATCAAAGACCTGTGAGTCTCTTTCAAGGCCCTGTGTCCTTTGATAGCAAGTCAGTCACAAAGGAATGCATCTCAAATTTAATTTTCTGATGACATGCGTTAGGAGAAAGTCAGAATGGGATTTTTCAAACTGTTAAATCATTTTGACCATTTTCCTACTAAAACCTCTTTTTAGCCTGTATGTCCATTTAAAACTATTTCTTTAACTATTCTCTTTCAATGTCGAGGGTAATTACTATAACTTAAATAAAAAGTAGAATATTGGCCGATAAGTCTTTTTCTCATAATAGTCCATTTCTAAAAGAGATCCAAGTGATTTGTATGTCATGCAGAAAGAAAGTGTACGTTTTAGGTTTGAGATAGAGTTGTAGAAACAAAAAGGAAACCCAGCATATCTACTCTGCTGATCCTCCTCTTTGTCTTCTTTCTTTGTGCTAGAAGGAGGTGAGTGAAGAGCAACTAGGCATCAGGTCAAGATAAGCCCCTGTTCAAGACAGGACTGAGAGAACCAAAGCCATCAAAAGAAGTTCCAGGTACCTTTGACATGACTGCGTCAGACATCCACCCCAAATACTGTGTTCACTTCCATCTTCTTTAAACCTGTAGCATTTATTTCTCTCTGTGGTTTGGGCTTTCATCAACAGTGAAGAAACTGCATCACCCTCTCATACAGTCATCAACAATACGTTCATTTTATCTTTTTTTTTTTTGTACTAGGAATTGAACCCAGGGGTGCTTAACCACTGAGCCACATCCTCAGCTATTTTTATTTTTTATTTTGAGACAGGATCTCACTAAGTTGCTGAGGCTGGCTTTGAACTTGCATACCTCCTGCCTCAACCTCCTGAGCAGCTGGGATTACAGGCATGCTCCACCACACCTGGCTTCCTCTTTATCTTAATTACTCCTCAAATAAAGAAAAACAATAAGAGTAGCACTTCCTGCTAAGCTTGATAAAAACACAATAGTGGATTCTCTCACTTTCAGTATGAACACTTGAGGCATAAACATTATTTTATGAATGACAGTCACCATCATATGGAAAGAATGACTGTCTCCAAAAACAGTTCTATAGTCAGAGACAGAATGCATAGACTGCTACCTGCCTCAGATGCCTACAGGAATCTATCAGGTAACTAGTGAGACAAACTGACAGTATACCACAGGGAGGGATGATGCAGAGTGACCAAGACCAGGAGCCACCATAGAAAAAAAAGCAATGGACTATTGTAGCCCAGAGTGCATGGTACAGTACTGTCAAATCTTCAGAATTCTCCTTAACTGAAAGGGTTGTCATCTTTCTTATTTGCTTAAAGATAAGGATCAGATTAACATAGAGGTTCTCAGATTTTAAAACTAAGATTTAATTGAAGGGTCCACACCCAGAAACCAGAGCTGAGTGCTTGGAAGTACTGGAAGAGACAACTCTAAAGACGGTACAATATCCCAAAATTTCTATTTCTGCATGTTATCGTGAAAGGATGAGTTTCAGGAAATATTTTAGGGTGAGAGTATTTTGCTCTTCCTGAGCTTGGATGCCAAGTGGTAACAGTCTACACTGCTGTTCCAAGACCCAACTTAAATATGGTTCACTTGCCTCCTCTTAGGGAATATACCAGCTACAACAGCTTAGAAAGGATACCCAAAATATTCAGAGAAACAGGGATTTCCATGTTTACAAAAATTTTCGTTTACACATCTCTTTGATTCTAGACAGGCTCCAAATGAAAAAGCATCAGTATAGGTACTGTGTAAACTCCTTGGTTTGCATTACTGATACTACAGTCAATTCATGCCAGATCTCTACTCCATCTTCTGTTATGTGCATCCAGCTATCCTGCCACTGAACCATTGCTAAGGGGATGATCCAATCAGATCTTTCCCTTCTGTAATGATGATGAAATTCTTAATGTCCCAAGACCAGAAGTCATATAAACTATTATTTCAGAAATGTTGATTGAGCTCCTTCTATGTATCAGGAAGAGACACTGAACACTAGAAAAACAAAGACAGACAAGAAAAACTCCTTGTTCCTCATGAAGACCAGTCTGAGCAGGTGTCAGTCATATAAACTAGCCATCTGATCACGTGAGAGTAAGCAAGTTTATAACCAAAATGCGATGGTAATACTGGCACAGGAATCCCTAATGCTATCTGGGAAAGGGACATTTGAGCTAGCCTTTAAATGATAGTGAAATATAGGAAGGGTTGTTCCCAGTACGTGATACTTTGTCTAGAATTTCATACATATAAAACCCAATATCTGGTTACTAAATGACTACTAAGTACACTTTTTCAGTTTGGTATGATCTTGAGTTTTCTTTTTGTTTTGTTTTGGCTTCATTTTTATGAAAAAAAAATTATAATTTCTCTTTTACTAAGTCCTATGTTGCCCTTGAGTTTATTTGGGGTCAAATTATAAACATTTCTCATCTCTTTCTCTAGCTACTGTCTTCAAATAGGATCCCATAAAGTGACACAATGACATTTAATAACAAACTCAATGCATAAAACTGCTGAAGTGTTTGAAAAATATAAAAGCTTTATGATAATATATATCAAATGATACATAGTATGAAAAATCCTGAAACATTAGTGGGATTGACTAGAAATAAACCATCATAAATTAAACTCAGATTTCTACAAGTGAAAATGGAAAATACAAAGAATCAGATGTTCAAAAACAATACTGTTCTCCCACATGCACCACCGTGATAGGCAAATATCATGGATGGTTCCTTGTCATTTGATAACTACACTAGCCTATTCATTTTTGAGACCTTAATCATGGTACCTCCCTGAGAAATGAACTATAGGTAAAAATTCATGAGCTTTTTGTAGCAAAATCAATCAGCCAAAAATAAATAAATAAGTAAATCACAAAAACTGAGTCAATAAAAAATGAGAAGACATATCATGTGTCTTTAGATTTATCATACCACATGCCTTTAAGATAATTATCATTTGTCATTTAGGTTTGTACATGAAAAACCAGATAAAAGATAGGCAAAATTAAATCAAATGCTGTTAGCAGGCACTAAATGAATTCCCCTAGTAATGTTGACATTGCCAGGTTATCTATTTGTAGATCATCTGTCATTTGTTTCCAAAAAGTTCTGTCTTCTGATATGATACTTAAAGTACATTATGAATCAACTAATTATACAATAACCTTTACCAGAAGCAAAACCAGAATTACATGGATTTCAGAATAGTTACTCCTACTCCTCATTGTAAATTACATCTCTCTCTTATGTCAGAAGAAGAGAGAGGCAGTCAGTAAAGAAGCTACCCACAGCCAAAACCAATTGATGGGTTTGTTTTGTTTGGAAAATAGGTTAATGAGAGCTGTAAATCAGGAGATTTATGTGTTCATAAGCTAAATGCCACATTTACCACATCATTATCCTTCCTAGTTAAGGGTACAACTTGGCCCAGACGTATTATCTTTACCCAGCAAGTCCCTTATGACATACAGAACTCTAATGGGTTCCAGAATACTCTTAATGAAAGAGACAGACAGGTATATGTGAATAAATATGCCCTGCTTCAATTTCTTGCCCTGTTCTACTGGGAAAGATTTTTTAAAAATCTTTCATTGAACAATGGCCTCTACAACTGGAAGTGTTCTGCCTTCGGTTCTTCTGTGACCTTTGGTAAAATATGTTGGATGATAAAATGTCTCTCCATCCCTTTCCTCTTCCCCTCTTCTATAGCATGCTACCATTACACTGTCGAGCTCATTCATGATTCCCAGAACATCAGAAGAATGCAGGTCAATTGATGGCGACAAAAAGAGGGAGGGCTGGGACTAACGAACAGCTTCCTTCTTCTCATCATTCATTAGCATATGGGGGAAAATATACTTTCTAGTTTTTGGTGGACAGGCCATGTGGGTTGGCCCACATGTCGGTTTGTGAACTGATTGTTCCCATCAGATGAGTCAGTAGCGACGGGAATGTTAATTTCCTTAGGGGACATTTGTCAATGTGATTCTGAAAAGAAGGGTGCAGGGCTCTTTGCCAGCAAGCCGCATGAGAAGGAAAGCACTCACTGTGATCTTCCTGGGGGCCGCCCGGCTTCTCACTGTCACCCAACTGTATCATCTGACACAATGTGTATGTGAGTGCTAATAATTCAGTGGATGCTGGCCAAATACATCTACGTGTTCCCATCTTCCTGGAAGGGGCACTGAGGTGAGGAGATCTACTTTTGGACTTGGTCCTCATTTTCTTTACTGTGGTTCTGTCACATCTTTCACTGGGTCACCCTCTCAGCACAGAGCATGGAGTAAAGACAAGCCACCCCACAGAAGCCACAAGCCTCATTCAAGGAAAGGAGAAGCCCCTTTTTCTAAGCCCCTCCTTGATCCTTCTTTCAATCTGCTTTTCCCCTCCTGATTTAAGGAGAAAAAGCAATATTTATTTTCTTTATATTTAGCAACCAGATTGCTAAACAAATTTGCTATCAGATCCACTAATTGCCAACACATTTTTAAGTGATGAACCAACTATTTACAAAATGGGAGGCAAAGGACCAACATTTCAAGAATTTGAAAAGCCCTTGCCACCAATCACTAGGTAAGCCACGGATGACACCCTCCAAGGAAGAGTCAGCTACCCATCAACCCAGAGGAGAAAAGAGCCAGCCTTTGGTTATGTCAAGACCCTCAGGGAAAACTTTCTTGCTCTAACTATCTCTTCAGTTCATTTTCTTTCTCTTTAGAGCCAAGTTTCTGAAAAGCCATTTCCACATTCGCTATCTTTATTTTTCATGATCAACCCGCTTCCTGAACTTCTCATCTTCATGCTCTCCCTACAACACTCTCTCCAGCTCCAACAGGGCCTTTTGGATCCCTGTTTAGAAGTCGCTCTTGTTTTGAGTTGTCTTTGCCAATCCACTATCCCCGCTGTGAGCACTCTGATAACGTCTGTCAAAGCACTCATGACAGTTCTTTGCCCTCACCTATCTCCACAGGTAGTATTCGCCACGAAGAGGACTGGAGTCTGGTCCTCAGCCTTACAAACTTGGAACACAGCTTGACACTAATGGGGAATGGACTCATCTTTTAATGACAATCTCATAGTAACCAAGCTCACAGAGACCAATGTATAAATCAGAAAGTCAATTCATAAATTCTCAAATTAAAAAAAAAAAACTCTACTTTTTGCACAGAGGATGGTGTATCCTGCATATATGAGAAGTCAGATCTCATTCAGAAAGTTGCCTGGAGGGCAGGGAACCAGAGGAAGGCCAGAGGAGAGAGTTCTACAATTCAAATACTTCAGGTTCCTATTAAACTGGCCTTCATGTCCACCAAAATCCTAGATCAAAGTGAGACCCAAAGGCTCCATGTCTTTTGAATAATGTTCACTCTCTTTTCCCTGGATGGTGTTTATACAGCCACTGCCAACATTTGTCTCTAGACTCTGCCTTCTATTTTCTATATTTTACCAATAGTCATTCTAATTAATAGCTTTTCTATAGAAATTTCAGTGTGGAGAGTTAAGCAAGGCAAGTCATACTGAGCTGACCTTGGGCCTGTTTTCGTTTGCATACCTTTGTTCCATTCTGCATTGCTCTTAATCCAGTCCTTCCCAAATTCTGGTCATTTTTCTGCTTACCTCCTACAATGACCAGCCTGGCTCCTTGGTCCTCTCTGCTAACTTAAGCCTCATATCAGAATCCATTCATGGTCTGGAGGAAATGAAAGAATCCTGGCTTGACAGATTCTAAACTCAACATCTAGTCAACCTTGCTGTTAATCCAGGTAAGGCTCTGTGCCCAGTTCTAAAAGCAAAGCCCTAGACTCAGCTGCCCATTTCAGTATCTGGGGATTTATCTTGTTCCTAAATCTCTGCCTTGAGCACACTCCCTTTTGGAATGGAATCTTGCTGGCTCTCTGTATAGGTCCCTGCTCCTTGCAGCAGGCCTGCCCTCTCCCACCTCCACTTGTGTGTTATCTGCCTCTCTCCTACCTGTAAACACATCTCAGGTGCTAACTTGTTCTGACAGGTCATCTAATCTGCAGCTCTGAGCCTCCTTCTCCCTCCTCATATTCAGCTCTGCCCAACTTTGCCTGATTCTCATATCTGACAGCGATGGAAACACAAGAGATGAATTAACTTTTCATTTTTCAACTGCTCGTGTTGACATTAGGTAGTCACATAATAAAGAAGGAAACATCAAGATATCACTTAGAAATTCATCTCTTTTCCTTTGAAATACACAGAAATGACATAAACTCATCCTTGGAAACAACACTGAAATGAAATGAACTCAATCTACATTAATAGGCATTCCCAAATCCTAACATGGGAAAGAATACAGGTTTAAGAGTTAGAAAATATGACCTATTTAATAAATGTCTGCCATCCCCAGAACACATGCTTTTGCCCTTTAGATCCCTAACTTAAAATGATAGGGTTCTGGCCTGGGAATTTTGCTCAGTGGTCGCGCGCCCGCACACGCGCGCGCACACACACACACACACACACACACGAAAGGCTTGGTGATTTCTAAAGTCTTCTCCAATTTTGAAAATTGGATAACCACAAAAAGGATCAATTTTCTAGGTGCTGGGATGTGCCTTTATTTGTATGTTTACAACTCTCTGTATTTTCTCTGGCAAGGGAAAGGGTATTCTACAACCATTTATGAATGATTAATGATGTGGCTTGTGAACTTGAACCAGAGACTTCACCAGAAGCATTTAGTTTGAGAAATTCCTATGATTATGGCCAAAACCAGTGCTATGAAACAAAAGAAATTAGATAGTGCCTCTCCCTGCAGCCTGCTGACCTGCAGCCTCAGGCTGAGGTTAGGCCTGGACCCCCAGGAAAGGGCAGCTGGGACCTGCTGGGACAGCACAAGCCACATCTCATCAGCTCATGTTGCAGCTGATTCAAGGCTACCCAGCAGCAATTTGGCTGCCCCTCAACTAGATTATAAATTCCTCAAGGGCAGGGAACACATCCTTTATACTTTTCCTGTATCCATATGGTGCAGAGAGAAAAAAAAAGATTTTTGGGCTGCTAGCCCAGCCAGAAGCTGAAAAATGTTATCCACCCCCAGCCCCAGCCAGCCTCCTCCCTTATAATCACAAGAGGAAGACATTCAAGAATAGCTTTTGGGAAGTGCCTCCCTCCTTCAGGCTCAAGAAGATATGCAAGTCTTTCCTGCTCTCCCCCACTGGAAGGGGAGACAGCAGCCCATTGATATATTGAATGAGACATTCCTGAGTCACAAGGATAATAGGGCAGCCAAAGCATTCTGTTGTGTCCCCATCCCTATTCAGTGATCTGCGAGCTGGGCTGGTGGCACCTCCCACGTAAGGCCAGACCAGACACAGATCCTGTCCTAGCACACTGCGTGGCCAGAGTCTGTGTGGCAAGCAACATTCCAGGCAGAATCAACAGGGCTCTATCTAGACACCACGACTGGGCTGCGGCAAGGGTAGCCATAACAGCTCAGCCCATATCTCTGGGTGTGTTTCTGAGCAGTCCACTCAGAAAGAAAAGGATTTACTGAGGGATGAAAATACTGTATATCATACTCAAGTTGTCTTCATACTTAATTTAGTCCCCCCTCAGGCACATTTCAATGAGTAGCACCCAGCTGGGTGAATTACTTGTCACTAAGCAATTGTTAAATCATTCTAGCTTCCTTGGATTAGCTAGAAACAAGGTTTCAACATACATGCTATTCTCTTCCTTTGCAATTTATTGTTTGCTTCATCATCGTCATTGTTATCACTACTGAAGTAACACCTGCTCGTGGCAAAAAAAAAAAAAATGCTAACAATATACAAGAAGATAAAGTTTAAAGTCCTATTTTCTTATTCTCCTCTATTCTTTGCCCAGCCTGACCCTCTCTGACCTCCTAGAAGAAATTACCATTCATGTATCTATGATAACTTCTAAAAACGTTTTATACATGGTGCACATGTAAATATGTATATAAAGTATATTTAAATGCATATAGATACACACATATTCATCTTTTTGTTCACAAATGGATCACAGTAGACTGTCCAGAACATAATGTTTTCACTTAAGATATATCTCATTCATACAAAACAATCTACATATTCTTTTCAATTGCTTCATAATATTCTATTATACAGCTGTGCCATAATCTATTCTGTGGTTCTCTCTGCATTATCTTTTCTCTGGAGTCCATGTTTGTAATGGTTACTTCCAATTTATTTAGGCTCAGTTTCCAGTGCATCCACTGATCTCTCTAGTTGTTCCTTAATCCATTGTTCACTGCTGATATTTTTGCATATTCCATCTGTATCTCTTGGTCTTGGTGCTTTACATATTGCTTCATACTGCTGGGACCGTCCTCTCACCCCCCACATATACACACACCTGGTGTCCTCCCAAGGCAATTCATGCCTCCTTTGATGGTCTCTTGAACTTTGTGCACTGCATCCACCTGTGGTGGGCTCTTTCCAAAGAAATGCACCATCTCCTGAGCCTTGCTGACCTGTGGCACTCCCTTCCCATGGTACTCTTGGTTTAGATTCTCTAGGCTACATTTTGTCTTTGGTCATCTGTCCCTAAGAGATGGGTCTCAGGTCTTAGTCATTCTCCAGGGAATTATGCCCAGGCTGTATAGCTACAAAACTTATGACTTTATAAGTTACAATCTTCTAGTTCAAATGAGCACATCTGCTAGGCCCCAAATGGCCTCATTCAATCATATTTCTCCCAACATCTCTGCCTCCTCGGAATCATCATGTTTCAAAAGAAAGTAATTCATCTTGACCTAAGTTTCTGAGCAAAAAAATTCTACACAAAGAGTCACTAATTAAATTCTCACTCTACCTGCACCCCTTCGGCTCAGAAATAGAAGTCTCTTGTAAAAAAACATTGTTGTCCCACATTGTGGGTGTAGGAAAAAATAAATTATGCTAATGCAAGAAACATAGCTCCTCTTCAAAACTGCTGCTATCCTACCAGAAAAGTCCCCTCCAGGTCCTAAATTTGGCTAGCACCTTCCTACCACATCATATTTGAATTACATCAGACCCAAATACAAGAGCATTGTTTTTTGTTTTTTGGATTTTGGGTGTTTTTTTTGGTGTTCTTTTTAGTTATACATGACAATAGAGTATATTTTGACACATTTATACAAACAAGGAGTATATCTTATTCTAATTAGGATCCCAGTCTGGCACAAGAGCATCTTTAAACAGCAGACAGCAACATGAATAGGTTCTGTCTTTCATAGGCAACTGAGAAGGTTGGTAGAACTGAATACAAAGAGCCTCTTGGGCACCTCTGTTACAGCTGTGCAGCATATCATAATGACTTCACGAAGAAAAAAAAGTATGCAAGGTCTCCAAGAAGATGTCAATCACAGGGTGAAAAAAATCAACCTGACTAACCAAGAAATCCTTTCCTTCTTCCTTAAAGGCCCAAGACCCTTTTCTCCTGAGTGGGGCGCCCCTTGTTTAGACACAGCTTGATGGCTACAAGGATCCAGCTGTTTAAGCGAAGCCAGCCAACATCTATCAGGATGTTAGCCGATTGCCAGGAAAACGCTGCGACACACAGCTCATTTTTCATCTAAGAATTCGATTGAAATGCTATCTCCTTCACCCATGCAGTTTAATTTAATCGATAGAACATTACACTCTGTCACATTTAGTATTAAAAATAAATGATACAGACCAGATATTTGAAAACTGGGCATTTGTTTTTGCAGGCATTTTGACTTTCCAGTGGCAAACATCCCAGCTTGCAGTGCTGGGAAAGCCAAACACAGAAAAGTGTCACTTCAAATTAAGCAGTTATGGCTTTACATTTGCGGGGGTTTAGTCCCGGACTTGCCTCAGACTTCCAGCCCCTTCCAACTCAACCAAAGTTTTCATTAATGATAGAGCTACAGAAAAATGAAAACGCTTGAGGGAGCAGCCTTTCCCATTTATGGATGGCCATTAGGAAGGAGTTGGACATGACAGATGTCTTGGGTAGAAAAGAAATATTTGCCACTGATTATATCACCAATGTTCATTCAAGTAAATTGAAGCGGCACCACAGCTCAGCATTTCAAAATGCAGTCGTTATTTCAACTTATTAGTGGACTTCTGAGTGATGATTTGTTGTCACAAGCAATAATCCGCAAGCATGAATCTAAATACAGGCGCAACTCATGGTTGCATAATGGATAACCCTTCCCTCCTCTCACCCCAAGAAACAGAGCCCTGTTTGTTTTCACTTAAAATAGAAGCAGAGAATTTCTGAGCTACAAGGAACCTTAGAGACTATTTTAACTGAACTGTTAAATCCTCACTCTTTCATCTGTTGGGGGAAGAACCCAAGACCACACAGCCCCTATTCTTTGCTCGGGATCATGCGCTCTGTGGCAAAGCCATCACTCCAAACCAGCTCTGACTGGTTTGGACAGAAAGATCATCTCTCCATGGTCTCTGAAACAGCATCCACATTTCACCTGCTCAGGAACTCTGAGCCAACTTGACTTTTCATTCAAGTATGGGCTTCCTCCCAGACTTTCATTCTGTTTTCCTTCATCCCTAGGCCTGCTTTTGATCTGCAAATGCTTGGTGCATTCTGTCTTCTCTGTGGTTCCTCAGTCTTGGCCCAGGCTGATATCGGTACAGATGCAGCATCTCTCCCTGGGCTTGAGATGCTATCACCACGATCGCTGCCTTAACTGCCATGATGCAGGTTCTAGGTTCCTAGAAGTTGCCTCCTATCTTCTTCTCTTCTCCCTGAACCTGCCAACACCAGTGCTACATAGCTACACTTTCAGAAAATTTTAAACTAACCCTCCCCACACACACCCAGGCTCCAGGAATGTGAAGCCTTCGTGGGTGACTTCAGGGATGCAGGGTTTTATCTTGATTTTTATGTGGTTTTTAGACTTTTAAATTGACAATTTTTTGACATGTATATAACAACACCTATTCATAGCAAGCATTCAGAGAAATGGGAATTGTCATATGCCACTGGTAAGAATATAAATTATTACGACTTTGTAATATAATCCGAAGGCCTTAAAAATGCTTGTCTCCTTATGCCTGCAATTCTACAACCAGGAATCTATCTAAGGAAGCCATCAGGGATGCACACAAAGACATTCACTGTGGCAGTTTCTGTGGATGCAAAATATTGGGAACTGTATAAATGTCCAAAAATAAGAGCGGTCACATAAATTATGTTACATTCTACCATCACTAAAAGCATTATAGCACAAGAATGTGTGATATGGAAAAATATTCACAATATAATGGCATTTTAAAAGTAGATTAGAAGATAGTATGTGTCATATAATATCATTTCTCTTTCTTTCTCCTTTTAAATCTATGGTCACACATCTGGGAAAAATCTCTCTATGACACATATCAAAATGTTTGCAATGGTCACCCTAGTAGTTGAATGATAAATGA
This sequence comes from Xerus rutilus, assembly GCA_028644305.1. Taxonomy (NCBI): domain Eukaryota; kingdom Metazoa; phylum Chordata; class Mammalia; order Rodentia; family Sciuridae; genus Xerus; species Xerus rutilus. The sequence goes on along the minus strand of CM053409.1, from coordinate 41,225,849 downwards.
TTTTATTTTATTTTCATCCAAAATTCCTATGATTAACTTATTGCATTGTAAACAAAATTGTAAATATTTTAAAGGGTTACCCTGGAACAATATTATTAAAGCTGTAATCTGTTCATTTACATATACCAATAATGTTTTAAGTACTGCTAGACACTCCTGTACATTTATTATTTATACAAAGATAAATAAGAACAAAGTCTCTGATCCCAAGCAATTCACAGTCCAATAGGAAAGACACATATGAAAAACAAATTGTGACTATTTAGTGTGGTAAGCACATCAGGAGCAGAGAAGTGAGCAGGTCAGTTCTGGAGGACAAGGGGCTGATGGGAGGAGCTTAGCACAGAAGAGTATGGTCAGAGAGGCTCCCAGGGCCAGCGGGGTGACAGGCAAAACATGCCTCTCAAACTTCAGAATGTTTTGAAACATTTCTGTCATCATGTTGAAGACAATCACTTAATGAATACAAGGGAGATAGATACCTTTGTTTGTGATGACTAGAAATGTTCCTGAAATCACATTCACAGATCACAACCCTCATCCTTGGTTATGTAAAGAACTGCAGAGAGACCCTAACTCATAAGATTGAATGGCAATGTTCAGCCACATAAGCCCACCTGTTCAGGACTACTTGGAGAAGACTTCCAAGCAGTTCACAAACCCTTTCACCTCTGCCTTGGTAGGAACACAACACATTGTGGTAAGCATCTTGAATCTTCCAACTGCCTGCAATTATGCAGTTGTTTTCTTTATTTTTATAGTAGAGAAGGGAATGAAGGAGAAAGGGAGAAATGTCTTGATTATAACAGCTAAAGCTTACTTTGCCACAACATATTTGAGCAAATATCTATGCATCATGTCCTGTAGGGAGAAGAGGCAGAGAACTAAAAATGCTGCCTTCCCCTCAACTTCAAACTGAAATTTCCTCCTAAGCCAGTGCTTCTTAGAAGCATCACTCTCCCTCCAGATGGTTCCAGATGAGCCCTAAGAATAATTCTGATCATGGCACAAGGGCCTCCACGGCCTTCTTGTGAAGTGTGAAGGCACCTCAGGTGTGATGGGGCAAAGCCAAGCTACCACCAACCCAGGAAGCCCTCACTGATCACTGACAAGAACCTCACCAGTGCTCAGTAGAAGTGAAGAGCTTGAAGATCTCTACAGAATACAAACAAGCTTTGAATGCCTGTGCCATTTCCAATAAAGCTGCTAACTGGGTCCAATTGGTTAAGCTAGAAAGTAACAAATTCCATTGCTCTATTATAAGTTCAGGATATTTTTTTTTTTTACTCTGGAAATTAGCTTCCTCAACCACTTTATGTAAAAATTCTAGTCTCTTAGGATCATTTAAGCGTTTCTCTCTAAAGTTTAAAAATAACCTATTTCCAATTATCGTCATTTATTGCCATCATTGGTAAATGTCAGCAAAGGGCTGGGGCAACTTGCTTGATTCATAGTAACAGTGAAACATTATGTTCTCAGAGTTGTTTATAACAGAAAGAAAACTTAGAATTAGGTAACGTTAGTGATTTATCAGTCCCCTGTGTTGCAAATATAGACAGACATTGAAGCTTACAATGTAACCTTTGAGTACACATGAAAAAGACATGATGAATTTGGAGGTACTGGCATTGTATTTTCCATGGACATGGTCAGCATTCAAATCTGATGATGCTTTTATGCCTTTTGATCATAGAAAAATATAAGGAGTGGTTTTACTTAATCTTTAAAAGGCATCTAATAAAGGAAAAGCTTGCTAATAATTAACTGGAGCCTTTAGACTTCTCTGGAGATACTTTTAACTCTTTCAAAACTACCTAACAGGGCTGTTAGGTGCAGTGGTGCACACCTGTAATCCCAGTGGCTCGGGAGGCTGACGCAGGCAGATCGCCACTTCAAAGCCAGCCTTAGCAATTTAATGGGGCCCTAAACAACTTAGTGAGACCCTGTCTCAAAATAAATTATAAAGAGGGCTAGGGGTATGGCTTAGTAGTTGAGTGCTGCCAAGTTCAATCCCAAATACAAAAAAAAAAAAATCAAAACTACTAACAGAATGGATATATGATGGTTGTATAGGGCACAAGGGATATATTTAGCATAATATAATCAAAAAAAAAAAAAAAAGAATAATGGAATAGCCCAGGTAAGTATTCTTTCCAGTATGTCAAAAATTTATAACAGGATTTACCTATAAACATGTTTCACAAGATTAAACAATTTGCACATATTTTCCCCTACTCTTTCTTTATTTTAATTACCAGTGGGTTGGTACAACCTGCTGGTATCATCAAGCACCACCAGAATTCTGGAAGTTTAATGTATGAACTGGCATCCTAGGTCAATGTAAAATGAATATTTCCTATGCCACCAATTGTTGAATTTACACAGCTGTTTTCAAAATGCATATTGAAGGGACCTAGAAGAAATCCTGCAATATTCCATAAAATACTGAAAATACTACCATTGAGTGTCTTCTTGTTACTTTCTACCCTTCTTATTACTTTCTACCCAGGAGGTTAAAAACATGTTATTATCTTAGAGTTCATGAAAACTTTTCCTCCAAATGAGCCCTTCAGTTTGAACTTGCAAATTCTTCCAAATAAATTTTCCTTACAATGAAAATAATTGCTTCAGGCTGGGGTTGTGGGTCAGTGGCAGAGTGCTGGCCTCACACATGTGAGACACTGGGTTCGATCCTCAGCACCACATAAAAATAAATAAACAAAACAAAGATATTGAGTTCATCTATAACTAAAAAATATTTTTTAAAAAAGAAAATAATTGCTTCATATGTAATTAATGTAGTAACTCCATAATATAATCAAATTGGTATTTTTTAAATGATTGAAATAATATAAACCAACATATATTTATAGGTTATTGGAGTCTGTAAAAGAGGTAGTTAAATTTTTCTTCAAAAACTCACATGGTGGAGCTGGGGATATAGCTCAGTTGGCAGAGTTCTTGCCTCGCATGCACAAGGCCCTGAGTTCAGTCCTTAGCACCAAAACAAAACAAAACAGAAAAAACAAAAGCTCACATGGCTGGGCACAGTGGCACATGCCTATAATCCCAATGGCTGGGGATTGCAAGTTCAAAGCCAGCCTCAGCAATTTAGCCAGGCCCTAAGCAACTTGGCGAGACCCTGTCTCAAAATAAAAAATAGAAAGGGCAGGGGATGTTGCTCAGCGGTTAAGCACCCCTGGGTTAAATCCCTGTACAAAAAGAAAAACAACTCACATGAGATTTTCAGATACTCCAAACCATTGTTAGATTAGCATGCACTGTTATTGCTGGAGTCGGTGCTGGTACATCTAGCAGCAGATCCTTACCTCTTCACCTACTCTTAGGCTCTCAAGGTAAAAAGTCAATGTGACTGCTACTTTACTGGGTACATATTAATATAAAATCACTTAAAAATAAGCAAAACTCTCCATGATGCAGTGTATCACCATCAAGAATTTTGAAGGCTGTCACTAGGTACCCATTGGCTTACATGAGCAAGACCTGGTGCTATGCTTTGAAATAAGCCATGGCCATACCAACAAAGACATTTTTATTCAGTTCTGTGCTAATCAGATAAGACATTAAACTGTGTCACTTTGAGTAAAGGCTTTGACTTTTTCATATGTAATCTGCTGCTCTTCCTTTATGCCAGACCTCTTTTACTGCTCTCCTCTTCCCCATCAAAGCACATCTCATGTCGACGCCATGCCAGCTCCACATGGAACAGCGCCACTGAATCTGGAGTGAGAAGGCCTAATATTTGGACATGATGCTGAGCAAATCAGTTATTACATCTGAACCTCGATTTCTCCTTAGGCAAAAAGAGGTTTCACCTGCTATACATGCCTAAAAGAGGTTCAGAAAGATTAAATAAGAAAAGCTTTGTCTTATGGTTTTATAAGTGAATATTATCCTATGTAAGTCAGTTCAAGTTAAGTTCAGCTGATGTGACAGACACACAGTGATAGCAGCTTAAACCAGTTAGAACTTCATTCTTTCCCAAATGAAGGAAATACAGAGAGAAGCTTTCCAGAATCAGTGAGATGGCTACAGCTTGTAGGTACCCGAACTCTTTCCACTTTGAATGTGTTTTTCCCTTTGGATGTTTCACAGCTCTTAGCACCTCGTTTCCTAGTCAGGATGAGGGTTTGTTGCCTGAGACCAGTCATCATGTCTACATCCCAGACAGCAGAAAAGAGGAATGGAGGGGACGTTCTTCCTCTCCTTGAGAACATTTCATGAAGTTTGCTTGACACTCCAGATGACATTAATCAGCAGAGCTCAGTTAAATGGTTACCTCTGGCTGCAAGAGAGGTACAGCAAACGTGTACCCAGATGAAAACCAGGCATTCTGTCAAGAACAAAGACAACAGCTACTGGGGATTGCTATTGTTTGAACATTTGTGCCCCCTCAAAAATACATGTTAAACTCAGTTGACAATGTGATAGTATTAAGAGGTGGGACCCTTAGGAGGTGATTAAGGCCTGGGGGCAGATCCCTCGTGAATGGATTAGGGCTTTTACAAGAGGGTTTGAGGAAGTGGGTGTGTTTCTCTCCATCTCTTCTGCCTTGGAAGGATACAGCATTCATCCCTGGACAATGTAACAATAAAGTGCCACCTTAGAAGCAAAGAGGGGCCCTCACTAGCACCCAAACATGCCAACACCTTGATCTCAGTCTTTCCAGCCCCCAGAACTATGAGAAATAATTTTTTATTATTTACAAATTATCAAGTCTCAGGTATTTTGCTACAGCACCACAGACTAAAACAGGGATCACCTAGTGATCTCTAACAGACTATTGTTGTAACTTCCCTAAGAAGACTCTATACTCTCAACTTACTTTGAAACCCTGTTAAAATGTTCCATGTCCAGTGGAACATTACTCAGCCATAAAAATATGACTTTTATGACTTTTGCTGATAAATAAATGGATCTGGAGATTATACTGCTAAGTGAAATAAGCCAATACCAAAAAAACAGGTAGAATGTTCTCTCTGGTTCGCAGATGCTAACACACAACAAGGGAGTAGAGAACAAAAGTTCAGTGGATTAGCCAAAGGGGAATGAAGGGAAGGGAGAAGGAATGGGAATAGGAAAGATAGCAGAATGAATCAGACATAACTTTTCTATATTCTTGTGTCAATACACAACCAGTATAACTCCACATCATTGTTCAACCACAAGGATAGGGTCCTAATTAGAATAAGTTATACTCCATGTATTTATAATATGTCAAAATACACTCTACTGTCATGTATATCTAAAAAGAACAGATAAAAGTTCCATGTCCAAGATCACGTTTCTTTTGAAATGTTTTTAGGTGACATTGACCATAATTACATTAAAGAATTTAAGAGGAGGTAACGATTTAATGTTACCAAAATCTCTAAAATGATCCCCCTTTACAAATTGTTCCACTATAATCTATATGGCTTATTAACATCAAAATTTCAAATTTACCCCCTATAAAGCATAAATTTAATTATATAATTCCCTTGCCAAAAAACTTCAGCAGTGTCCTATAGTTAAGGGAGACCATATGTTCCAACTTGCCCCAGACGGTCTTGGTTGATCGTCCCAGTGTCCTATTTTATTTAGCATTTATCCTGGATTTTTATGTTTTTATAAAGTAATATTTCTGACATTTTTATTAAAATAAGCCATGATGTATTTAATGAAATCCTGCTTTAAGTGTCCAGCTCCCACTCTGTTCTCTTCTATAGCTGTGTGAGAAGCATGCATGTACAATGAATGGATTTATTTTGACATTGGATCAAACCATCAGATATGATGACTAATTTGCTCTCTACTGGTAACCCAACTCTCTTTTCCCAACTCCTTCAAGATTCAGCTTAAGTTACACTCCCCATCCAAGGACAGCTAGGGCTATTCGTTCATAATTCAGTCTTAAAGTGAAGTGTATATGGATAAGGTTAGGAAGGGTCAATTGACTCCTGTCCAGCAGCTCTGCTTTTAAGGTACAGGAAGTCTGACCATTAAGTCAGGTGGAAGCATGATAATTATAAGTCAAATATAAGAAAAACATGGGCAGGATACAGAGACTGGCGAATCCTGACAGCCTGCAGAGAACAGTCTGAATGTTCTTACTTCAGAAACGTTATCATCTGTGTACAGAGTAAATCTATATTTACATTTTTGTTTGTTAATGCATTTTGTTTTGTGATAACCTTTTCAGCAGCAATGAGCTAAAAAAATCAAGTTTAATATAAAATTAAGACTAACTTACCATTTCTCAAGGAAGTTGATGATGAAAAGTTATTGCAAAACAAGTATTTATTGAGAATCACTATTTGCCAAGGGAGCTACAAATACCAGCAGCCAGGTGAGAACCAGAAGACACCATTTTTCTGAAGGAACTCTTCTAAAGAGTTTTCAGAAACTCTTCTAAAGGTTTATAGAAAACTTCACCCAAACACGGTCTAACACATGCAGCTATATCGAAGGTAAGTCTCCACATCATTTATACCTGAAAAGCATGACTTTCATTAAGTTAGATGGCTCTTCTAAATGAACGCTGCTGATTTTCTTATTCCAAGTTTTCTTGAGCAAGTATGAAAGTAACATGATGATTGTCAATGTTCTGTCTCCATTAACAGAACTTATCAGCTAAATGGTGTAAGATTTTACATCCATCTTCAGCTTCAAAGAGAAAATCAGCTCATTGCAAAAATTGTTCAATTATTTTCATCAGTTTTTGAAATAAGAAAATGGTTTATTCTGGCAGAGTTAAACCTCTGACATTTTTTGGATGTTATTGTGAATCTAGTTCACAATGTTCAATATTGAAAGTAGCAGGGTTCTTCTTTTTTTTAATATTTTTTTAGTTGTAGATGGACGCAATATCTTTATTTATGTATTTTTATGTGGTGCTGAGGATCGAACCCAGTGACTCACGCATGCGAGGCAAGCGCTCTACCACTGAGCCACCGCCCCAGCCCCGCAGGGTTCTTCTTGTATATGTGATAAAGCAGTGTTAATAGAGCCTACTATCGTGGTATAAACAAAAATTTTATGAAATTAAGAAAAATAGGAACTAGGAGCAGAATTGTACTTGGAACTGGTTGTGGTACACACATGAAATTCCTAAGTTTGTCTAACAAGCTGTGACATTCCACTAGTCAAAGTAAACGCTGTAGTTCTCATATTTTACATATACATGTACACTTAGACACAGAATAATTTAACTACATAAAGTCTGTGCTGAAGACAAAACTTTATTCAATCTGGTTATGTATACATTCTCTTTTTGCTGCCTGTGATTAGTTGGATGTAGGCCGTTGAAGTAATAATTTTGCTCAGGCTATTGTTATTGTTCACATAATAAGTAAGGCTTTTTAAATTTTTTTTCAATGTATAAGATGATTTTGTTTTGTTTTCTTTGAGGTACTAGTGATCAAATTCAGGGTCATTCTACCACTGAGCTACATCCCCAGCCCTTATGGTTCTTATTTTGAGCCAGCGTCTCGCTGCATTACTAAGGCTGGCCTTAAACTTTGGATCCTCCTGTCTCGGGCTCCCAAGTTGCTGGAATTACAGGTCTGTGCTACTGTACCTGGCTCAAGATAAATGTTTTTATATTTTGAGAAAAAAATTTTTTCAAAATGTTTTTTATAGAATCAACTTTATGGTCAATAAAGGTTCAAAAAATTAAATTCCAATTATTTTGGGCACTTCCTTTTACCCTCAGAAGTGTCCCATTTAGAACAATAAATCTCACAGTCACCCTAACAATGGCCAATAGAATAAAGCCAACTTCTTATGGCATGGCACTCTGTACTTTTCCAGCCTCATATTCCACACCTCCACTCCATCCCTGTCTAAAGCCTCCCGGGCTCCTTGGTGCCTGGGAGCAGAGTCACACTTGCTGCTGCTCCCACACTCCCTGCCCACTCTCACACTCCCCTCTGGCTGCAAGGGCCCTCTGTACCCTTGTAAACCCAGTGACTTCTTTTTCTTTCTTTCTTTCTTTTTTTTTTTTCTTCATTGTCAAAAAAACACAAAGAGCTTTTGGTTAATTCCTGATCACATGGAATTTGATCAAGAATGTTAAAAAAAAAAGATAAAAGCACTACCCCAACTCAACTTGGCCAATGAAGCCCTAAGGTGGTGCTGGCTGGCCAAAGTGAGGTTAGGGAAACACCGGGACTCTCAGGCCTTTTGCTTGCAAGCTGCAGTGACAAAATAAGGCGTATTCCCTGTGGTCTGCAGAGGATGCCTCAGACTGTTTCACTCAGACGCCTTTCCAGCATGCCTTCTTCTATTTCAGAGGCTGGAAAACTACAGACCAAATTTTGCAGACTTCCTTTCAGTTAAGCTTCTTGATCTAAAACAAGTCCCACCATTTTGTTTAATGGTATGAAATGGAAAGGTGAGCATGAGATGGGGAAGTTGGGGAACGGCCATCTTTCTGCCGTTTTGGCAGTTTCCTGCTGGTAAGCAAGGTTGTGGAATTACAAGGCTTCTCCAAAGCCACATTTATTCCCCTGTCTGTTCCTCAGCTTCTTGGATGTTGAGAGGGGATTGCTGCACAGCTGGAGGCTGGACTTCACGTATAGTACCCATTGACCAGTGTGTGAATTGGGGGAGCAGCTATGGTGATGCCAGTAGCAATCACAAATTAGTTCCTAGGATGAGCTCAGGTTGGTCAGTTCTGCAGCATTATGGGAGTCAATCCCAAAGACCCAAGTTAGTCTCCTGGTACGTCCGGTGGCTGCGTTAATACCCAATTCCCTGCATTACATCCATTTCTGCTTAGCATACCTAGAGTAGTTTTGTGCTCCTATACTGATGTGCTGCATACACACCAGTGTGGTACAAGAGATAATTTTAGGTAAATCACAAACATGTCATAGTATTTAATTTAATACATATCATAAAAAGTGTATGTTCATATATTTGGGTGTATAATTAGACCACAAAATTTGTGATTTTACAGATGTTAAATCTTCCAGTGTCTAAAATATATGAACTAAATAATATTATTGGTCTTTGTGGATATGGCAAAAATCAGAGGAGTCATTCACAAATCCTGAATATAAGATAACTCAGCTATAATGACAAAGGGCTCTTGCTTTACTAGTTGACAGGATAGAATGTACACTGTATTTATGAGAACAGCTCCAAATATTTTGGGGAGCAAGAACTTCTGGCTGAAGTCAGAAGTGACTCCAGAACAGAGTTGAAGAAGGAAAGACAACTCTCTCTCAGTTATGTAGACATTGCATGTTATTCCACTGAATCCTCATATCAACTTCTGATATGGATATTTCTACCTTGATTTTTCAGATAAGTAAACTCAGGCCTCAGAGAGGGCATTTACCTTGCTAAAGTCACATAGCTACTAAGTGTCCAAGTCAGGTAACCCTGATGACTTCCAGCTACCAAGTTCAATCCACACAACTTAAACGGCTTCCCTATCTTTTTCCTTCCCACTCTCCCCACCCCACTTCAGTTAAGTACATATGGATATCCCCTAGGCTTTGCATGCAGTGTTGATTGTTACAGCTTCACTGTTTTATTTCCTGTCCTCCTTTCTGATTTGAATCAGAGAGCTGAGAAATCACAGACTTTGACTTCTTCACCTTTTTATACCTAGGGCCTGACGCATTACCTGACACATAGTGGTCATTAGATAAATATTTGTCTAATGAAATGTGTTACATTGCAAAAGTGGCCTTTCAGAATCTCCTAGCACGTACTGCCCAGGCATGTCCCAAATCTAAGCATAAAGCCCTCCACGTCCTGCTTCACTAACCATGGTGCCCCAGCCTGGCCTGGTGTTCTCTAGGGGAGTGATAGGTTACAATCATCTATTGGCATGCTCTCGCTAAGGCTCTAGGGTGAATAGATAATTAACCTCTGTTGCCCAGTGAATCATTAAGCTTCACTGAATCTGAGATGGTGATTGTGTGAGTATGTGTATTGTGCATGCTTATATGTGTGTAAAACTAACACTGGCTTATTCAAAATAGACCACAAACAATTCCCAATGCCTATATCCAAAGCTTAATAAAACTAACTACCAGAAAGGTCATTAAGTAAATATTACCTAACCCTATTACCAAAAGCTGGCCACAGACTCCCTTTTACTAAGCAACAGACCCTTAAGTAAGAAAATGCTATAGCAAAGTGAACCCACGGCATACAAAAAGGTGAGGGTCCCTGTTACATTGTCTCACTTAAATATAGCTGTCTTTCATTATGGATCTAACTTAAAAGTTTCTATATACCTACACATGTATTTATTTGTATTCTAAACATTTTGAACAGATAACAGATGTTATCTATTCAGATGTCCATTGTCATCAATAATGCTGAGAATTTTATAACAGACAACAGAAAGGCCTTGAAACTGGATGGGCCTGTTGTAGAAGTTTGATTGCATTTTTTCCTTGAATCTCAGTTTCCTTATCAAGAAAATGTGGATACTGCCTCCCATTCTGAGTGATGAGAGGATTAAAGAGAAGGACAGGGCCTGAACACTTAAGTAGTAATAGTATATTTCTTGTTACAGGGTCCATGAATGTTCGACTACCGTGGAAACTGCCAACATGGCGCAAACTTCAATTCTTCTCTAAAGTCAGGCAGAGCCCGTCCACACGTCCCCATGCTACCAAATTCTATTTCTAGAGGCACTTTAAGAACAGCCAGTCTCCCCATACCTGCTGGAAATTGCCATGCCTAGGGATTCCTCTACTACCTCTCAGTAAGCAGCTCTCTCAAGAAAGTAAGAGGTAAGCAGGTTCTGTGGTCCCCAAAGTTTTGGTGGAGATATGCCTTCAGCCTGGTGACATCTGTTGAGTTGCTGAACAAATTCAAAGTGTTTTCAAGGAATTTTGCAGTTCCCAGCAGGTGGATGTGGAAATGGCAGAATCATTTTCCTCAAATTCATGACAACAGGTATTTGTGACCACAAGGATAAGGGCATCTTGAAAAGCATTATAACCACATTTTCTTCAAACTTCAGAACAGACATCAAAACAGCAATGTCATTTTACCATTTTCAAATGTATACGAATGCACAGAGGTAGAAAAAAGAAAAAAGAATCTGTCCCATGCAGAAGGTCTAACTTCACAGACATCAACAGATACTTTACAACCTTTTTAGTGTGAATAGTAAATTAATTTATATGAAACTAAATAGAACTGATGAATGGTTACATTATGCATCAATTACTTCGCTTTAGATATACTTTAAATCTTTCAAAAGACATTTCCCTTTCCTTATCAATTCATCTGATTGCTTTATCTCTGTGTTACTTTGGGGGCAATTTCCTTACATTTAGCTTCTAGTTTATTAATTTTTGCTTTAACTCTCTTTAACCAGATGATTAAACTATGCAATAAATTTCAATTTCAATGACTATATTATGCAAGTCTCTAACTTATTTTTTAATTTATTTATTCTAATTAGGTATACATGACAGCAGAATGCATTTTGATTCATTGTACACAAATGGAGCACAACTTTTCCAACATTTTAAAATGGTTTTTAGTGTTCTATTTAAGTTTCTGTTTTGGCTATATCCATTTGTTTACTTTTCTCATGGTTTCCCCAGGGCTAACAAAAGGCATACCTTTTATAGTTTATATAAATTTAGTATTTTATCATTACAAGTAAACTACAGAGGTCCTACAACCATAGAGGTCCCAACACCTCCTCCTCTTTATGGTACAGCTGTCATGTCTTATATCTATAGACATTGAAATTCCACCAAAGGTGCCATTCTAACTCCAAACAATCATATATATTTGAAAGAACTTATAAGGAGAAAAATAGTTTATATTTACCCAGATATTTACCATTTTTATTGTTATTCCTTCATTCCTGAAGTGCCAATTCCCATTCAGTATCATTTTCCTTCAGTCTAAATAATTCCCTTTAGCATTTCTTTTAGCAGGTCAGCTGGTAACAAATCCTCTTAGTTTTGTCTCCCTCCTAAATGATATTTTTACTGAACATAGAATTCTGGGTTGACTGAATATTTCTTTCTGTCAGCAATTGAAACACATAGCTCTACCATATTCTGTCCTCCATGATCTCAGCACACAAATTTTATGTGACTTAAATTGGTCCCCTTTAGGTAATGTGGGTTTTGGTTTTTGTTTGTTTTTCTGGCTGCTTTTAAGATTCTTTGGGTTTTGTGAAGCTGCTTCTTTTTTTTTTTTTTTTTTTTTTTT
>CM053409.1:41104547-41213142 GCA_028644305.1 Xerus rutilus | reverse complement strand
CCCCCCCCACTCTGAAGCAAACGTTAAGAATGCTTACTGCATGTTATACAGGATTTGGATTCCCCAAGTTCAGGGTTCTGCTATTGAAACAAATTTCCTCAATCTGGTCCTTTTCTTGATACCTGGTAAGAACTGGGGTTTGGAACTGATGCAAAAATGCCAATTCTCTGGGCACTACTCTTGCTATGAGTAATATACTATTCTTTGACTTTGACCCAGAAGTCACAAGTCTTTTAACCTTGAAACTGTAGGAGGATAGTCTGTCAGCTTGAAGGACCCTCAGAGATCTGAACAGTTTTATAAGTCCTTTCTATGCCTGCCCAACTCTCCCATAGTATTTATTTCTCCTTTAAGAGTAGGACAGATGCCATGTATTTGCATAGAATCTGGGCATATGCCAGTTTACCAGATCCTTTCAGGATTTTACCCCAGAACTTTCTTAATACACTCACACAGATGCCAAGAGTGATCACTAGTTTCTTTGTTTCTTCCTCTTTCTCTTTGTACATTTTTCTCTTTGGTATGTACATATTATATCATATATTTCAACAGCTGCAAGCATAAGCAAACACACATCAGATGATTATATTCTATGGCCACCAAATGCCTCTTTTTTAAGCCTGTACAAATGTGTTTAAAAAAAAACTCCACTTGAGATTAAGCATGTAAAAAGACCTGTGTTAGACCATTTATAAATATGAAGTTTTATTACTATGGGCTCCTATGATATTAAGCTATGGTTGACTACCCTTAAGCTACCTATTAGAATTTACTCATTCCTAAACAGGGAAACATTAGCCAAGATTACATTAGTGAGCACTCAGAGCTAAGATATTTGTAAACAAAACAAAAATTTCCTTTGTCAAAAGCTGAAAGGGACCAAGGGTCATGTTCTGTCCATTAATATAAAGAATCATTATCCCTCTATGTTTTTCTTACATTTTACTGACAATATAGCTACTAAGTGGTTAGATGCAGAATAAAATCCTGAGTAAATACTTGATTTAACCATGCACATTAAATTAATGAATAAGATATTAGTTACAAATATTTTCTGGTTATCTTAGTCTTTGTATTATTTACTTGGTATCAAAATATTCTATAGTCACTATGGACATATATCATATTACCCCAAAATGCAGTGGCATAAAATAGCAATGTGTCATGCTCACTGACTGATTTGATGGGGCACAGTGGGGTACAAGCTTGTCTCTGATCTATAATATCTGGGGTCTCAGATGGAAGACTTAAAGGCTGAAGATAGACTCATCTGAGACCTTCATTCATATGTAGTATTTGATGATGGCAGTCAACTGGAGGCCTGGGGGCCTCTCCACATTGGCCTCTCCATGTCAGTTACTCTGAACTTCCTCACATCCTGGTAGTTTACTTCAGTGGGCAAATGTCCTGAGAGAAGGAACAGATGGAAGTTCTACCTTATGATCTTCTGAGGCTAGGTCATATTTTATGACCTAGCCTTAGAAGTCAAAAAGCATTGCTTCTGCCACATCTGTGGGTCAATGAAGTCACAAGTCACTGACCAGGCCCGGAGAACATGTAGCCGTCAGGTTATCTGCAGGATAAGGAGAGGGAAATTTGTCACAATCTGAGAAATGCATGTGGCGCTAGGATCTGTATATTGATCTGGCTGTCTTTGGAAAATACAGTCTGCCACAAAACGCATTTGTGTTGAATTCTCAAAATAATCCTACAAAACAGATGTTTCCAACCTCCTCATCTTACAGATATAATTCAAACATTTAAGCAACTTGGCCAAGGAGGCGTAACCATTGGTGAACCCAAGGGCCATGCTTCATGCACACAATGCCTAAACACTGCATTGGAAGAATAGCCATTGATAAACTGATCCACAGTTGAGCATTGTTTACACAGAGTTTCTCCCATAACCAAAGGAGATTTCAGCTTTCACTCTGAGTCACTGTTTTCTGCATGTGATCTGGCTCTCATTTATGAAGTGTCACTGTCTACGATCTGGCACACAACTTAAGACTGACCCTTTTAAAATTTCTCATTTCCTTTGCTTCTGGGATTGAATGGGAAGCAGGAGCACTGGGGTGCTCTGACAACACAGTGGTGATGTGCAGAAGCTCTGGAGGCAGGTAAATGTGGGTTGAAATCCTGGCTCTGACAGTTCTTGTTTTGATTTGTAAACATTTTTTTAACTTTGCTAGTGAAATGAGGACAATAATTTACTTCCAGAACCTGGTAAAAAATAGGGGGGCATATTAACAGAAACAAAGCATCACTGACACCTGTCCCCAGATTCTTAGGCAACCTCCTTGAAACTTTCCTCTAATTGTAACTATAGGTTCTCAGATGGTATCTCAGAAGCTCCTTCAAATGGATCACACGTGATGCTCACAGTTAGCTTCCTCTTCTAATCCAGATACTACACAGTGGATGATCTCAGAAAGTCACCCAAGTGTAATGCCTTGGCTACAGATGTTTCCCCAGGGAAAGGCTGTCTCCTAAAGAAACAACAGCAATCCCTTGAGATGCCAGTGAAGTACCACATTCATGGGAAGAATAACTCCTGCACTATTTCACTTGGGTCATGTACAAAAAAGTTTCTTTCTGCTTTTCTAGCAATTTCTTTCTCTCGAAGACTCTTCCATTGGTCCTTGGAGCCAGGAGCTACCACACCCTCTGCGCCCACTAAGTCTCTCACGACCATTCATCCTCCTTAGTCAAATTTGCCTTTATTTCTTTAGCCAAAAGCAAAGCATAATGTAACTTATGTGGGTCCCTTCTTGTCAAATCTGTCCATACACATGGACAGACGCTGCTAGACCTGTTAACGGCATACCATCCTGCATGCGCTCACTCGCCTGCACTTCCTCCTTACCCTCTCAATCTTATGTCCTAGTCAGTCTCTCTCATCTCCATCCTTTCCCTCTTTCCTTTGCTTTTATAAATCAGGATGCATCTGGGAGGGAATTAGCTTCACTCAGCTGCTTTCTCTAAGAGGTACCGTGGCTGGATTTGTCCACTCTCAGCACCCCAACTTTATTACTTAGATCTTCCCAGGGAAAAATAAACACATGTAACATCATCAGGAGGTTAACTTCAAATGCTGACTTCATACGAGATTTTAAAAAAAGAGTGCATTGATAAAAACTCAAATCCCATTGTGGAAAGAAAACCACATGCAATTTGCATGCCAACAACTGAAGCTGAATTAAATGCACAGCAAACTGCAAACAGCATTCGATGTGGAACTGAAGACAATTTACCATTCCTCATAACTAAAAAAAAAATTTTAAAATTGGTTAGAGGTGGCTCAGGGGAGTATCTCTGCCCCAGTCCTATTTATATGTCCTTCCTCCATCCTTCAGATCTAGCTCTACCCTTGCCTTCTGCTCAGTCTCCCTCTGTCTGGGTCTTACATCATCTGGATTGAAGGGGTCACTCTCTTGTGTCAAGACTTTTAATGCCAATTATTCAATGCTATTTCTTCATCAGTAATTACTTCAAAGATCACTTTTAATTCAAACTCCTCATCAATTCCATTTGTCAGGAGGCTGCTTTCTCCAAATATGCTCTGCAAACTGTCGTCTCTGGCTGCTTGCTGCCATAAATAGAACTCAGTCTCTATATCCTGTGCCATTGCAAAGAGAAGTGTTGTGTAGCCCCAGGCTTTTTGGTGGGAAGACAGCTACTTCCAGTGTGGCTACTATAAGAAAAGCTTCTCTTGTTACCCAGATCTCTGATACTTCCTGTGTTTCCATGGCAAATTTCCCTCTTGGACACAGCTGCTTCAGAGGGACAGAAAGAGAGCTGTTTAACCATTTCCCTCCCACTGCATACCCTTGATATCTTATTTCTATCCACACCCACACTAGCAGTGACTTTCTTTGCTACCTTTTAAGCACTCTCCCCCACCTCCATGTACAAACAAGATACATCTTTTTAATTCTTTCAATATGTGGGGTTAGTCACATAACTCCCAGCCCAGGAAGATGCTACTCATGTAGCATGACAATACTGGGTTCATGGTTGTGCCACTAGAAAAACATTTAAAAAAAATTATTCCATTTCTAGCCTATCTTGGTCCCAGTACAATGAATAGGTCCTTGAACCCCAAAGCCAGGTATGTTGGTTACCCCAGGAAGTTTCATCTGCTACTGCAACAACCAATGCATATAATGACATAGTGTTTCTGGCATTTTAAATAAATATATTTTCATTTCCATATTAAATCATGCTCCTTTGCAGCCTCTGACATCCAAGCTTAGCCAAAAGGCTTATTGCCACAAGGAATAAGTGACCATCGATTGTCTTTGAGTCATAAATCCAACTTTTCCAAGTCCACATCAAAACAATTGTCTTGAAAGCCAAACTCTGGGTAGACAGAAAAAGACACTCCAAGTTTCCTTAGCCTCTGTTTCCCACAGTAGAAGCCAAGCCTGGAGAGCAGAGGGCATCTTGGGTAGGAGGAAGTTAAGAGAGAGCAGAGAACAAGCTGCCTTTTCGGCCTCATTGCACTTCAGAAAGAAAAGGAGTGAACAGATGAAACCAAGCATCATCGTCTCCTCCCTGCCCTCCCCCAGCCCAGCAAAATAGGCCGTCATTCTAGAATGGGGTTATATAGGTTTAGAGGAAATGAAAATACATTTATTCAAAACACCAGAAGTACTGTCTCATTACACGCATTGGTTTTTACAGTAACAGGTGACTTCCTGGGGTAACAAACAGAGAGGGACTTTTTCCTCATTTCCCATTTGAGACTAAGCGAAAGCTGGGGAATAGTATGACTTAGAGGTCATACAAGATTACCATGCAAAGGGAGGGCCTAAATTTAGCCCCCCCCCCTCAGGCTTCTTTGGCCTTTAAGCTTCAAAAATATCTGAAAATTTCCACAGCCCTTAGAAAGGAGACAGGCTATATCTGGAGTTCTAATTGGAGAGCTTACCAAAGGCTCCTGACGAGAGGCCTGCAGGGCTGGAGAGTCAGATGGGAAAAACTGCCTATCCTCAAGAATGGACATGACATCCAATCAACAGAGACAATAACAAAACCCAACTGAGCAGAGCACAAGTTCACCAGAGACCAACTTCAGCTACCAAGTGGAAGGACAAGCAGTGAGCTGGCACACTGAGGGCATCATGACAAGGAACAGAGGAGGCAGGGAGCCCAGGCAGGGTCGGAAAACTACCTTTCTCACTGTTACAAGGTCCTGCCACATAGAAACCATCAGATCAAAGGAAGTCTGGAATTTTTTTAAAAACTTTTTATTGCAGCATGACTGACTATGAAAACTGCGTACATTTAATATATACAATTCAGCAAGTTTGATGATAAGTTGCACACATGAAACCCTCAAGGCCATAAATATATTCATTCCCTCCTGAAGTCTTCTCTCACTCATTTTGTTGTTATTTGTGTGATAAGAAGGTTTAACATGAGCTCTATCCACTTAGTAAATGTTAAGTGTACAGTACAACATCGCAAGCTATGGGCACTGTGCTGCATCATGCAGAACTGTCTTGCATAACTATCTTGCATAACTGAAACTCCATATCATTTAACCATCACCTTCCCATCCCCCTACCACCCTCCCACAGCCAGCACCTGAAGACCACCATTCGATTCTCTGCTTTTATGAGTTTGACTATTTTAGATCCCACATGTAAGTGAGATCATAATAGTTACCCAAAAAGATTCTCTTGTCCACATTTGCCAAATTGGGCTAAATTCGATCTTTTTCTTCCAGTGGTAGGAACTCTTAAAATGGCTCCCAGCAATCTCCACTTCTGGTTTTTGTGCCCTCATATAATCGGCTCCCCTCGAGGGTGGCTGGACCCAGTGGCTTTCTTCTAACAAATAAAAGACAACAAACATGCTAGGATGGGACTTGGGAGATAAGGTTTGAAAAAGACAGATTTCCAATTTACTTCCTTCTCTTCCTCTCTTGCTCACTCACTTTGATAAAACAAGGTACCATGCTCTGAGCTGCCTGCAGAGAGGTCCCCATGACAAGAAATTGAGGGAGACTTCCAGCCAAAAGTCACAGACTAACTGAAGCTACTGAGGAGCATCAGAACCCTGCCACGTGACACAAATGAGCTTGGAAGAGGATTGTCCTTCAGTCTAGAATTCAGAGGATATGCAGCCAAGAGAACTATTACATGCCAGCTTGTCCCAGTCTTTCCCAGAGTTAGTACGGAAAGCCCTACATCCCACAAAATCAGTCTCAAGCAAACTCTGACAACTGGTCACCCTAGACCCAACCCAAATGGCACCTTAACTATGGCCTTCTGAGAGACCCTGAGCCAGAGAGCCTAGTGAAGCCACACCTACATTCTAATCTGAAGAAATTATGAGATAATAAATGTTAACCTGCTTGAAGTGGGGTAATTTGTTATGCATCAGTTGATACATAATATACTCTTCATTACTCAGTGGAGTGAAAATCCAAGGGAACAATCAGATCAATTACAGAAAAGTAAAGAAGTTAACATTTTCTCTTTGTAGTTCATGTAGTATGAATTCAGTTAGCAAACTTTCTGTAAGTGTGCCACCTTCTAAACAGCTAATTCCAGGAACATCACTTTCAGAAAGTATGAAGAATTGGATATGTCGCTTATCTTTGAGAGTTTCAAGTCATATCACGACATCCAGACACACTCACCAAACAGATCCAGGGACTCTCAACAGGGGTTCCAAAGTTGCTATCAAAAACTTCGTCTTTTTTCTGAAGAATGTCAACAGTGCTGGATTTTCCAAGTTACATTGGGAATCCTGGAAGTAGGACTAGAACTAAGATTTTTCCTTACCTCAGGGAGCAAATATATAGTCAAGCCAAGACAGAAAATAGGAATGGGGACTCTTTACATTTTTTTCATCACAAGAAATCTGGTGTCATTTAACCAGCTTCCTACACAGAGGTCAGCTCCATACTATGCAGATGGGCTCTTAATGAATGGCAGTTCAGTGGCTGGGATTGTGGCTCAATGGTAGAGAGCTTGTCTGGCACATGTGAGGCACTGTGTTTGATCCTCAGCACCACATAAAAATAAATAAATAAAATAAAGATATTGTGTCCATCTACAACCAAAAAAATAAAAGATTAAAAAAATACTAGTTTAGATTATGAGCCTAGAATAGAGTATTTTAAGATCCTGAATATTTCCAGTGATAAGCTTCCCGCTGTCATAGGCAGTGGCTGAATGATTAGTTACAGGCATAGAAAAATATGCCATAAAGGTCAATACAAATGTTCTAGTCTCAACTCAGACAAAATAGCCCCCATAAATACTTGTATGGTGTTTTACGGCTCAGAAACACTTGCACACACTTTATGTCAGAGATTTTTACACTTCAATCTGAAAGGTATTTAAGGTTGGAAAAATTCTTGTCATTCTCCTCTGATAAATGAAAACAAATTGAAGTTTTAAAGAATTAAATGATTTTTTCTGAGGTTTCAGAACTGGGATCCCAACACAGACATCCCCCAGCATCCAGTGCTACTTGTTTTCCTCCCCATCAATGGAAAGTGAAAATCTTCATGAATATCCAGCTTTCTATTTTCACTAGGAAATTAGTCAGAAGTATTGTGGAAGACAGAGAAAATCTATAATGTGTGGTTATGGAAACAATAGAAATACTATACATTTTTGTGGCAGTTTCCCCACAAATCCTGGAGTTTCTGAAACATTGCTCTAGTAATGATGACAATTTGTGCTCAGACTTAGAATAGCATTTAGTTAAAGTGTCACATAGAAAATTCAAAATTACTGAGAATAAAGTGCAATAGAGAGTTGAAAACACATGCAAATATACACCTTTTTGCAAGTACCCTGAAGAATGGTAATGTTCAAATTCAAATCAGCATGAGATGATTGAGTCTGTCCCAGGCTAGGCACACAGCAATATTCTAGACCTCTGTATCAAACATGGTAGCCAACAGCCACATGTAGCCATTTAAACACATTAAAAATCCTGTTCCCTTGGGCTGGGATTGTGACTCAGTGGTGGAGCGCTTGCTTCACATGTATGAGGCACTGGGTTTGATCCTCAGCACCACATAAAAATACAACAAAGTGGAGATGTTGTGTCCATCTACAACTAAAAATTTTTTTTAAAAAATCCTGTTCCCAGTTATACTAGTCACATTTTAAGGTACCCTATAGCCACATGAAGCTAGTAGTTAGATATAAAATAATTTCACTATCACAAAAAGTTCTAATGAACAATACCATACTACTAGACTAATGAGAATAAATAACCAACTACCTCCAAAATAGCTCACATCCTTCTGGGAAAAACACCTTACCTCACAAGTATTTGAAAAATTCAGAAGTATAACTCTGACCAGGCTCTATAAAAAGGTATTAAGAAAGAAAACATACCATAATTTAAAAAAATCATTCCAATTAGACGCAAGCAAATTTGAGGTTTTGCCTTATCTCTTGAATGCAATATGACCTACATTAAAATGTCATGCTTTCCATTTTTCTTGTCATGCTAATATTTCATAGGACCACCACGCTGGAGTTAACACAAAGGACTGGAGTGTCCACACTGTAGAGGTGTGCTACCTGGCCATGCCTATCCCAGAGGATGCCCCAATGGGCACAGAAACCAAAGGTCAGGCTGCCCTTTATACCCTGAGAAAGGTCTGCTAGATACACAGAGCCTGACCATGGACCCAGTCATAGTTGAGCATACCCGAGACAGGAAGGGGAGCAGGCGGTGAAGGACAAGTGGAAACATGACTAGGGAGCTGGCCATCTGGCTTGCTGCGTGTCACAGCAATGAGCTCTCAGGACCCACCCTTCCTAACTCAGCACCCTGGCGGTGAGCAAGGCTATTTGGCTCTCACATAGAGAGGAGGAGCAACCTCTCAAACAGCTCAAAGATTTCTTTCTCCAGCCACTCTCACTGTTCTACAGAGCTCTGTCCTGATTGTCCTTATCTTAGTGTCTGGTAGGAATCATAAAGGAAAAAAGGAAGAAGAATAGAAGTCACCAATCCCTTACCTGGAATCTTATAAACAAGGAAATCTGAGAGATGGAGAAGGTGAAGTGAGAGACACCAAGTCACAGGGCGCACTGGTCACAAAATCTGTTTCCACATCTAAAATGGGAATCATGCTTGTTTCTATGCAGAGAGGTCTTAGCATATCTTATGTCTTAGCTTATCTTATGCTAAGGTCTTAGCAGTCTCCCCGGCACACTGCATAGTCACCAGCATTGTACTCCTGGGCTGGCCTGGGCTCCCAGTCCCCCACACGCCCCTCCAGCAAGTGGTACAGGCCACCAGAGAGTGAGTGCAGCATGACTGTTCCCTATGGCAGGCGTATTCCTAGTACACTGCCCTGATCTCAAAGAATAGTCCTGATAAGTTCATGCTGGGCACTCTTCACCAGAAACACATCAACGGCCTACATGAGGTCTAAATCCCCTTAAGATTAACTCAATTTGGGGAATAAGGACAAGACTCATCCTTCAAATGTTATAACTGACAAAAAACGCTGTCACCATAAATCTTGATTCACCCACGTCATCCTGCCATTTTCATTTCAATTTTCAAAGTCTTACAACACTTCCTAAATTTTAGTTGTACATGTTTCAGATATAAATAAATAGCTTAGTAAAGCTATCTATACCTTAAAAAGTGTTAGGGTATTACTACCTAGTTAAGAAAGAGACACCAGGTAAACTGAAAATTCAGAAGGAGAAATTTCCTATGGGTGCAAAGAGCCCTTCAAGGGGCAATTTTAAGGCCAAGGACTAAATTCGACCTGTATTGAAATTTTGTGTGGGGCAGTTCTCAGATCTAATGTTGAAAAGATGCAGTGTTTTCAATAGGCCACTAGCTCTTTAAATTGCAGTCCTGAAACCTCAACCAATGAATTAGGTTATGGATCTGTGGGTGCAGCACAGTGACATGTTTAATCGGAGAACAGAAGACTTTCTGGAACAAATAAGCCAAATGAATGCCTAGAAGTGGAAATGTTAACTAGCAACATAAGATCAGAGTACAGCTGTGTCTAAATGTACCAGGCTTCTGGCCCAGTGAGCAAACTCTGCAAAAGATTAAAAAAGAGAATTATATTGCTTTTCCTAAATTCAAATAGTGGACTTCTGCCACATGAATTCAGATTTTCTGGGATGAGACATGAGAAATGAAGAAAGCAAACTGGAATGGTTTTAAGATAAATATTTCCCAGGTTATTGTGTTGAGAGGTGGCTGTTTCTCCTTCTTCTGGCAGAGAGACAAGCAGCCTGTAACATCTTTCCAGAGAAATACCTCAGGTTTGTTTCAATGACCTTACAGTCTGGGTATGAGGGCACCAGCACACACAGAGTTTATTGGTTAATAACGAATGAATCACATTTTATTTGTATGTTTTAGGACAATTTATAAGCTCTTGTGGTTAATTCAGGCTGTAAGACACCACTGTAGAAAATATGGTTTCGGTGTCTGCATGGGCTGTTCTTCCTTCAAGGTGGACACAGGGTTCCAAAAACATGCGAGGTATGACTGCCAGCCAAACTCATATTCTCCATTACCTAGCAATCCAACCAAGACCTCCAAGTGTCAGGCATTGCTTATGTATGCTTTGGTATGCTTTGGGTAGAAGACAAAGCAATTCCAACAGACTGTGATTAACTTATTATTATGATGATGATGATGATGACAACAACAATAATGAACTATAACATCCTGAGACATTATCAGGCACAAAATATTTCAAATATATTTTTCTCTTTCATATTCTTTAAGAAAGACACTATTAATTCACCCATTTTATATTTGAGGTTTAGGTAACTTTTTTTCCTTTTTTTTGAACTTGCCCAGAATTATATATCTGGTATAACAGAGCTAGGGCCTTCAAGACCTTCTGGAATACCTTTGTTAAAAACGTGAAACTATACTCTAGTCATTCTCAATTGAATTAAGCAGGAAAGACTTACCAAGTTAAATAATTAGCAAATCGTTCCAAACTGTACACAATCAAATGCTAAATAGTGAAAAAGAGATTCTGAAGTCCTAGAGAGGGTCAGCAGAAAGCAAACCCAGGGTGAAAGGCCCAGGGAAGGCTTGCAGGAGAAAGTTCGGTGTGAGGCGGTCTTTAAAGTGACCTTGACTGTGTAGAGGGAGGAACGAAAGCAAGGACAGCAGAGTAGAAGAGATTTGGAGGTACGGGGGCCAGTGAAGGGGCCAGCCTGAGCAGGAGGAAAATAGTTGTTCACTTTCAGGTTTATACCACCAGTTTTCAAGTTCACAAGGAACTCAGAGAGACATACATATCAACCCATGTGCTCTGCAATGGCACACCTGATAGGAAATTGGACTGGAAGCTGCCCGTGAACTAGCTTGAAGAAAGCATGCTCTGTAGTCTGTAATCAACATAACATGCACTAAGCACCCACCACGTGTGGATCGAAAGCTAAATGCTGGGAACAGAGGGGAGAAGAAGATGCAGTTCTATTCCCCAGGGAACTTAGAACTGCCTGAACACACAAGCGTTCATGGGACCAGTGAGACTGAGGATGAGCATGACAATGACACACCAAGTATTAAAGGAACAAAGGAAAGAATATTCCATTTCTCTTGAGGCAGAAAGTCTTTTCAATAGTAACCTTTGATATGGGCCTTGCAGGAGGAACAAAGCATGAAGCTGGACAAAGGAACCGAGTTGCAGGCAGAAGAGATGGCAGGAGCAATCGCCTGTAAGGAAGCCCACATGCGCTATTGTAAGGAAAGCAGGTGAAAAAAGCACCCAGGGTGCCTGAGTTGAGGTGGCAGAGCCAGCTGGAGTAGTGTCAGGAGACACTTGGGGTGAGGAGTAAGACAAGAAGGAATTTGAACACATTGGGAAGCCATAGAAGAACTTGATCATAGCAAGGAGATTATCTGGCCTCTGATGTAAGATGAAAATCTGGCAGTGATACAGGATGTATGCATAAGGGATGAACTAAAAGGCCCCTTAACTATTCAAAGATGAAGATGACGGCATCGAGGAAGCCTGAATTCAAGTGATGGTAATGAACAGGAAAAGGAGGATTCCCAAGGCATGAGAGAAGAAGATCAAGCATACTTAGTATCTAAAACATAATGACAACTTCTGACTTTAGTGACTTTGGGATAATGGTGTCACTAAATAGGACCGGGACAAGACCAAAAGCAATCAGGAATAAGTGCTACTTAAACTAGAAATATACTTCTAATGCTGAACACATGCTGGTAGAGTCTCAAACAAAACTGGGTGATGCTATTTTCTTTAATGACTGTGTCGTCTGCCATGGCAGGTGGCCCAGAGGAGTGATAACAGGGACAGAGGACCCCCCCAGGTCACTGGTTCAAAGTCATAGTTCTCAAGCGTCTGAAACTTGTTCTCATATCTGACAGCTGTTCAATGACTCATGTGAGAGGAATTAGAGGTCTTAGTCGAGGTTCTAGCAAAACAGGTGTTCCTCTTTATAACTGACACCTTTGTTGATGGAGGAGAAGTTTTTTTTAAGAAAATAAAGCAATTCTAGTCCTTAGGTTGCCTGCTGAGGCATTTTGGGGCTAACCAGAGTCATTTGTTTTCCCAAGAGCATTCAACCGTGGTACAGCTGATTTGTTTGAAATGTTTAAGATTTTTTAAAAATCAAGGGTAGGTGTTGACTGAGAGTGCTAAAACAACCATTTAATAGAGCTTCTGTGCTTCCTTCTGTCCTTTACTCTTTTGAGGTCACTTCTGTTAAGGAGATTTGTCACATAACTGGTCTCTGTTCCTTTCATTTCCTTATCAACACCTAGATCTAAGGAAAACATTCAGCCTGAAGTAGTGGATCTCTCTCCCTTTGGAAAATAACACTGTTTTTGACACTACAGGTTTTTGAAATATGTATATTGTACATATATATATATATATATATATACACACATAATTTTTCAAAAATATTTTCTTCCCCTCAAAGTTAGAGTTCCAAGTGGGAGGATATTTGTCCTGAGCATTAGGTAGGACACACAGATTTTTCCCAAAGACCTTCATAGCAGAGGAGTCCTTGTGCTCCACAACCATGTTTGCTTATCCTGCACCAGTATGTAGACTGGCTGGTGGCAAACCACTGTAAAAGCACAAAGTCTCATAAGAATTGTGCTTGAGTCTGTACATTCCTTGATGTCAACTAAAGCCACAGGAACTTTGGCAGTATTTTCAAGTTACACCCATTCCCCCATTGCAATGCAGGTCTGTGAACTAAAGTCTCAATTCTGCCAAAAACCACAGTGATTATCAACAGTGTAAGTAATCAAGTAAAAGCATTTTTTCCACAGCCCACTGACCAGATTGTCAAGAAAGCAAAAAGTTGCAGCAAAAATTGATTGCTGTGTGCAAGGATAATTTCTATCTGAACTCTATTATTGTATTGCAACGGTGATACATAATGTGTGCCCGGCATCTTTGCCATAAACATTTTAGGTTTAATTTAGAAATCTCTGAGTCATTAGAAAAGTTTTTTCTCATGGTAATGAAGAGGCCACTGTGAATTCAGCACTACTGCAGTCTGAAAAGGGAAAGGAGATAACAGGCAAGATACCCATGTGAGAAGTAGAAAAAATGACCAGTGGGCCAAATAATAGAAAGAAATTCAAAATATACATAGATGCTTACTATTGAATAATTAATACCTGCATAGCTGTTTTCCATTATAAAGCAGCTTGAGTATTTTCAGTGTTCCAATAAAATGTGCTCTGGTCGTTGATTTGCTGTTGTCGTTTTGAATGCTTCATTTCTGTGAGGAAAATGAGATTCAAACTCTAGGAAACAAGACCTAATAGATCAACTCAACTAGACCTGCCTGCCCCTCACAGACAATCCATGCTGCTTGGTCAATAATTGCTAGCATTGGTATTCAATAGCTGGCTGGCAAGACACTTTTAGGACAACTCCTCAACCCTATACCACTGGAAAATCTTATTTAAATTGAATCTTTCATTATTCAACTCTTAATTTCAAAACCCAAAAGATGGCTGGTGAAAAGCATCCGACCCTTCTGGAAATTAATGGACCACAAACATAATAAACTTGAGCCTTAGGCCTCCTTCAAAATTAGTAGGTGTGAATCAGTGGTTTGAAACCTGGTTGCATATTAGAGTGACCCAAGGGGCTTTTTTTTAAAGTACTGATGTCGAGCAAGCCCCTCTAGGGATCATTTAATAAAAAAAATTAGGAGCAAGTAGGGCCAAGCATCAGTCTGGCTAAGCCTGTCTCTCCCCCCAGGTGACTTTGATATACACCCTGTTTTTGAGAATTGCCATTTCATGTTCTAGCATGCCTGTGAGGAGAGAGAATTTTACATTTGCCTAGAAATACTTGCAACTGTTTAGGGTAAGAGCAAGTGATGCATAAACTTGGATGTGTATTGGAGATGCTGGGAGTATTTTAAAACTGATACCTAGGTCTTACCCCTCTAGAATTCTGAGTTTTCAGTGACTGCACAATCACCTCCAGGTGGTTCCAAAGTGTGAACAAGTTTGAGAACCACTCCTCTATGAAACTAATAGGACTTCACTTGCTCACTTACCTCAAAGCCTGAGGAAGTGGGTGATGAGTATAGTCAACCTCCCCTATCTGTGGATTTCACATCTTCAGCATTAACCAACCTTGGATCAAAAATATTCACCTACATGCAAAAATTACATCTGTACTGAACATGTACTGGCTTTTTTATCATTCCTTTAAAAAATAAGATATAACAACTATTTACAAAGTATTTACATTGTTATATAAATAATCTAGAAATGATTCAAAGCATACAGAAAGATGTACATGATTCTATGCAAATACTCTGATATTTCAAATGAGGGACTTGAGTATCTGCAGATTTTGGTATCCACAGGGGAGTTCTGGAACCAATCCCCCTCAGACACCAAGGGACAACTGTGTTTCCAGGTTAGCACTCAATGTAACTAATAAATAGCTGGCTGAAATAAAAGAAATTCCTCTTTGTCAGAACTTTCAGATGCTCAAGTCTAGACTGCACAAATAACCACATAAATGAGTGTTTATTTTGAGTAATAAGACAGTTGTATCCATAGAAACAACTGACAAATAATTATAGCAGCTAATTAGGTAAATGATTTCCAAAATCTATTTTAATGATAACTAATGCAATAAACTTCAAACTTCTTATTCAGTGACATATTTTCCATACTTCTCTTAGTGGTTTGTCAAAGCTTGGCAATAGGTCAACAAAAGTCAAAATTTTAAACCCCAACCATGTTGATTTATCCCTCAGAACTACTCAGTGTCAGTCAAAGTAGGATTCAACAGTAAGCTTAGGTTTTGGAGTCAAACAGACCAAAATCAGAGTCCCTTTTTCTTCATTCGTAAAGCAACCAGCCTCAGGAGCGTGTTTGAACCTCCCTTCCCATTTTCTCATCAGTGAAATGAAGCAGTGTCGTCTACCCCACAGGGTTGTTATGAGGACCAGAGATAAATAACTTCCCTATTAAAATGCCTTGCACATAGCTATTACTAGAAAAATTGTAGTAACTATTATTTAACTCATTTCCCAAAATTGGAGGCTGTTCAAGATTAACATGATACCAGAATTTAATCACTCCAGAGAGGATGCCAGGTATAAAGTTCAAATTATTCTGTCTTCCTGCCATCTCATCTGTGTCTGGCAATAACTGGGGCTTAGCCACACTATTCTGCCCTATTTTCCAGCTCATTTTGAGATTTTTTTTGGACAATGAACACAATATTTGGTGGTTTCTCTGGTGTTATAGCCCTTCTGGGTCATACTGGTTTTTTTCAATTATTCTCTGGGGTAAGGATGACTGGATAATCTTTGATATGCTCTCATTTCTCTCTCTCCCATTTCTGCCTCAATATAATTACCAAATCCATCTCTCACAAGCAAGTTGCTGAAGCTTAATAAAAACAGAGAACCTTGCCATCAATGATATTTGCTCAGCTAACCAAACAAGGCCGGGTGATGTGCTCAGAACCTTCTGTTCTTCTCCCTCCTTGCTAGAGTCCTAGTGTCCTAGAGCTTGGAGTAGCCCAAAATTCATCACTCAGATCCCTGATCTTGCATAGGACTTCATCACAGTAACTACTTCTTTTTTTTTGGTACTGGGGATTGAACTCAGGGGCACTCGACCACTGAGCCACATCCCCAGCCCTATTTCATGTTTTATGTAGAGACAGGGTCTCACTGAGTTGCTTAGCGCCTCGCCATTGCTGAGGCTGGCTTTGAACTCGCGATTCTCCTGTCTCAGCCTCCCTAAGTGCTGGGATTACAGGCTTGAGCCACTGCGCCTGGCTCACAGTAACTACTTCTGCAGAACAATTCTGACAATGTACTTTCACACACTCAAAGTGGATCTCAATCAGCTCTGTAAGAGACGCATGGTTATATATGAGTAAACAGAGACCCAAAGAATAGGTAACCTTCCTGCAAGTACAAAGCTGGAAGAAAACTAAGACCTGCTGGCTCCCAGTTTGGTATTTAGTTTGTGAGACAACTTTGCTGCTTTCCAGGTTTTTCTCAGACATCTGTAGATAGCACCAAAGTGAAAGTGTCCTCTTATTTCAGCACAGGGAAGAGTGATATTAATTTTTCCCTGAGAGACTCTCTACTGGATGAATGTTTTATGGCCAAATGCATGACTGACAGCATTCAGCAGTCTAGCCAAGTCCCACACTGGAAAGCAAAATCAAATGGTCTTAAGAGGTTCCCACATCTCCAGAACACTGACACTACAAATTATGTTACAGAGGAGTTCTGTGAGCTGCTTGTGGAAAAACCCACCCCACTCCCATTGCCTTTACAAGTCTGAGGTGCTTCATCCATAAGCTGGGGAGCCCTGTGCAGTACTGGAGAAGATGGCCTCCCGGTGAGCAACCATTTGCCTAAGGATAGATAGCTCAAAAAGAAGTATTTCAAGCCCGTCAGATTTTGCCAAAGAGCACTAGTAAATAGCAACTGGTTAGCACCCTGTAAGTTTCACCACTGTGAAGGAGACACTACAAAAAAAAATAAAAATACATGAACATTCTACAGAAGTTATGGACACAACGGTAAGAGAATCCAGCAATAAGGCCCCACAATCTCTATTGTTCATGGAGATTATGGTGTCAGAGAAGAATCTCAGCATTGGAAAGAATACAGTATGAATAGATTATTGATATCTTATTGTCCTTAAAGACTATTTAGGGAAATTCCTTCCCCAATGCAAGAATTACTGTAACAGTGTCCCTATCAAGAAATAACACAAAGAGACCCCTCTTAGCCCAGCCTGAAGAAGGCAGCATAGTAGAATTTCCCAAAATGTAATACACATCCTCTAATGTAGCACATATTTTAGAAAGTTCAAGGAGTGAACTTCTTTTTAAATTATGCAGGTTTTTTAAAAAAAATTTAGACATTAGGGAAAAAAACATAACTAGCACCTTCAGCTCATGTCCATTATTAATTGCTTAAGATGAACACAATTTACTTAAATGGGAAAAAAATAAGTAGCTTAAAGAAAATTTTTGAACAAATGGAGTATAGATGGTACACAGCCTTAGATAAAACAGTGAAGTTGGTGCTAAAACAACTAACCTTTGGGAAATATTAGCTACCGGTGATAGGTGCCATGGGCTTTGGAATTAGAGAGACTTCAGTCAGAATCCTGAATCGAGTCCCCTGTAACTGCATGAGATTTAAGTCAGTCTTCTCACTTATAAATGAGGATATGGTGCCGACCTCAAAGGATAATAGCAAAAATTCACTTGAATGAGGTACTATAGGTAAAGGGCCTATCATAGGTGATAAGTGACTATTATTAAACTTCCTGGATTTAACAGATGAAATAAAACCAGAGCTACAATGTAAACTTAGTTTGTACCACTTAGAAATGCACCACCATCAGACACCCGACTAGGGAGGCCACTCAGCCTGAAGTGGGCTTGTTATCCTGCCACAGCTCCAGGACCATCACCAACTTCCCCAGGGTTGCAGCTGCTCGCAGCTCTCCTGAAGTCTGCCAGTTGGTGGGCAACGTGACTGTCACATCAAGGTGCTAATGCCCTCCAGATGTGGGTGCCAAGACTCAGCAAACTTGTCTTCTTGAACAGCACAGAGACCCTCACAGCACATTTGTATTCTGGGCACACAGCTGACAGCTCTGCTCCATTACTAGGCCAGCAGGAGCAGCCTGCATCCTGACCACAGTGGGAAACACAGGAAGTCTCAATGGAGGCTGCCATGGGCTGTCTTGTCTTGCCTTTCACATACTGCAATCCTGGGAGGATTTCTTCAACAACCCTGCACTGGCAGAGAACTAGGTAAATGGAAGCAGCTTTTATGCCCTGCAAGAAAGTTTCTTCACTGGACCATGGAGCTCAGGTTGTCTTCCACCTACAAGGCTTAGCTTCAAGGCTGGTTATTTCTAAAAGACAAAACCAAGAGCACCCAGTCTCACCAAGAGGATTCAGGGGCCATGCTTATTATCATTCTTCTTAGCACAAATATCACATGTACTCAATTTAAAAAGTTTAAAAGATAGGAAAAAAATGTATAAAAACACACCCAAAAAAATCCCAGATGTCATAACCCAATAAAAAGTGTTAACATTTGACATTTCCTTCCACTATTTCTCTATGAAATCTTTTTTAGCAGTGGTAATTGTGCTATTTACATGCATGCCTATTATATTAGATTTTTCCGCACATCATTTGGGTTTCAAAACATTTTTTATAATGACTACATCATTACATCATATAGCTATACCATAATGTGCTTAACTAATGCCCTATTATGGGAAGTTTAAATTTTCATATTTTTTATTATCATAAATAATTCTATATTAATATCTTTGTGCATGTATCTTTGCCCACATTTCAAATTATTTGCTCAGAGGAGTTTCTAGATGTGGCATCATTGAGTTAAACAGTATAAATATTTTTGGTTTCTTGATATATACTGTTAAATCGCTTCCCAGAAAGAATATATCACTTTACAATCCTACAATAGGCCTATGAAATTGCCATCTCACCAAATTTTTGCCAGTGGATTTATCCTTTTTTAATTCTTTTCTAATTAAAAATAAAATGAAATGTTTATTTTTCCTCAGTATTTCTTTATTGTTCTCAATTTTACATGCCTGTAGCCATTTGTTTTTTCCTCTTCTGTGAACATTCTGACCATACCCTTTGTCCTATTTATTTAGTTTTGCTAAAATCTATGATTAAAAGTATTCTCATTTCATTTGCACTTGAGTTCATCATAGCTAATTTTTCTCCTACTATGAGAATAGTATATTATATTCCCTATTGTGTCAGGGTAAAAAATGGCCCCTCTGTCATTTTATTCCTGTGTAATTAGAATATAAAAACTTTTCTTTATGGGTGCAACCTGACACTTCCACCTGTTTAGGAAAATATATAATGGGTTGTGTTTACTTTAAACTGCCTTGTGTTTACTACTGTTTGGGAATGTTTTGCTTCATGCATGTTAATTTGATAGACTAGATATAGTTTTGGGTTAAAGTATAAGATTATGCCTTTTATGGGGATATTAAAATAAGAAAATATGCTCAGTTGATTTACTTTCAAAGATTGCATCTCCACATTAATTTTAGACATAAAATATGCCTTAGATGTCCCAGAATATAATATGTTCAACTTGATGCAGGTCTAATAAAACAAAAACAACACATCACAATATATACAAAAGAAACATATACATACTGGTTGGTCCAGATAAATCTCTCCTCCAAAGAACGTTCTCAGAATTCCCCAGGCATTCTCCCCATTATACCCACAACTTATTTTTTGTTTTCTAATGATGTTACCCACTACCCTCTACCTCAAATTGGTGGTATATGTGTGTCTCTCTTCCCAAAAAGGTGATTCATTGCTTGGGGGCAGGAATAGTTAGTTGTTCTGTATATGTTTGTGACCCCAAAGGGTTAAATTGAACTGAACTTTGGAAATTTGAGAAGGAAACTATTTGAAATAGTGAAACCTATGTCATCTTCAGAATCACATTGAGTCCATTTGGAATCCACCTTCGACACTTAGCAACTGAGACTCCGAGCGATTTAACTTAGCCTCCTATGGGGTTCTGTCCTCTCCTGTGGGAATAACAATGCCTACCACGGCAGATCCTCTAGGCTGGCTAACCCAACACACATTTCTAATCCACTTCACACTTGCCTTCCCCAACTATGGAGACTGGAAAGCAAATCCTCAATTTCTCAGATTTATTCCACTTGGAAAATTTGTGGGTCACAGCTCTTGCCAATAAGACAAAAACAGAAATAGCTGAGCACTCCTAGGAAAACTCTATAGGTAAAGTGGCTCACACACTCTAGATAAAGTGAAATGTCAACATGATGTTTGGAGGTACAGCACCCACTTTGCAACTGTGGGGTCAAAACATATTATCACTGGGAGATAAAAGAATTAAATGGAAAGCTTGAGTCTGGGATATTGAATGTCATCATTGAGTGAATTTGACAATTGCCTCCCTCTGGGCTTCTTTTCATCTGAGAGAATTATCCATACCTCTTGAAGCCACTGTTAGTAGAATATCCTATTACCCAAAATACATTCCTGCAACACCTCTATCTCATAGAATCACTGTCAACAATAAATGCAAGTCATTTGTGTTAAGTGTTTAGTACAGAACCTAATGCATCATAGATACCCAACGAGTGGTAGCTTTTAACAGCACTAGTAGGGTGTGGCATGCTAACCAAAGGCAAGGACTTTTGGAGCACGCGGTGAGCATTTGGAACAAGACACTGGAGCAGACAGCAGGGAATAAAAAGGAAGGACACCCTAGGCCATGGAAAGGACAGAAATATGTCCTGAAGGCAATGGACTCAGAGCCCATCAAGAGTGAGAATGAGACAGGATGGTACATAATGATCTTCTGTTCCCTAGACACCTAAAAATGGAATCCCTTTTACCTTCTATCCCCTCTCCCTGTCCCCACCTGACTGAGTTGGACAGGCTTGGGAATTCAGATACTTTGTAAGAACATAAGATGTCTGGTATAAATTGTTCCTAAGCTAGGTTTCTCTTACTAGTTAGTCCACTCTTACCTTAGTGTATTGATCTCTGATATCATTGTCTTGTGTCCCTTTGGCTATGTTCATCCTCCTAAAAGCCACATCCCCTGTGGCAGCATCCCCAATGTCGCTCCTGGTTCTCTACTTCTTCTAGGTATCTGCTTTCAAGGCCTTCACTGATAACCACTTCAGGGCTTTTCAGAGCTTTGGGGTCTTGGCTAATAGAACATGTCTGACCTATCTTCCTTTCTTTTTCCACCTACCTTCTGAGTTTTCATATCTTTAGAATAGCATTTCCCAGATGTGAAATGTGAAATGCTACTTCTCTGAGATAGTTATAAGTATCTCATAAAGACAAATCATCTCATGGTCAAATAAGTCAGAAAAGCATTGGGTTAAACCCAGTTTAACAGATTTCTTGCCTCTACGACCTGTCAGAGCTTCTATACTGTTTCTGTGTATGTGTATGCATATATATGCCATATATATATGGCACAGTGCTTCCCACGCTTGTTTGTTCGCAAATCTCTGTTGGTCTAGGAATATCTCAAGAGC
The DNA here is from genome assembly GCA_028644305.1 of Xerus rutilus. Classification (NCBI taxonomy): domain Eukaryota; kingdom Metazoa; phylum Chordata; class Mammalia; order Rodentia; family Sciuridae; genus Xerus; species Xerus rutilus. Next base: position 41,191,551 of record CM053409.1, on the reverse strand, counting down.
TAATGTTCTAAGAGATATGCTTTGGAAAACCTTGTCTCAGAAAAATGGACTTCTGATTTCCCAGAAGTTGGCTATGCCCTCCTCCTGTCCCTAAATCTTCTCTTCACCCTACAGATTTTCCCCACATCCCAGTCACAGATGAGGACTCTTATTCTACTTTTCTTCTCACAAATCACTCCTCGCCACCCACAGCCTCAAACCCAGTGTCCAGTTCCACTGGCCTCTGCCTCTCCCTAACCACACCACCCCCTCCCACCTCCAGGCCATAGCTCAAGCTATGCTCCCTGCCCAGAGCCCTTCTGCTGCTCCTCTACCCGGGAGGCTCTTATTGGTATTTCAAGTCCTAACTTGAATAGCATATCCACTGTGAAATTTTCTCCAATTATTCAGAGCCAAGTTAATTACTCCAACCTCTCCTCTATGTTCAAAAGAACTTTGCAATCATGCGGTTGCAGCATTTATCACATTGGTTGCAGTTGCAGGCTCACCTTCCTTTCTTGCTGAGCAGACTATTCATTCCTCCAGTACGGTTTGTCCATAAATCTGCTGCATGTAATCTGCAGATCTTGAGGAAGTGTAGGTTTTATGAATGAACAAAAGGCTCTCTAGAAGTCCATAGGAACTCATCTCTCTATATCTTTATCAAAGGCATTATGGATTAAGGTCAGGTTACAACTGCAGCCACCAAGCCCCTGCTATCACCAAGGTGCAAGCCCAGAGAACAAGATCAGGATGCCAGGTAACTTTCTTTAGCCCCTACTTACATTTTCACTTAAAGGGGAAAACATAAATAAATTTTATATTTAATTTTATATTTAATAAATTTTATATTTAAATTTTTCATCCTCTAAGTTGTTCTTGTTGGGTATTTTGGTCACAGAGACAATAAGCCAACAAACAAAGGTACATAGTCTGAGAAAAAACAGAAAGAAAGGCAGTCTAGCATAGGCAGTGAACATCTATCATTGTCAAAAAATAAATAAATTTTATACTTAATGGGTAACTAAAATAGAAACTGTTCTAGTTTTGATGTAAATCTTTAACGTCAATAGTCTGTCAATATTTTGAGTACAACATGCACAGTAGAGGTTATCCCGGCTGTGGTCATTCCCTATGGGCTGGCTTCCAGAAAAGGAGCAGGCCTCCTGCACACAGTCATGGAAATGAGCCTCTGCCAAGTACTTGAGGCAGTCAATTCCAACCAACTGCAAGGCTTGGATCCCAGCCTCATCCATACCAGTTATGCCAGGGGAGGAGCAAACGCCTTCCCAAACTTGAACACCATGATGGGGAGTCAGGTTGTCAGCTTACCATATCATACCAACCACAGTTGGTGTGATCACAGCTTGGATCCCAGGCCCCTGACCCTGCCAAGGAAGTCACTAAGGCTTCTCAATCAGAAACATTCTGCTGGCATGGTAGGGATGGAAGCCACATTATGCCAGGTCAGACCCTTTTATTGTCAAATCCCAACCTTTGATCACACCGGAAGAGAATCTGCTACTTTCTATTTATGTTTCTTAAAAGCCCACAGTCCCAGAATCTGGTTCCCCTCACAGAAATGGATTCCCAACTCTGATAGATGGAAGCATCTGCACTGGAATGCCATGGGTAACGGGGGCTGAGCACCTGCTCCAGCACCTGGCAGCCATCTGGACATTTGAACTTGCACAACCAACAAAAATGTTCTATTTATTGTGTGTTTACTGAGGAGAAAAATTGGGTTTGGCTGACTGGCTGGCCTTCTTTTAGCTTTGGTGAGAGAAGCACTTACAACACTGAGGAACTGGCCGCCTCCCCTCCCCCAATGAATGAGTATGGCAGGTGTAGGTCCAGTACCATCCAGCAGCCCCCGCCCCTACGAGTCAGGAACATCATACGCTGTCTCAGGTCAAGGCCAACTTCTTTCCACTAGCTTTATCAACATCCATAACCACCAGGGTGAGTACAGCCCAGAAGGCAGAGCTGGCTGCCTTACACCCGAAAAACCAATGAATGCAGAAAACATCTGGATACAAAATAGGGAAGGACTTGAATCATTGTGGAAAGCATACTGGAATTTTAGACTTTCTGCTCTTCCTGTCACATAGAGGGATTTGAGATTTTGCACTTTTGGTCACTCTAGTGACTAATTTTTATGAGCTTGGACATTCTCAGAGTCAGGAATTTGACCCCTAAGCAATATGATAATGTTGAGAAAATGCTGGTAGCAAAATAATAATTTAATTATCATTATTTATTCAACTTCTACATTCTAGGTACTACTCTTTAACATCACTCAATGCTAAACGTTACTTACTTCATTCCCAAAGAGCACTTAGATATTTCTGTCCCATTCTATGAATTTGTGAAACCAAAGCTCAGAAAAGTTGAGTGACTAATTCAAAGTTAAAACAACAGTGAGGCTGGGCACAGTGGCGTAAACTTGGAATTCCAGCAGTTTAGGAGACTGAAGCAGGAGGCTCACAAGTTCAAAGCCAGCCTTGGGAACTAAACAAGGCCGTAAGCAACTTAGTGAGACTCGGTCTCAAAATAAAAAAATAAAAAGGGCTGAGAAAGTGGCTCAGTGGTTTAGCGCCCTTGGGTTCAATTTCCAGTACCAAAACTAAAAATAAATAAATTAAAATTTTTTAAAAACTGCAGGGAATTAAAACTGATTAAAACTCACATCTACCTAAATCCAAAATTCTTGAGACTACCTTAAATTGTAGCTGCACAATTTTATTACAATTACAATTGTATTAAAAGAGTCATGATCAACTCAACTTAAGGAATAAGAGGTTAGGAAATGGGCAAGCTCCAAAATAAAAACAGCTAAAATACCAGAAGCAAAACTCAAACTTAATCATTTTCCCATTGACTTTCCACGTTGGAGACTGTTGTACATCATTTCCATGCACCACATTCACATACATCTATGAACCAAAATGCTTATTTAAGTGTCTTTTTTCAGGATAAAATTTTAATCAACATTATCTTTTTTTTTTAAGTTGAAATCCTTCTCTTGCTGTGAAGGGAAATGGACGGTGCACATGTAAGTGTGAACAGCAGAAGTGAAGAAAGGGAAAGAAAGCAAAGTCAACAAGGAGTCAAAACACGGGGAAAACTGCCTTCAGGAAGATGTGAAATATATAATTAGAAACGAATGAAAACTTCTCATTCAAGATATATAAAATATCTCTGATGTGAATTTGGTTAAAAACTCATGTTGATAACACCTGTTAATAGGTCACTGTACCTATCCATAAAATATCCCCTTGCCTTCCTTTTCTCAACTAACTCTTGCACATCCTTCCAGAATGATCACATAATTACCAGATTCCTAGATTGGATTAATTCCACTTCCAGCTATAAAACAAAACAGAAGGGTTGGCCACAAAAATGCATAAATTAAGGCCATTACCTCAAAATCCTGCCCAAGAGAAAGTTAATTCTGTATGTCCTCAAACAAAAATTTCCTTTCTGTACTTCATCAAGCAAAAATTCCTAGGCCCTAGAAGCTTCTCAAATGATTCCAGTGTCGTGGTATCATTAAGCATCAGCTGAGCAACAGATGTGCAGACTCTTGCCACAGTTTTAAGTGGTTCTAAATATTTCTAAGCTCACCATTTCCTAATGTCTCCCTTTCACCAAATTCTGTTGAAATGTGTTTTTAAGATTTGAGGCTTTCTTCTAGAGTTGTATGACCTCATGCAGTCATTTAGCCTCAGCTTTCTGCTTGAACTTTCATAAACTCTGCCTCCGTGGTTTCATGGAAGAACACACAGAACTCAAGGCCATGCCAAGATAGCAGGAGCAGGGCTTGTGCTGGGGTGACCCCAGCTAAAGCAATATGGCCTTGGAGTTTCCAAACATGATTCCTACAAATCAAAGAACGTTTCATTCTTGAATTACAAGTCCTCACAAGATGGCTGAAAATATTCAATGTCAAATGCAAGCCAGTTGTAAAAGAACAAATTTACTATTAAGTAAAATTAGAATGGTAAATAAGATCTAGATTCTATCCTAGATGTTATGTGAGTTGCAGAGTGTACTGGCAACTATGGGTAACACAGGAAGCAGAAGAGAGCAGAGCACAAGGAAGTCTGTCTCAGAGCTGGGGAGTGGGCGAGGCAATAGGCTACGATCCTTTCTGAAGCTTGTTTTGCTGCATCGGTATTAGTTATTTTGGAGAATGTCCCAGAAGAGTTTCTTTTCCATTAGTTCCATTTATTTCCCCAAAGTTTCAGAAGAACATCAAAACACCGGCAATTATTCCAAGGCCCAAAAGTCTCAAATAACAAATCTTGCTGCCATATTTATTCTCTTGAAACATGAATTTCATCATGTTAGCCAAGCTCAAAGACTTACAGCACCTCTCTCCTGCTCTGAGATCAATTAGTCAGTTAGAGCTACCAAGCATCCTCTCTAGGGCAAAGCTCCTCTGCTACATTCAGGAATAACAGAGTCGTTCATTTTTCAGTCATTCAAAAAATGCTTACTGAGCACCAACCCAAGAGGCAGAACCTATGTTGGGTACCAGAGAGGAGGTGCCGATAAAGGAGACCTGGAAGCTCAAGTTTTCCTAGAGTTGGCAAGTGAACAGTAACTAGACACACTATGGTAAACCAACACCTTACGTGTTTGCAGAATCCGGTGGAGCTCAAGAGAAGATGTCATGGAGAAGAAACACATCAGGTGGGCTTTGAGGGATAAGTAGGCACTCCCCAGAAGAAGGGACAGAGTTCTCCAGGCCAAGGGTGAGGAATGTGCTGTGTTGACCTAAGTCAACCATAGAAATAATGAGGGAAGCAGAGTATCATTATATAAAAATTAGTATTTCGCATGAATGGTGTGACTCTACTTTGTTTATAACCAGAGAAATGAAAATTTGTGCTCTATATGTGTACTATGAATGGAAATGCATTCTGCTGTTTTAAAAAAAATTTTAAAAATTAGTATTTCTGATAGGTCAGTAAAGATTTAGATAAGTTTCAGGATAGTAGAGATGGAGAAGGCAGGACCTTGGGATAGTCAAAGAAAGATCATCAGTCTTTGCCACTGCTCTCCCCAGGTGGGAGGAAGAATAGATTTCAGACAGAGATTTGAGTCAGAAGCTCTAAGAAGAAACTAGGTCACAACTAAATAATGCAATAAATTGCACAGCCTTTCTCCAGCTCACCCATTAAAGCAAATAATAGCTGGTCTTCCTTCCCTGTATGTCTGAGGAAAATCTCTCTCTTCAAGATCTGCTCATTTGGACTGTGGAATATATAGAGTCAGGAAAGAGACAGGGAAGGTAGAAAAGAGGCCCTCAAGCCTGGGACAGAAGTCATGAGATGCTTGGAATGGAAGCAGGCAGCCCTGATGACGAGTGAGGCAGAAGTAGATGGGATTCCAAACACTGGGACATTCTAGACACCCAACCAATGAAAGTCAATTTTATGAAACTTATTTTTGAAATTATAGATGAATGTGTTTTTTTGTTGTTTACTCTGTTTTGCTTTTTACCCAAAACAAGATCTGAGCCCAGACTACCTGCAGTATAACGAAGGACTTTAGTTCAACCTCATCACCTTCCTTATGTGCAAAACATGAACACAGACATCTGAGAAGTTTGATGGAAATTAAATGATGAATAGAGAAATCCAGCAATCTGGGAGAGTACTTTCCCCACTGTTCATATCGTGCCCTTTCATTCAGTCGTTTGTTCCCTCCATTCATATGTTTGATCACCTGCTATGTTACTGGCACACCCCCAGCTAACCTCCTTTTTTGTCTGTATAAATGTTGCCCATGTTAAGCACTCGTCAGGTTTATTGTCTGTGCAGCATCTCTTTCCTCTTCCTAAGGAAATGCCCCCAACCTCTGGCTACAGGAGGGTGCTATCACAAGCTGCCAATCATGGTATCTCTTGTTAACCCAGCAACCATTCCCTGTGGCAGGCGCTTCATCCTGCCCAGGACCATCTGGGGGATTCATTTGGATTTCTCAAACTGGAGCTGGGAAAATGACATTCTCCCTCTGGTCTTAAGGCTTTAAAGTTGTTAGCACAAGCAGCTAGCAACCCTTATTCCAGCCATGAGCTTAGAATATTCTGAGAGAATTAAGCCAACCCACAGAGAGAAGAAAACAAGGAGTTAAAAAGAGTTTCCTGTGGCCTCATAATATGAGTCAATCAATGCAACCCCATTTACTAAGTTTCTTTGAGGTAGTTTTCTCTCAGTACTAATCAAAGGGTTCTGGTCAACACAGCATCTTCTAAGACCTTATTTGATTCCTTTGCTCCTTATTCTACAGGTCATCGAGACTTTCAGTTCCCGCAGAACCATGCCAGGGCTTCCCAACTCGCCCCTGACAATGGGCACTTGCCATCATTCTGTGACTCTCTTTGTCCCTAACACTGATTCTCCATGTCAAAGATCTCACTACTAAGCATGGAGTAGAAGCTCAATGCCTCACTAATTTTGAAATAACTTGAATATTATTAAATTATGAGAGCTAAAGAAGGTCTTAGAGAACGAGTTTGAATTTTCTTTCTTCAACAATATTCCCTGGAAAAGTGCGAAGATGGTCATATAAACATACACAAAATGGCATAAAATCAAAACTGTTCATGTATAAACCTGCATGTATATAAATGCATCCAGCCATATCTTATCATAAAAGAGTGTTCGTGCACATGATTCCTGAATCCAGTCGTAATTAATGGTCTCCAGACGCCCACACATATTACATAATTTAAATTCTACGTGAATTTAGTAATAAATACTAAACCCTTAATAACCATGCATGCTTTTCAACCCAGAAATTCTACTTCTGGCAATTTACATTAAAATGGAAATGTTTACAGAGATTTTGACACATTAGTTTTCATTATAACATTGTAAAAAATTGCAAGAGATTGAAAAAAACACCAAATGACCCATCCATAGGGAAATGATGAGAAAAAAATGATGGCCTATTCATACAATGGGATTCCAATTTTAAAAACTCAGAGAAAATTGTTCACCCTATTATTAAGTGAGGAAAAGTAGGTAGCAAAATGTGTGTATAGGGCATGATCCTATTTGGGTTTTGTATATATAAATGTACATGAGTATTTATATATATGAATGTAGAAGAAAATAGATCAAAATGTTAACCATGTATATCCTGGGGTTGTAGCATTATATGTGAATTTTACTTTCTCTTTTTTTTTCTTATGCTTGTTTGGGGAGTTCTCCAAGAATATATATATATAATTTTTTATATACTTAGAAATAAGAATCTTTTTTTAATTATAGGGGAAATATTCTTAAATCTAATCCAAAATCATGTTGCAGAGTAAGATATGAGGCCCAGAGAAGTTATACAGCTTGCCCAAGGTCCCATAATGAGCAAATGACAAAATTAGTACACTGTGTCATGGCAGCCTTCTTTCCACCAGACCGTTCAGCCACCACCCCCCATGGGTATTGTGCTTAAAACTTCTAGCTAACTTCACTTCACTGTATTTGGGAAGGACCATCCTAAAATGAGCACAGTCCTATATACAAGTGGCAGCAAACAGATTTAATACACCCTTGGATTTCATCTCATGCATTGGTTTCAGTACTTAGGAAAAAAAAAAAAACAGTGCTGACATGACCTCCTGGCATTGTACCAAAGGATGGGATTTATTATGGACTGGGACCGAATTCCTCAGTTTGGAACAATTAATAGGCATAACGTAGGTTTAAAATTAGTGAAGTCATATTTTTGCAGCTGTTCAATTTCTCAATTCCTCCACAGCTTAATTTGCTACCTTTGTGATTTTAACAAATAGGACGATGTGTGCTCATTTATAATAATTAGCTATATGTTTCCACTGACTTACAAAAATTTGATGATTTTCAGGAATCATAACAGACCATGACCTATAAATTCAATTTCCAATGCTAAAAATCCCCTGACCAAAGTGGATGTTGATGATGAACTAATGTGTTCTGTAACAATCTGTTTTGAGCATTGAATTGACCTGTAAGTGTTCCAGATACTGCCTGACGAAAATGGGTTTTATTATTTCCCATTAGCAGCTGCTACAGCAAAATGAACGGCCAGTCCACAAGGGAAATAAAAGTATTTCCCTCTTCTCGGTAGCCTAGGCTGCAGATGTACACCAAGCTACCTTCTTCCTTCCCCTCTGCCCACCTGAAGCCACACTGAAATTACCACTCAAGGACCATGACTGGTAAATCCTGCCTTATTCTATGGTGTCTAATTAAAAGTAATGGTATTTCATTAAGTACTTAGGAAGCACCTACTATGTGCTCAGCATTTTGCTGAGGTTAGTACTGAGAGTGAAGAAGTAAATCACTGGAAATTGTCTTTGCCCTTTAAAACATCATCAAGACTTCCAATTGATTCTTTTTTAAAAATTTAAGCTAACACTAGCTTCTTTTACCCTTGTTGTGGTCTGCTTTATCATTTCTTATATTTATATTCAGTGGTGTCTTTTCTTCCTTTAGTTAATCACTAGGGCTTTTGCAATCTTTCCACTTTTGGCATTGGCATCCTGTAAAATTATCTTCTTTTTGGCAAATACATGCATATAAGTGAGGTAGACAGCCATCTAAAGAAGTCATTTCTCCAAGGACTTACTCAGTTTCTTTCCAGAGACACAAAAATTTCTCCAAGGAGTTATACAAAAACAAAACAAAACAAACCCACACAGCTTCCGCCCCTTTCCCTTCTTGCTGCTAAATGAAGGCTTGACACCATGTTCTTTTCCCTGCCCTCTCTTCTCTCACTCCTGTCTCCCTGGGTGATCTCATCTAATTCCACAGCTTCAGCACTCACCTAATAATGTGATGCCTAAATCTCACACACACCATGACCTCTCTTCCCAGCTCCTCATCTGCATTCTCAGCTATCTGCCAACCAGCTCTACCCAGACATACCCTGACTCCCCAAGCTGAGAACTAACTACAAACCCTGACCTCTATGCCCACATCTGTTCCCAATCCCTGAGTGAGATGCCACCAGCTTCCCAAACAGGATCAAAACAGACTGACATCTCTACCTCCTTCCCTCAAGCCCTGGAATCAAACTGATCCCTTCTCTGTTTGTTTCATGGCTATCCATCCCCTTCTTTCTGGCCCTCTACCACTGTCCCAGTTATATGCTTGCTAAAGCTGTTTGGACTTTTACACAGCTCTGGATCAAATTCCCTGCTTTCAGTCTCTCTCTACTCGACCACACTGTATACACAGCTGACAGATCAAGGCCAGTACCAAAAGCGTAGTCCTGATCACACCTTCCCGCTACTTGCAGAGGATCAACCGCACTGCATGTTTTGGTGGCTCTTCAGGGGAAGACAGAGTACTTCTGGCCTCACAGAGTACTCCTCCTCTGAGCATTCCCATATTTCAACTAAACAAAACTTCTTGCAAATCACAACACGAGTTCTTTATTCTTCTCTTATTAGTTGTTTTTTTCTTTTCCCTGTGTTATTCACTCACACAGAAGGTTCTCCTTCCTTAATAGTGAAATGTTTAAATCCACCTTACTCTTTGGGCCAGCTATAATGTCATTCCATACTTACAATGCCATCTCCCTTACTTATCCTCTTATTGAACTTTCACATTGTGGCAGTGAACCAATTCTGACTTCAAGTGATGCTATTCCACAGCACATATGATAAAAGGGGCTGACAACAGAATACTTCCATTTTCTTCTTCCCAGCCTTTATGCTACTTTGTCAGATATTTGTTATAAACCCCACGATATATGGTGTTAGTTTTGCTGTAAGTATTCAATTATCTTTTATCATATTGCTATTTCTGATGCATTTGATCTTGGGCTAATTTTGTTCCACTGAGGCAAATCCTTCTGAGTACCCTACTGAATGCCCCATGAATTAGGAGATTTTCCAGTCCTGCAGTAGGAACAGGAATAATGCCAGCCCTTTTTAAGCTTGGAGGAATGCTTCTTTCCCTTCAGGGGCTTCTTTTCCCAGCCTGAAGGTATTTTTCGCACATGCATGCATGCACGGCTTCCTGCTCAGCCGCAGCCTCCAGGGGAGCCCTGGGCAGGACTTCATCATCCTTGCTGTTCAGCTCTCTCCTCTCCAGGAAGCTACCCTGCAAATTCCAGCTTCCCAGCCTACCAGCCTACTTGCTTCCACCTCTCAATTCAAGGTTTTGGCCAGGCTCTGCTGAGCTTCCATAACCCTTCTAGATCCTCCTTTTTGGAAACTCTCCAGACAGTAAGCTGGGCAATATGGGGCTCACTTGCCTCTTCTGTTCCCCACATTCCAGACGCCTGATGTACTAAGTCTTGAAAACTGTTTTTTTTTTCTTTTTTATATATTTGAGCCATATTTTTAGTTTTTTCATGCAGTAGGGTTTCCTTTGGGGAAAAAATTGCAACTGATAACTATGGAACCCTCAGATAGAACTAGACATTATTTGACACTATCTGTAAATTATGCCACTTGTACCCAGCTGCGGAATCCTTCATAATCATCAATCAGGTCCAACTGGCTCAGAAACTTCCTCCAAGGCACAGCTGAAAGGGCTCCTTACATTTGGAAACCTGCCGAACTTTTGCTGCTGGTTGATGGAAATTGCATTAAATCTGTAGATTCTTTCAGTAATGTGGTCATTCTAACAGTATGAATTTCACCAGTCCATGAGTACGGAAGGTCTTTTGGTCTTCTAGTATCTTCTTCAATTTCTTTCTTCAGTGTTCTAGAATTTTTGTAGTAGAGTATAAGGTCAGATTGGCGGTAAAGACCATGACCATTAGCCGAAGGGGTATAAGCACAGCTTTATTGGGGTCCACTCTTGGTCTAGATTCACTGGTCCCCCAGTGTGGGCCGAGGAAGTCGCGCCCAAGATTGGGAGAGGCCATTTTATGGGTAGGTTGAGGGAGGGGGATTCTCATGAAGAGGCATCTCTTCTTGGTTGGCCAAGGTCCAGTGACAGGTATGGGCCAATTTTAGAGGTCAGCGCGTTCATTGATGATTGGTTGATGTCAGAGTGGTGAGCAGTCAACCGTTTGGTACATGTGCACCGGAAGTCTTGGCGCTCATGGGTAAATTCAGATGCTTAGCCCCCCTTTGTCTAGTCACCATCTTTCAACCCAACATAGAGGTATTTCACCTCCTTGATTAAATTTATTCCTAGTTTTTTTGTTTTGGTTTGGTTGGTTTTTGAATGGAATTGTTTTTCTGATTTCTTTGTCAATGGGTTCATTGTGTATAGAAAAGCTATTGATTTTTGTATGTTGATTTTATATCCTGCTACTTTGCTGAATTTGTTTACTTTGCTAACAATCTTTTGGTGGATTCTCTCAGGTCTTCTAAGTAGAGGACCATATCATCTGCAAAGAGCAATAATTTAACTTCTTCTTTTCCTACTTGTATCTGTTTTATTTCTTTTTTCTTGCCTAATTGCTCTTAGCCTCCCTTGTCCAGAGCCTAACTTGTTGTCCCTCCTATGCTGGGGATTGAACCCACAGGGCCTTGAGTATGCTAGGCAAGTTTACCACTGAATTCCAGCCCTAGTCCCTACATTTTTTATTCCTTTTCTCTAAACACATCTGGGATTGTCATGCAGAAGATTAGCATTCCAAACACCCTCTCCGATTTCATCACCCCCACCTTCCTGGTTCAGCTTTGTCTGAAGCACAAGATACAATCTTCAGTGAGTGAACTAAGGGATATAAGAAAGGATGGCATGGGGCTGCACTTTTCTATTTCTTCTTAACTGGAGAGGGCAAATTCACCTGAACTGAGAGGGGATTGTCTATAGAAATCTTGGAATCTCTTCCAAACATAGAACAAAGAGAATATGTATATGTAGGCCGCCTTTACATTCAGATGAGGAGTTGGAGGGAAATTCTGGACTGAGAAGAAGATATCAGATGTATCTCCACTTTGAGTGTGATAATAGACTTGAACTGTATCTTATAACTACTGATAATCCCTAATGAATGAGTTACTTTGTTGTCTGCCACAATGTGGCCAAACCTAGACTGTGATACACAGATGTGAACTGGGGAAATCCTGAAACAACATTAAATTAGAGTGGATGACATAGTGAGAACATTGTTCCCTTTAACTCACTCTCTTTCACTCCTCCGATTATATCAAGATGAGCGCCTTGGTGGTTGTTAGTGTATACTAACCTCTCCAACACTTGTTGGTCTTTTATTTGAATTAGGAAAAAAAAGTCTCAGGGCATTAGAAAGCAAGACTCAACTAGCATTTAATGTTTTTTAAAATATCCCTTGGATTTATTTTTGATTATTTTCTTTTTTCAATTCTTCGTGATTGATGATATAAAAGCTTTTTAATGAATATAGTGTGATAATTTAAAGAAAACCTATCCATAAGTTTCTTTCCTGAAATGCCAATACATAGTGGAATTTCAATTAATGTTACAAATCGCTTTCCCTGGAGGCAGACACGGAGACAGAGCTGAGGATGCAAAAAGTTCATTAAGGATCAACACCCATGAAGGGAAAGAGGAGGAAGGAAGATTGCAGCAGTATGGGTCTGAGAAGAGTTTGGAAGAATTTTTAGGGGACAATGGAACAAGTATTGTCCATCAATCTGTCCTACAGTGGTACATGTGGCTAGGCCTTTTTACTGGCACTTCACTCAGTCACCGGATGCTGGCTCCTGCAGAAGGGAAAGACCTTGGATAGCTCTGATTCAGACTGTGAAGGAGCTAGCAGCTGCAAGCAGCTGCTACAAGCACACACGTACACACATACTGAGCCAGAAGTCCTTCCTTGGGAGGCAACATGTCTCCATGCCTCCCACAATTAACCAGAAAGTTGTTTCAAATCTTTGAATCTAAGTTTCCTCATCTGTAAAGGGAGGTTGGTCTAGATTTACAGACTTCAAACTGTGTTTCAAAAAACTACACTTTTTAATCTTCCACACACATTAGATTATGGCTTCTTTTTTAAAATATAACTTTTAACCTTTTAAAACTAGGAACTAGGAGTGAGGGCAACATGTTTCCCTCAGAAAGCTATTGCAGTGACTATACCTTCAAACACATCAGATTTTCATCCATACTTCCATTTTGCTATCTACTTTGCTGAGAATTTCAAGGCAAAGTCACATTGCAGAAAGAAAGAGAAAGAGAGAGAGAGAGAAGAGAGAAAGGGAGGAAGTAAGAATGGAAGAGAGGGAGGGAAGAGAAAAGATATATTCCTATTCAAGGTTTTAGAGTAAAAGGGAAAATCCCTAGGATCCCAGCCAATTGTCTTGGGAGAAACTTTTCTTCTTGATCTATTTTTGGCAGTCAGTTCAACTCCATGTATCATTGTTTTACTTATGGCGTATACAGTAGCCAGAGAGAACCCCATAATCTCTTTTCTGTCTAGTGAGAATCTTATATTCCTATGCACAGTGACAAATGGCCTGATCACAACAATTTTTTTTCTCTCCAGGCATCGTAGTGTTTTAAATATCTCTGAATCTGTGGAACACATTTAAAAGGAATAGTACTCTTACAACATACCAAACACAGTAACCATGGTACAAATTAGCACAGACCATCAAACAGTTGGGTAGCATCATTTTTAGAAGCTGTCAATGAATACAAATCCCCGGAGGGTGAGGAATGTAAAAGAACAAAGGCTCTTCAGACTAGAGAAGCATCCATTTTGAGGAATATTTTTTTTTCCTCTTAAAGTAAGTGTACTACTCAAATATTTAAGCAAGGGCAAAAAATTAGATTTCATCATAGGAAAAATAATTACAAATGGCTTAAGTCGGCTTAAGATTTTCACCACTTTATTCTTCATTTTCATTTTAACCTTCTGGAAAAGGCAATGTTTTGTGGTAGTAGCTTTTGCATCATGCTAATTCACCACTTCAGTTGTTTTTATCCTTTAGTGGAGATTTTTTTCAAAAACGTGCACTCTTCACAGGAAAATATCTGTGACATTAGAAACTGACTCACGTTTCCTAGTTTTTCATGAAACAATGACATTTTCTCCCTTTGATGCTCTCATCTAACTCCACAGGAAATTTTACTACCAAGCCACTTTCATCTCTTTCCTGGTTTGAAGATAAATGATTCTTGGTCTCCTTTAGACCTGCATAAATCACAAAGCAATCTACTAAGGGATGCCTGTGACAGGCAGCTTCAACTAGAATCAAAAGGACAGTCAGAAATATCCATACTGCTTACAACAAGGAGTAACAGAGGCAGAGTAATCCAAACACTGCATTCTCTGTTATTAATATAAAACGTGGCACATAGGGGTTGTTGAGAAACTTGAATTAGCCTCATCTCAGGCACTACTACAAGTGTCTATTACAGGTAACAAGTTCTCTGTCCTTCCTTAGAAGAACTTGGCCTGCTGGAAAACAAATTCTTACAAGAGACATTACTAGAGAAATCCTTTTCCTTGGGGTTTTTATAATTATTGTACATTTTCCTTCTTATTATACACAGCATTAATGGAATACCAAGTAGAGCAGAAAAGAAATGTTATAACCCGTAATCCCACCATCCTGTATATGTTTCCATCTGAGCTTGCATCATTTCTCCAAAGGACCTAACAGAGCAGAGATTACAATTTTCCATCACTCTCTTTATTCACTTCACAAAAGGATTTTCTTTGTTGCTCCCAATAATCTTCATATTTGTCATTTTTAAGGGATAAAATGGCAGCAGGTGATTGTACCAATATCTATTTAACTTGCCTCCTGTGGGACTATGAGTCTTTAAAAGACAGCATAAAGAAGCAGTTAATAACTCAGGATCTGCAATGTAACTGGGTCCGAATCTGTGTTCTGCCACTACTGGTCCAGACTGGACCGCCAACCAGTTACTCTATTTCTGAGTCTCCAATTTTATCTATATTTGAAAATGGGAACTATGAGAGTATCTCCTGCCAAGGGTTTATATGAGAACTAAAGAGGAACATGCAGAAAACCATTAGTGACACACCCAGCTCATAACAACCACTCGATATATGTTGACTGTTATTAGTATTTATAATAAAGAAATTCACTTTTTAGTGATACCATTACACAAAAAGATTTTTAATCCTTTCAATTTACTTAGAGGGGTGAAAACTAACCTATGCTTTTTCCATTACTATAGAACACCCACATCCATGTCTTCTCACAGCCAAAAGGTCTACCATAGCAGGAGACGCTGCTGGACCCCGAACCTGGATTTTGCAAAATGGAAATAGTATTACTGTTGACCTAATCACCCAAAACCAAAGCCTTGAGAGGTAAAACTTAGACACCAGCAAAGTTTAACTGCTATGTGGTGTCAAAAGGAAACTGAAGCTCTGAGAAACTACATGATTTGCCCAATCTGCAGTAAACAGATCTCAACCTCTGTCCCCCATCTGATTTACCTCTGTTCATTGCTTCTGATTTGCTGCAAGTCTGGCCCTGTTCACAGAATATTGTGCACCTCTACAGGAATTCATCCCATGAATTTAGCTTCCCAGCCCTGAAGCCTTTCTCGGTCTCTTTGCTTCTGAGTGAGGTCACCTTTTCTGGAAATCCCTATGATTTCTTTCCGTAAGCCCTCAGCTGTGCATGCCGCAATGATGACGTGGTAAGTAAAAATAAGTGAAATCTTTGAGCTTATACAAAGTACACTCAAATCTAGAATGTTATCCTTCAAAAATACAAAAGGGGATCATTGGGTTCTCAGTTTAAACTGTTTTCCTTTTTTTTCTTAGTTGCCTTGTATATTTGTGTGTGTTTAAATATTCATTCCTTTCCTCTGGCACTAATAAAAGCCCAGTATTTCTAATAGAGCAGTTCAAGGTAGTTATGATTTGACTTAAAATAGGAAGCATTCAGTATCTCAGTAAGAAAATCTATTTTCGAGAAGACAATCATAACATACCAAGGATTTTATTAAAGTATAAATAAGCATCGAAATTACAGTTTATCTACAAACCTATCACTACTGTTAATCAGAGGAGAAAACCCCATACTTCTGATAAAGTTTATCGCCTAACTTTGACTTCACAAAAACTTGAAAAATGGACTAGCTCATTTTTTTCCAATAAAGCCCAGTTGATCGAATTTATCCTAATAGATAAATAAATAGATTTCAGCCCGGTAAAATCACAGACTTTAGGCTAACTCTGTCTGTTTTTACATGGATTTCCCCAACTATGTATGTGAACCTAATTTTCTTTTAATGTTTTTTGTTGTTGTTTTGTTTTTCTTTTAAATCTGGCTTTAGTTTCCAATATCCCACATCCACTAACTCAAATTAGCTTAGTTGACTGTTGTCAAATAGAAAGAAAGAAATAAAAATGATGTGCAATTAACCCAGGTCCATTATGGAAATGGGCACTTCGAGAATGGCAGGAAATTCTTGGTTCTTCCAAATACGCTAAATGTTAGCAAAATGGACTATGGTTCAACCCACATCAGATTTCTACATGTTTCAAATTTGTGTTAATTGAATTAATAAGATGTTTGCTAGGTTTGCTTTTGTTCTTTTTATAACAGCATTAGGTTTGTAGGAAAGTCATTTCTCATACTCACTCTCAGGAAGACTCATTCTTTTTTTTCCCCCTTCTTTCCATACGCCTCATCTTCTTGGCCATATAGACTTATATATTTATTAACATTCCCAATTCACAGCCAGGGAAAAGAAGTTCTGCCCTGCCCTGCCCTGCTCTGCACATTATAAATAAAGTCAATACATATTTACCACACAACCCCTGCATGCCCAAATAATACAAGTTGTTATGAAAAATAAGAAGACCTGTCCCTGTCTTATAGGACTTACCATCTGCATGCTATTTCCTTAGGACTCTGCCAAGTGTGGCCCAAGCAATGAGTGGAGAAGGGGAACAACCGGAGAACAATGGTGGGCTATTTGCCAGGCTCTTCCATCTATTGGGGCTGGAACACGCTGGGGCAAATCCTCACTGGGAGGAGCCAGTTTCCAAAGTTTTTACATGAATATCTCCAAACATAAAATGTCCTGTTGGCCAAACTTAACACATTCAATCCTGGCAAGAACCTTCTGAAATATTATGATCCTCATTTTACAGATGTGAAAACTGCAGCACAGACAGGTTAAAACTGATCAAGATTAAATAGCTTTAGGGGCTGGGATTGTAGCTCAGCGGTAGAGCACTTGCCTTGCATGCGTGAGGCCCTGGATTCTATCCTCAGCACCACATACAAAGCAATAAAATAAAGACAATGTGTCCACCTACAACTAAAACAAAAAAACTTTAAAAAAAGATTAAATAGCTTTAAAAGATAGCAAAGCAGGAATCTGAACTAAGACTGACTTCAATGCCAAACCTCTCAATCAGATTCTAGTTACCTACTCACCAGAACCTCACTCTCACCTCCACCCTCAGGAATGCCCCCCAAATCTTCCTATCTAGGAAGATCAGGCTCTTTATAAAGAAATAGAAAGAAAAATCTTTAAGCCACAACGTAAACCTTAGTTATAACCATCAACAACTTCTCTTTCACTATTATTATTGCATGAAGCTATATAACATGAAATACTGTTGCCCAGAGTTGTACTAAAGATATATTGACTAAATATAAAACTAGCCCATTAACTTTTAAGAATTTTCTTCTCTAAATTCCGTATGGAATGTGCAGATTAATTAAGCTCCAGTGCTATAAACTGGAGATAATCAGTCTTAATCAACTGAAAAGCCACTATGTTATCCAGTAGTCAGAAAGCCACCAAATAATTAAGCACATTTCTGATATAAAAAGGCACATCAACATTTTATTATAAAATAACAGTACATTCATCCAAATGGCTAAATAAAGGTTGCTGCCTGGTTCTCAATATTTTGTACTCAGTATGAGGTCTAGAATTAATATTGGGTTTCCAGGCCCATCAATTCCTCTGCTAGCAACTAAGCTGGTGATTTAATGTCAGAGAAAACATTCACTCACTCAGTTTTAAAATGGATTGTTCGTGTTAGGCTGGGCAATATAGCAAACCCCATTAAAGAAAAAAACCGTTGATTATTTCTAAAGTATAATAATAATCACGATAATGCTATTTTTCATTTGTTTTGGCATTAAGAGAATGATTTCATTTTCCAACAAACCTGGGTTTACATGTCAGCTCTCCAGTGTTGAAGCATTTTATTTAACCTCTCCAAGTACCATCTGTAAAATGGGGGTAACAGTACTCTCCCTAGGGTCATTGCAAAAATCACTCAAGTTCCTGTCCTTGGCAGTTTCTAGCACACAGTGGGGGCTATTTGGTGAAGGGTGCCTATTATAAGGTGGTGTTTATGGAAAAAGAAAATAAGGCAGAGAAGGTTTTAAGATCTGAATTTCTGGGAAGGAGGAAGATTGACTTGGTGTTTTCATCTTTATTTCTTCTTTTTATTTATTTTGGTACTGGGGATTGAACTCAGGGGCACTCGACCACTGAGCCACATCCCCAGCCCTATTTTGTGTTTTATGTAGAGACAGGGTCTCACTGAGTTCCTTAGCGCCTCGCCGTTGCTGAGGCTGGCTTTGAACTTGCGATTCTCCTGTCTCAGCCTCCCTGAGTGCTGGGATTACAGGCTTGCGCCACCGCGCCCGGCTTCATCTTTATTTCTTTTAGAGGAACTTGCGTACAGCATCCCCTCCATCGTAGCCCCATACCCACGCTGTAGGCCATTAACACATATGATTCCAGCTCTGCTATATGAGCAGGGATGGATTGCTCAATGGGAATTGCTGTGTTTTATATTTTAAGTGCTATTTTTCCCTGAGGCTTTCAGCATGTCACTATATTTCAAAAACAAGTGGCTCACGTGTCTCGAAAACCACATGCTGAGGATCACTGTCAGAGACTCTGTTTATTCACAAAAAGGTCATCAACATGAAGAGAACCTTATTTTTACCCCAGGCCGGTGCACATAACTACAAAGAGTTTGGGTGCTTAATGGCGCTTGCTACCGAGCTATCCGGAGGTCAGCCATCCTTTCACAGTTAGTTCCTGGGATTGGGGGGCATTATTGTGATATGCGGCATAGGAAAATCCTCACAGTTCCCTAAATAAATTATATTCATATGGTGCCACAGGGCATGCACACTGAAACACCGAGGGAAAGATGTTTGTTATTGCTTCAGGAACGACTTGTGATTTTGCCTCTTGGTTTCTTGCTTACAATTAATTGCTCTATGGTCCAGAGTCAGCCTAGGCTACTTCTTCCACTGAATAATGACTCACTGAGAAGCTTGCCTGTCTGTCACAAGGAGACCCTGCCTCCTCATGCCTGGACTTTGCCACTGCCTTGCTGTGTGAACTGCATAAACCAGCCAAGCTCTCTCAGCCTCTGTCCCCCTCCCCATAGAAACACCACACCAATAACACATCTGCTACTTTTAAGATAGTCCAGCTCTAAAGGGCTATAATTCTATCACCATCTTTCCTTTTCAAACGTGTATTTTGGTTCTCTAATAATGAATAGTATAGAATTAACAATAGCTACCTAGAAGTTGTAATTTAATTTATATATTATTTTCTACAACTAATGTGCAGTGGATTTTAATTTTATTCATAATTACTAACTTTAGGCTTAAGAAATCTGTGTATTAAGTGGGAATATTGCACCACTTTTATAGCCTCTTCTTCTCATGTTAATAAAATAATAAAACACCACCCACACAGATGATAAGCCCCACTCCATCACCAAGAAGCATAATTAGCAAATTAAAGATTTGGACTCACATTTACACTAATATTACTGAGGTTTTGTTTTCATTTAAGTAAAGCCTGTGGCCTAAATCACAGTGATTATAATATGGTTCTAAGTAAATAAAGGCATGTCTGCTTTTCACAGTTATATTTTAATTTCCCATCTTGCATTTTCCAAAATGACAGCTAGGTTTTGTTTACATTTTGATTTGATTTGCTAAAGATTTTTCTTTAATACAGTTTAGCATCTTCTGAAAAGAGCAGTGCAAATGTAAAGATTATATATGGATTTTTTCCCCTAATAAACTTTCGTTTATATCCAGTCTTTGCTGGTGGCATGTACATAGAAATATCAGTGCTTCTGATTTAGAGAATTTTAACCTTTCTCTGTATCATCAGGAAACATTCTTTGAAAGAGTTTACCTTTCTGAGTCTGGTTTCTCTGAACATCTCTGGAAGAACAGGATATAAAAACCTGTTCCAGCAGCTGTGCTCCAGAAAACATGAGCACTTCTGCAATGAGAGAGATCCAATCTCTTGAAGAAGAGCTCCTTCAGAGCTCAGGGTCATCTGGCCATTTCCATAAAACTCAAAGTTACTGTGGTTGTGCACATAGTGGAGCAAGCAGATTGTAGTTCAAACTCCAACATTGCCACTTATAAGTTAGTTGTGTGACCTTGCACAAAATCATTTAATCTCTGCGAATCTCCATTTCTCCATTTTCAAAATGGGCAAAATATTGCCTATTTCCTGTGGTTCATGCAAAAATTAAATGAGATAAGGCACATAATATAGTAGCATGTAATCACCAAGAAATGGTAGTGGTTTTTGTTATTTTTATAATTGCAATTTCTGTCATTATTATTAAATCAGGAAACAAAAAATGTGACCTTAGAGGTGTGTGAACACCAGGTTTTGCCCATGACCTTCAGTCAGCAGTATTAGTTTCCCTCAGATGGCTCTGTCATGCCCAGGGTAAGGAAACTGAAGCTGAGAGACACACAGAAAAGACAGCATTGATGATCTCCAATGATGCTCAAAACACTCTTTCCAGCCCTGCCTGAGGCTGCGAGTAGCCTATCACCCCTGATCTCTGCCCTCAGGCACTTACTCCATTTCTCTGTTTTCATCCAGTCTTCCTTACTTGCCTTGTGTTCTTCCTGCATTTGTCATCTTCACACCCCAGTTCAATGAAAAAGAGTCCCTGTCACAGGTCCCTGCTCTTAAAATTGAGAAGGATTAAGAAATGGGACTCAAGCAGGTTCTTGATGAGGATGAGGGAGTGACTTCAGAAAGTCACATACACCATTGGTTGATTGTAAAATGAATGTAATGGACTAGTGGCCTGTAGTATTTTTTCATAAAATAGAATAAAAAATATCAGGCCAGTGTGGTGCTGCATGCCTGTAATCCCAGCAGCTTGGGAAGCTGAGCCAGGAAAATGGCAAGTTCAAGGCCAGCCTCAGCAACTAAGCGAAGCCCTATCTCAAAATAAAAAATAAAATGGGCTTGGGATATGGCTCAGTGGTTAAGCACCACTGAGTTCCACTTCTAGTAAAAAAAAAAAAAAAAAGAATAGAAAATATTAGTACAAACCCCATGCAGTAAGCAAAGTATTCAAAGTATTCTTTCATTACACATTCATATCAGTTTTGTGTTTGTTTTCATATATGTCTGTATGTATAAACTGAACTATAATATAAAATGCTTTTCTTTTTGTGCTCAGTTGGATTAGAAGACTTTTAAGATCCCTTTTAACTACAAAGCCTACAGTGATGGTTCAGTAATTTTCTAGAGTCAGTAGAACTGGGAACCAAAATGGCAGTAGTTACCAATGCCTTGGTTTTTATTGAGTTGGTCCATACTTTCTTTTTGATAAGAAAATAAACAAAAATTTCTCTTCATCAGTAAGTAAGTATATTAAAGAATATAACTAGGGGGCTGGGGTTGAGGCTCAGTGGTAGAGCACTTGCCTAGCATGCGTAAGGCACTAGGTTTGATCTTCAGCACCACATAAAAATAAATAAATAAAAGTATTGTGTCCCTCTATAACTAAAAAAAATTATAAACAAAAAAGAGAACATAACTAGGGTCTCCAATCAATTGCCTAGGAAGATGAGAGATCTGCTGAGAATTAGATTATAGAGTAAAATAAGCATAGCACTTGGTGCTTGGAGAATGCCATACACTCTGTGACCCATCCACTCATTGCAGAAGTCCACTTTTGTACACAGTGTTCCTTCCATGGGAACTGGGCTGACTCAGGAAGATCTGAGGCAGTGGGAGAAGTCACTGGGGAGCAAGAAATGTGGGATTGTCTCCCAGCATACACACACATGAGCTCATATACTCACATAAATGCACACCAAGAAGTGGGAAGATGGAAGATGTGTCTAAACTTCTGTCCCGCTCCTATGGCCAATAGAAATTTGTTTGACAGAGTAGTCTTGGAATTCTGAGCATCTGAAGTCTGCTTTTTACTCTGCTCTCTTTGGCACAAAATAGGTCACTTCATTCTCCCTTCACCTAGTCAGTTAATTAATTTACCTTGAAAACTATAACTGTCAAGGTAACCAGACACTCCAAACATTAGTCAGTGCAGATTTTCCCTATTTGGAAACTTAAATAGGAAGCTTTTATTACCAGAAAGTGCCTGGTGAACACAAAATCAGAGCAAGAACTATTTGGAGGCTTTTACCTGTTGGTTATCCAAGCCAGCACAGCCCAGCTGTTGCTGCCAACAGCCCCTAATGCTCATTCATGCTGAGGTCCAGGCCCCCTGTCCTTCTTCCGGTCTCCTCTGTGCACCACACTGCCATTAACACACTTGCTCTTCGGAAGGCTAAATACAATCAAGTTGGTTTAAGCTACCAGATTCCACTGGCTACACTGAGGCTACATTTTGACTGTCCTCACAGATCATGACACTCTCTCTATATATACAGATATAGGTTCATTCCATTACTACTAAAGATAATTGGTCTTCATCAAGCTCCAAAGGAGTCCCATAAAACAAAGTTCTGAGTATACCTTACCTTTATCGTCATGTTTGAAGACGAGGCCAAGAGATCTCAAGATCAGCATTTTCTCTTTATTCTAATTGGTCTTGTGCAGTGGTTTGATATTAAAGCAACTATTTTGCTTTTAATATTATTTCAATTGTTTTCCATATTAGTTTCCATATAAATAATGTATTAATAATTTGAGCATGTGCCCTGGGAAAGTTTTGCAATTGGAACAATTTTAAATCAATGAAATACATGCTATACACAAAACATAGTTTTTCAAGGAAATTGTGCAGGCTTTCTGGAATTAGTCATGGGCTTAAGAATGCTGATGCATTATCATTCAATCAAACACAAGTATCCAAGGCTTTGTGGTCATTGTCTCAGGAATGAAAAAATTGCACCTTCCTTTGTCTGACTTCTATATTGACAAGTCTTCTGCTTCAGGAATTTTGATTTAACACTATGTTAACAACAATTTCCAGATGAAAATTACAGATACCGTTTAGAGATTAAATATAGTCTGATTTTGTGATTTCTTATAAAATGTTTTATGCAACCAAATTTTAACCATCTCTTCAAATTTATTTTGATATTAAAATAAAAAATTTAAGGAAAATAATTCTGGGCTTCTGAAACAATTTTAAACTCATTTTCAAAAAACTCAAGTACATTTGGTAGTATTTGGGAAAATTCACTGTCTTCTGTCTCCTACAGAAGTCTATCACCCCTGCATCACTCCAAATTTACAATTAAAACAGCAACACGCACACACATAGCTGTATCAAATGTGGCCTGGCATGCACATGTATCCTTGTTAATCCCCAAATCCTTCAGGCTGGGATTCATTTTGGGGACACATATTTGTGTTATACTACTGACCTGAGTCAGTTACCATTTATCCAATACTGCAACTTCTCAGACATTTCACTTATTTGTGGAGACAATGGGTCATACAATTAGAAGCTGAGGCTGTCTCAGAAAAGGAGACATATGGTCCAGGGAAGAAGCAGGCATTTCTCAGCAGGAGAGAAGGCATGACAGAAGGCGTGCCCAGGGCACTGAGTCCTGAGCATCAGGGAAGGAGTGGGACAGCTGTCAATTAAAGGAGAGGATTCCAATGATCATTACCATCATAGCTACATTTGTTGAGGACTTACTATGTGCAAGTATGATGTGGAATGCTTTCTGTGAATGATCTCATTCAGCACTAAAAGCCCTTTGTCACAGAAGGCTTCATTATCCCTGTTTTATACATGAGAAAATGAGCTTAGAGAGATCACTCAGAACTGCTGGAGTCTGGATCTGAACCCAAATTTACCTGACCCCAAAGAGAGTGCTTTGAGATTTGAACATGCTTCCGGACAAAATATATTCCCCATAAGGGGATTAGAACACTCTCTACCTTCCTAGCAGCCTCCAGGCTACCTACATCACTCTTCATGATGTTTTCACCCATTTCAGTTGAGGTGTGGCCTCTTTCTAAAACTAGGCAAATGCCTGCAGTGGGATGGGCAGCCCAGAGGCATCTCTTCATTTATTTCTCTAAATAATTCTCCTAACTAATGCAATTTGCCATCCCTGGCTCCTCACACTTTCCCCCTCAACATGTTCCGTTTTTGATTATTTATTATCATAATTAACATTTATTGGACACATCACTGTGCAAAATATGGAGGAAGACAGACACCCCCACCCTTTTGGCTTATGATCCAAATATTTAGATTATAAACACAATGTTTTTGGCAGGTTAATTCTGTATTAAGAAATAGATCGTTTGCAGGAAATGTCAGATGCTTATTTTATGATCAGTGTAAGGAGTAATTTATCCCACACAAAGATTTGGACTTGGCAAGAAAGCCCCTGGCCACCTACCCATAAGTGAGGAAGGCAGGGAAAATGTTTCTTCCTTACCACGATTGTTAAAAAATGGACATTTTTAACCCTCAGCAAAATGCAGTGGCAGGAAGAGGTAGGGCTGGTGGTCATTGGTGGCCATCAGGGCAGCTAGGCCAGAAATGTTAATAGAATTCTGTTTACCACTCTACAGTAATGGATAAATCCAGGCTGATTCACTTGTGCTAAATGATTTTTAAGAGGTGCAAGAAGAGCAACATAATTAGACCACTTATTCTTCTTTTACAATCTTCAGAACAAGACTGGCAGCACAGACAGGTGATCAACAATTTACTCCAGCATACTTGCTTCGAAACTGCGCATGCGGCATTTCTCCATGGGCATCATCTGGAGCCCAGACATGCCGTGTTTGTCATTTAAGAAATGGCCAATGTCATGTGACATGATCTCCAAGACTATGAGATGAAAGAAAACAGTAAATGTCTGACAACACATTTTTAGTTAATAATACTTGACCACCAAAAAAAATAAGGCTCTCATGAGGGTAGGAGCAAGTCTCATCTCTGGGGTGACATTGCATAGCTCACAAATTTCCACCGAAAGGATTCTGTGCACTTTCACAATTCATAACATGGGAAGGTTTTATTAAGATCCATGGTCAGGCCTGAGTGTTAAGTCTGAATGAACCATGGAGCAGAAAAACTCCAATGTTTCCATGCTATAGCCAAGTGGAAGATCGTGTGTATTTCCCATGCTTGTGCGGCTGGTGAGCAGTAGAGTTGGGACAGGGATGCAGGTTTCTGGGTCATTTAATCCACTTGCTAACATGCTTTCAAAATCCTTCACACAAAAATGTGCACAAATGAATACACAACTATGGAGCCACTCCCAGATTCAGAACCACTTGAGTGTCTTCACAAAGTTGGTGAACCCAATGATAAAGACCCCAAAAATTGATCAGGGAGAGTCCTCCACGAATGCCAACCTGTCTGAATAGAAAACACCTCCAACAGGGCTCATTTTCAACCTTCAGAGCAGCATCCCAGAGAGGCCTCAATTTGATCCATCAGAACTTGTAGCTAGCTTACTAGCTGTTAAATATTTTGAATATCTCTCTACTCATTAAGAGATCCTGAAGGTAGCAAAGCATCATTGAAGTTATATGCAAAATCAACTTCAATTGTACTTGCAGGAGACAATATTTGCAGCTTAAGGGCAAATTGTTTAGATAATAATATGGAGAAAATGTTCAAAATCTCTGAAGAAAGCAACAGAGTTACTTCCTGATAGCTACCTTAATTTTGTTTTGCCATAGCTGTAAATTCTGGCCACGTAAGCACAGGAAATCTTGACCAAAGCATTTTTTTTTTTAGTGTTTGCTTTATGCTCACAAGTAACTAGCTAAACCACTATTGGAAGCTGTTTATAGGGCATGCTCTTTCCATACTGTTCATCGCATAATTCTGGCACCTTGTTTACTGCACTAACTGGAGAGATAAAAAGAAAGAGCACGGGGATGCTCCACACCTGATAGAGAATTCCATTATTGTAAACCAGCTATTCAATTGAAAAAAAAAACCATCCAGTCCCTCGGCCTATTGATGAAATAATGAACTCCCACTGCTCTGTAATAAATATTGTATGTGTCAATTCGATTATAAGAAAGCTTGGAATTCTGCCCCTTGGCAACTGACTTAGTACCTCATACTTAAATTTCCCCACCTAATTTGCTATAGCAAAGCTGTATGTTGTAATCTAGGGGCCAAAAGTTTTTAATTAGTCTTTAAGGACACACCCACAATATTGGCAAGTGTCTCTAATAGCAGGGGCTTTTAGAGATGATGTCATATTTTGCTTGGGGAAAGATTAGTTTATGCTGTGACATTTAGATTACTTTTTTTTTAAATGGCTAACTACATAAATTTAGTAACCTGCCACTTTTAACACATTGTTTGCTTTGAACATGAAGTTCTCTTTTACTTTATAGCCTTGGGTTTCATTCATATTTTTAATGACATATTATTAATGATTATTTTAGTTGATTGATAAATGTAATGTACGGCATATTGTGTGAGTGAGCTGAGAATGATCTGTCCCTTCCAAATCAGCCACCATGTGGCTTTGGCAGAGGATGGACAAACCTTACTCAAGGTTGAAATACACCACTGCCCTAAAAGGTAGCCTCTCCTTTATACCATTGCATTTTCTAATACAAAGTTTATAAATGTTCTTACCCACTTCAGCTAATTCTACTTGTAAACTTACTCCACTTGTGAGTTGACTTGCTCAACGATGTGATGGTGCTTCCAGTTTTTAATCTACCTTCTATTTAAAATCAGCAGCACTGTACCTTTTTTCCCCCATGTAACTGTCAAGGCAATCCTTGAGAGAATGACTCAGGAAAAGACTATCTAAAATTCATTTCTAAAAAAGCTAAATGCTAGTTCTCAGCTCCTGAATGACTTGGAGTATAGCCCCTGACCGACCCCTGGCCATATTTCTCATTTTTCAGATCTTCTTTGGTGGTAAAAAGATGTGTGTTTTCCCTGATGGAGAGAGATATAAAGATAAGACGTCAACCATAGAGAGATACCCTTGGGCTGGTTCTAAAACAGCTACTTCCTGAGTCATGTCAAGATTCCTCTGGTCTGAGAGTTTGGTATCCTTGCTAACTCTGACCAGAACACTGCATAATTTCCTTTGGCTATTTTCTAGCTGAACACTGGCCTGACTTCCCAAAACAATTTGGGTTTACAGACCCAATTCAGATCACAGAGCCACTCAAACAGATTCCCTAAGAAAAGGGAAAGAAGGAACAAAAAGCCTGGCTAGTTTAATATTCTTCAAGGAAATGTTAACATTCTCTAGTAAAGGAGGATTTATAATGTGTTAAAGAAAATAAAAGAAGTGAATGATGTCAATGTGAAGTAATGGGGTGCGGCATATTTGCAGGCGGGCTCCATGATGAGTCCCTCCACTAACTAGCTCCGGGATATGGAGCAAATTACTTCCCCTTTTAAGGGTCAGTTTTTTTCATCTGTGAAATGATGGAGCTGGCCTCATTCCCTAAGGTCCCATTCAGCTCCACAGTGTTGAGGCTATGAGTCTATAAAAGACATGAGATGGCTAAACTAGGGGGAGGCAGATGGCGAACTGGGCTCAAGCACTCTGGCCAGAAGTGCTGACTACTTCTGAAGAGTAGTGGGTCAAGAAGTGGAAAAGGAAAAGGCACTTTGTTTAGGTGGATACAATTTTGTTAAAAACAATTAAAAATTTGAGAAGACTAGGAAAGGTAACTAAAGGTGGCAATAGGTAATGGCAGCCCATTTCCAAAGTACAGAAAGTAGAAAAGTGAAAAAGAATTCCAAGACACTTCAGGCTGTTACACATTCATACTGTCACATTCTTTAAAATAAAAAATAATTTATAAAAAAAAGATATGCCTCATGGTAAATGCATTTTTAGAAATGTAAACTCATATCATCCTTTATTTGTCTACTTGTCTATGATTTAAGCCAGACTAGGAAGCTTGGTCTTTATGATATATAATAGGGAGTCACTACCACATAACAAAGGGACAAACAATTCCTGTCTAGAAAGATGATCTGAGCAGAAGGGAGAGGAAGTAGAAGACTTGGGGGAGCTTGGCCAGAGGACAGCTGGATTCTCAGTTATCCAGGCACAAGGTGATACAGGCTGGAACTTAGTGATAACTCTAGAAACACAAAGAAACAGCATATTTCACGATTAGAGAAAGAGTTGCTGACTCTTTCTATTAGTAGTATGAATAGAAAAGATTACTCCAAGGCTTGAACCTGCAGTCCAAGAAATTGTGATACCAAAGTCCTAAGGAAATTGGTAAGGCTAACGTGGGAAGAAGACACTGTTTCTGACACAGGTTTCTAGGTTTGCTTTCTCCTGTCTGATCTTAATAGAATCTGAGTCTGTCTCAGTTGTTAAAAGGGAAAACAGCATGTAAAAGTATGTAAGAATCAATGAATTGATACTTTAAAGTATTTTAAGAATATGCTATAGCACCGACAAATTTTAGGAGTGAAACTACTTTATGTAATTCTATTATGGTAGATACATGTCATTACACATTTTGAAAAATCTGTAAAATGAACACCAAGAGTGAATCCTAATGTAAACTATGAACTCGGTTGATAATGGTCTGCTGATGTTAGTTCAATTGCAATGTCTATTTGTTTTTTTGAAATTTTAGTCATAGGATATGGTACAAGCTGTAGATTTAACTAGTCCATTTATACAATACATCAACGAACTTACAGAGAGGGGCAGAAAAGCTATGCTAAAGCAAGAGATGTTGTCTTTAAAGGTATTAAAGATACATTTGTGTAAAAAAGTTGAGAGTAAAACTAATACTAAGATCAGATTAAATTTGCAATCTTGGATGGCTTATTATCGAGATTTGCTCAGAAAATTTAATCCTATGACTTCTAGAAGTCCAGGTATCCAGGGAAGTGTGAAAAAAAGTGTTTATTTCAGTGGGCATTTGGTCAATCAATAAATAAGTACTGGGCTGCAGCCTTGCAGAGCCATGGGCAAGACAATCACAAAGCTATTCTCATGGAACTTTAGTTTGTTAGGAAGAAGGACATTCTTATAGCTTGCACTCATTAGCTTTAAATAAGGGCCATTGTATCTATTATTACATGCATCTGCCTAAAATAGCTTTAAGTGCACAGTTCTCAAAAATTATTTTAGTAATCCCAATGGAGTACAGAATTATCTTTTTATGTAAATTCAAGATTAGACAACCAATTCTATCTAGGCTATGCTACAGGATTCTTCCATGTGCCAGGCTCTATGTGAATCTTTAAGTATATTTTCCCATTTAGTCCTTACAACAAATCTACAGGTATATAGTATTATTACCCAAACATACATGTATGAAAGTGAGATACAGAAAAGTAAAATGAATTGCCCCATGTTGCAAAGCATGCAATAGACAGAGCCTAGATTCAGACACGACCCATATGATGCTGCAGACTCTTTGTGGCTTCTTTGACACAAATAAGTCTTTAATAATAATTTAGATAAGTGCCAGCTGAGCATGATGGTACACACCAGTAATCACAGCTACTGGGGTGGCTGAGGCAGAAGATCTCAAGTTGGAGGCCAGCCTGGGCATCTTAGTAAGACCGTGTCTCAAAATAAAAAATAAAAAGGACTAGAGATGTAGCTCAGTGATAAAGTGCCACTGGGTTCAACCCCTAGTACCAAAAAACAGAAACAAAAACAAATATGAAAATAAAACAAAGATAAATGCTACAGAGTGAAATCGAGTAGCGTAATGGGTGAGGAAGGGAAAGCCTCCCTGAGGAAGGCAGCAGAAGATGAGCCAGAGTCAACCTGACCCAAAAGGGTGAGAAGCCCGAGGTGGACAGCTGCTCCAGGTTATTAGCTAATAATTACACTTTTATTTGCAAAGGCCAGCATAGCACCACCCTATACACATGCCTAAAATAGCTTTAAGTAAAGGCCATTGTATCTATTATTACATGCATATGCTTAAAATAGCTTTAAGTGCACAGTTTTCAAAAATTATTTTGGTAATCCTAATGGAGTACAGAATCGTCTTTTTATGTAAATTCAAGATTAGACAACCAATTCTATCTAGGCTACACCACACTAATGATTCTCTGAGAATCATTCCTGGATGACAATCCCCAAACCTGAAGATTCTGGTAATCAAATCTTCACTTCCAAATGACAAGTATCTTTCATGTGCTTGATTGTTCAGTATAAAGAGGGTCTAAATTCCCCTAAAGTGAAAAGCCAGAAGCCACTGTCCTCAACTGGGCACTCACTGAGCGAGGTCAGGTAGGATTTTCAGTCTTGGATCAAGGAGGAACTCCATGAGTCAAGATGGATCTGTTCTTGATCACAGTAGAGCAGAGCCGGCAGAGGAGGTGCTTGGCTTTGGCCAGGGCTCATGGGTGAGCATCTCAAAGTGGCTGCCACTGATGGGAAGCATGACAGCATGTAGCTGTGATAAGCCTGAGCCTGGGCTGTCTGGGAAGAGAGGGAACGAAGATGACACTCCATTTGTCTCTATATGTGAAGCTAGAGCTAGACCAGTTCTAAAATATATTTCACAAGTCTGGGTTCAGGGCAGTTTTTATACATTATGCTGTGTCTTCCAGAAACTATTCTGATTCTCAAAGGTCATGTCTATAACTCTAGACTTGCGTTATTAAAAGGATAAGATGGCCATCCGAGCCCACACATTCCTAGAAAACTTCTGCAAGTTATTTTTAAATCATGGCTTCCATTTCCAAAGATGAATCTAGCAGAGACTGATTTAGCTTCATGTAGCAACATGTCACATATAAAAGCTCTACACATACTTTCTACTGGCCTTCACTAGAGGAACAAATTGAGATTGAAATATCTCTGGAGAGAAGAGGAATGGGAACTTAGATCTACTGAAGCCTGCTTTGTGACTGGCACTTTCATGTATGCTACCAAACCCTCATACCCTCCCCATGGATCAGAGCCCCCATTTTACACAGAAGGACACCAAGGCTCAGCAGTCCTCTTCCTTGGCCTGACTCCCTCTTGCAGAAAACACTAAGGCATTTCATCTGTTCTTCCATGTGTAGGCACATCTACCCAGGTTAACCTGGTGCATCTATGGAGCCTGCCTTCCCTGGGGCAGTGTGAGCTGTTGACTATACTGTGCAGTGTTTGAGCACATAAAGACCTTCTGGGGGAACCCACAAATCTGCCTTTAAAGGTGGCAGGGCTCGAGTCTCCTCGGTGTTACCCACTCACCATTTTACAATGGAAAATCCTAGAAGGAGAGAGGTAAAGGTGGCCCAGACAAGACAGAGTAGCCAAGTATGTTAGTGACGGGCACCAAGGGCACATGGCAGAGGGTGAAGAGGATAGCTTCACATGAGACCAAGGTCACCCAGGTCCCATCTGCAGTGAGGCATGTTTGGGGAGAAGGTCAATGAAATTACAATTCAAAAGCATGCACGAAGGCAGGGCTCCGAATCACTCAAAGGAAACAGATTTTAACTGTCCTGTTACTCAAGAAAGAGAAAATATTTATTTATTTATTTCACTTCCCAAACATAAATAAGCAAAGAGCTGACCCTTCAGATCCCATGAAGCTAAATTTGGCCTCATTAGTCCCCTTTGCCTCTAGATCCAGTCTTTTCTTTTTCACTAACTTTAATATTTCAGTTATTAAAATATAACCCAAATAAAACCGAGCTCATGAACATAAAAAGTTTAAGCAAGCAATGAATGTTAGTTTAGATTAGTTTTTTAAGTGTATTCATATGCAACATTTTTCTTACTTTACCATTTTATTTCCAGTGAAGAATACAGATTTTTTTCTTTTAAGAAGAAATTCATACTCACACTGAACGGCTGCCTATTTCTTATCTTCCTGGGCATGGTTGGCCAGGCAAACAATAGAAATCAGCATTAGGAACATGTGACTCTTCTCTTCTATGGGTCATAAATGCATTTCAAGTAAAGCTGAAATAATGGCTTTCTTTGGACATCTATTTCAATAAGGGCTGAAAGTGTTGAGAAAAAATAATAACCACCTGGCAAGCCAACTTCTCTTTGAAAGTTGAATTAAAATCAAATGAGAGAAATAATTAGGACAGCTGAAAATAATAAAAACAATAGACACCAGACACATCTTTGACAAAATACAACAAGCCAAAGAGACATTACAATGTAAAATCTTAATTGTGTCATAGCTCACTTAATCTCTCTCCTTTTTCTCTCTGGGTTCCTGATCACAATGAAGAACATCGGTATTTCCTTATGTAAAGCCAAAAAGCAGTAACACTGTTACAGCCTGAATGGGCATCTCAATAAAAAGAGGCAGTTGTTGCAGAATATTGTATCTATTTGGCACAATACTGAAATTTGAATGAAGTAGTATTTCTTTTCATTGTCCCTTGTTTGGAGTGCTATTTTTACCTCTTGTATGTTGTTTGTGGACTAATTACGGTTTGATGTATGTATCGAGTCTGAAATTTTTTTTTTCAAATACAGGGATTTTTTGGATTCTGTTGTCCAGATTTAGACTCGCTCCTAAGATGAACTATGCCACTCCTCTACAATGAGGATGCTTCTGCTATTCTAAAGAGCATTTTCTTCTTTTCTTTTGCAGGGAGATGAAAAGGTGACATGCCAAAATGCAAACAGGAGGTTTCTTTAGAAATAGGATTATTGGAGATTTTCAGTTTTTATGTTATTTTCTGCATTGACTAAATTTTTCATAATTTAAAGCCAAACATAATGTCAAGTAAATTCTTCAATTCTGTCAATGCATGTAAGGCAAGAAATGATCCAGAAACATATTAACATTGATACTGGCAGGCAGCAGGAATGGAATGTGGAAATGAGGCTCCCTGACTTTGTGACTCCACCAAAGGGCAAATCACTTGCCTTGTAACTTAATGGTAATGTGGGGAAGGGTCCCAAAGTAAATTACCCCATCACTGACTGCACAGAATGGAGCATAGGGCTTGTGTGGTTCCAAAAATCAGGCTATCTAGATATTCAGCAAATGACATCCTACATGGTGCTGTGAAAGCCACTTAATCTCCTCGTCACCTTGCCATCAGAATATCTTCTTTTCCACAGGCAAAACTTCCGCTTAAAGTTAATGGAAACTGAGAGAATTGGGACATCTCTGCCTTTACTTTTTCACTGTCTAACGAAGATAAAGGTTTTATTCAAGCTTTTTTATCTGAAGAGGAGCAGCACCTGAATGAAATGTGGTCATGATCAGAAATCTTAAGAACTAGAAATTTTCCAGACACTCACTCAAAGGATACAATGTCTGGAAGAATGAGGGAAAATTATTCTGAACAAAAACATAGCTATATGAGCACTCATCCTTGAAATAAAAAGAACTTCCACATTTTTCTGCTATTTAATGCATTTATATAAATAGTTTCTATCAAGGAGAAAAATTAATTAAATTTATGTTAAAGATTTCATTTAACCAGAATGATTCTGGTTTTTAGATTTACACCAGCAAATGCAGTTTTTTAAATTTGAATAGCAATGGATAACTCAACCTTTCTTCTCTTTTCTTCCTCTCATGCCTGCTTGTCAGGTTTTCCAACAAGGTTTAATTTGGAGATGACTCTTATTGGAAAAAAGTCTTGCTTCAGGATGCTTAATAATTGTATTTAATCTCCCCAAAATCTGTCCAATTTGAAAGGCATAAGTGGAAAGATTATTGATTTTCTTATCCAGTTTTGGAATTAGCTAATAAAAATTAATTAGCAATCTTTGTGAGTTATTTAATATTTATGAACCACATAGTGGTGCCGAGCAAATGTTTGGTCAAGAAGTGACTGAATGAATGGTCAGATGAGGCACTCATTTTTCTCATCCTGCCATTGGACAACTTCTTCTGCCCTTCTATGATCTACGATCTCTCTTTTTATACTACATCCACATGTCCCAAGCCAATGAGCACCAGCCTATCAACTGGTATCTGCTACGTGGAATGAGAGAAAGTAAATAAGGACAATATAGTTGATTGCTCAAAGACTAAACTTATAGCCGGGTGCAGTGGCACAAGCCTGTAATCCCAGCACTTAGGGAGGCTGAGACAGGAGAATCGCGAGTTCAAAGCCAGCCTCAGCAATGGCGAGGTACTAAGCAGCTCAGTGAGACCCTGTCTCTACATAAAACACAAAATAGGGCTGGGGATGTGGCTCAGTGGTCGAGTGCCCCTGAGTTCAATCTCCAGTACCAAAAAAAAAAAAAAAAAAGACTAAACTTATTCAATTTAGAGAACTATTCTATAGTCTGAGAGTATGTGCTTCATATTTCCTTGGAAATACCTTTTCTTTTATGAAATTATTTTTTAAAAGTAGTAATTGTTGGAGGTCTTGGGATTTTTTACTCTCAATATATAAAGTCTACAACCAATGTCAGCTCCCAATTTTTTTTTCTAATTTTACTACTCTTTAAATGTCCAAAGTGTAAAAACTACTAACTTAGAGAATGTGTATTACTTCAGGTAGAAGAAAATCTCCAATCTCAGATTGTGTCTCTTGGAAGAATCTTCAATTAGCTTCTATACATTAACCTTCTAAAGCTCTGCAATCCTCCACCATTATCCTCCCAAATGCAGAGGTGGCCAGATAACTTTTCACACACTCTCCATTTATTATAAGATGAAATCATGTACTAGATGCAATTTCATTAACTGTCTCCCTCAGAGTTCCTTCTAGAAAACTGTCATGCTGCCAGGTCTAGGGTGGACATGTAACATCAGGACAGCCAGTTCATTTTCTTATCAATGGCCAATAAGATCTCTCTCCAAATCTGAGCTATCAAGCTACAAATATAGTCTGTAGTGAGTACTGAGCCTCAGAGGCCCTAATGCAAAGTTGAGGTTAATAGAATCATGTTGAGACATATGAAAGACAAGTAATCAGAAAAAGTTGGTCAAGAAAATGTCAGAAAGGATTTAAAGAGAAAAACAAACTCAAGACAGTAAAAAATAGCCTCATCTTTGATTTCCAATTGCCAGCTCCAACTGGTTTCCATGAGTTCTTTATTTAACCCCATCCTCTGCCACCTCCCCTTTTGTTTTTGAACTAGTAGATATCTGTTCCTTGTCATGAAAGAACATTGTCTGGGAGGGAACATGTGAACTAAAGTTCATGCATTCTCAGAAAAGAGATTTGTAACATTTTTTGGTCTAAGTTATTTTTTTTTAACTAGACATTTTCTCTTCCTTATTTTTGCAGCACCAAAAATATACAAACCATCAATCATCTTCCTTCTTATGTTCCCTTTTAGCACTGTGAAAAAATGTTTTCTAGAAATAAGGAAAAGCACAGGTCTCAGCCCCTGCCCTTACCCTGCATCTACCCAGTCTCATCTTCTCCATAATCCAAGTTTGACCATAGTCCCAATGCCAGCTTGGGCCCCTGCTCAGATTGCATAACCAGACAGATAAGGAATAGCTTAGAACTGGTGTCCCTGGGTCCCAAGGAGGACACATCAGTGACACCAAGGGGTAAAACTTCCCCTGTCTCTTTTCTATTCAGATGCAATCCAGAGAAGGGAAATGACAATTTAATGTCACACAGGCAAAAAGCAAGAGGAATAGCATTTTATTTAATCTTTTCAATCACCCTAAAAGGTAAAATATCACCCTTATTTCCACACAAAGACACTGACCCTCACCAGGCTTGCTTAAGACTTACCAAAGATCACAATACCAGTAAGAGCTGGGCCTGGCCTTGAGTGAAACATTAAAACTTTATTGTCCATTCTGTACTCATTTAAGAAAACATCTCTCTGCCTCCAAATTTTAGTGGTCTAGCCACCTTTAAACCCAGTTCACATGACTCCTGAACCCTATACAAGTACTTTCCTTTGTAATTATTTTGAAGTTCTCCACAGGCAAGGAATGACAGCTAAGAGCCCTCTCATTGCCTCAGCCTTCTCCTTCTTCTTCTCTGATCTTCATCAAACAAGGACATGATTCATAAGCAATCTCCAGATCATGGTCCTGAGTCACTGCCACTGTGCAGTGACTAGCCCTGGGGTAGGTGGCCTCTAAGAAGGCTTTTGATGATCCGCTCCTGCTCACATTCACGTCCAGGTGTGGCACACTCCTTCAATGTCCCTGGGTTGCTCTGAATAATCATCCATATATGACAAAAGTAATTACACATCACTTCTGAGAGTAGGTTATTAAAAGAATGCACCTTCTGTCTGCCTTTCTCCTTGTCTATGTCTTGAGCCATGTCATGAGGACACTTAGGCCACCTAGACAGAAATTCACGTGGTGAAGATCTAAAACATCCAGCCAACTGCCAGCAAGGAACTAAAACCTGTCAATAGCCACATGAATGAACTGCGAAAAGAATCATTCCCAGTTGAGTGTTCAAATGAGACTGCGACCCTGACAAACAGCTTCAGTAGAACATGCGAGATCTTAAACCAGAACCACTTGCCTAAGCTGCTCCCAGATTCCCGATCGACCAAAAAAAAATAATAATAATAACATATTTGTTGTCTCAAACTGCTAAATTGTAGTGTAATTTGTTATGCAGCGATAGATAACAAACTCAAGTCCTAAAACTTTTCTCCAAGTCCAAAACATTTTCTTGACTCCTTTCAGATTGTTCTGCTGACAGAACGATTTTTCTCCTTTGCTCTCCTAAGTGTATCATTGGTGTCAATGGTCTGATTCCTCCTTCGTGGGTGAGGAATGACATCTGTAGCTATGTCACAAATATTTTCATTTGAAATCTGCATGTCATTCTAGATGATAAAACCTTCAGAAAGCCACTACTTTCTACATTCTTACCTCCATCATTTTAATATTCCTTTTGGTTTTCTCCATCTTTTCCTCACAGTAAGTTATTCAATAAATCCATGAGAATTTTAAGGAAGGTTTTGACTCCTTTCTTGGGTAGAATATTTAAGCCATATATTAGTGTTTGTTTTCAGGAAAACCAGTACAATTATGCAACATAAATTCTTTTAAAGCATCTGGGACTTCAGTTCAATTTAAAATCCTGTGGGTTTTATTACCAGAATGAACGATTATAAAATATATGCATGCAAATGAAGAGATAAAAAAATTAAAGGGCATATGAAATTTAATGCACGCTGCTTGTAATTCCATGCCAAAATTGTTGCAAAACACAGTAGCTATGCAATACCATGTAAAAATGTGACTTATAATATTTATAACTTGAGAATGTGGTTTTAATATTCCATTGTCATAGGTATATATTATAAAACAGAGAATTCATTTCTGGTGTTAATATGAGGGGGTGGGGAAGATGAGTTTACCCGAGGCTGTCATCAGTTTTACTGCCAAAATAAAGAGCTCTGTTTTGACTAAGGTGATTCACTCCAATAATACACCACAGTGAAAACCTTATGAAAATGGAGATTGTCTATTTTTGAGTGTTGTTATTCTAAGAGCTCATTTGGGACAAATCTAATTCAGTCAATATTTATTAAGTGTCAAAAATGTGAAAACTAATATACTAAAGGCTCTGGGGGCTAGAGGTGGAAGGAAATAAAATTGAAGCTTACGGTCCTGCTCTCGAGGAGACACAACCTGGAGAAATAGTCAGGAATGTTCATAAAGAGTCTGAGCCAAGATGGTGGAAACTGTTGCAGCATCCAAGTAACAGGTTCCAGATTATTCTCCTCTGCTCTCCTCCACACTGCTGCCTGAGTTTTCCCCCAAATAAAAATCCAATTGTGGGCTGGCGTTGTGGCTCAGTGATAGAGCACTTGCCAAGCATGTGTAAGGCACTGGGTTCGATGCTGAGTACCACATAAAAAAATAAATAAATAAAGATATTATGTCCATCTACAACTAAAAATATTTTTTTAAGTAAAATAAAAATCCAACTGTGATGCTTTTCTTCATAAAACTCTCCAGTGCTTACAAAATACAGCCTGGATTCCTTATTACCAGGCCCTTCAACATTTGGTCTAGATCTCAATCTACGTTTTCACATTCAAATAACACTCTAGAGAAGAACTGGTAAGGGAAAAATTGATTCACCTTGGAAAGACTAAGGACTCCAATACGCTTTCTCAAATAAGTCATGTACATTTACTGCTTCTGTACAATTCATCTTTTTCTAACTTTGCTTCCAATTTAGAATGAACTCCTAAAAAATGAATGGATCACGTCAACCAGGAAGCAACTGGACATTTACTTGCAGGGATTGGTGCAGGAGAAGGAAACAAAAATGTTTTGTTATAAAATAAATTAATAGATTTTAGTGTTATGGTTGGGATAACCATAAGGCTTAGTCCCCAGTGTGACATCATCAATGGATAAACCTAGGAGTGGATTAATAATCTGAAGGCATCCATTACTGAGGTAGAAACTGTGGATGGCGGGGTACTAAGTGGTAGGAAGTAAGTCATTGGGGTCATAACTTTGAAGAACAAATCTTGTCCCTGGCCCTTCCTCCCTTCCTCTCTCCCTGCTTGTGGCTGTCATGTGCTGAACAGCTTATTCCGCCACACCCCTCTGCCATGAAGTTTTTGCCTTGGACCCAGGAGACCATGGACTAAAATCTCCAAAACCATAAGCAAAAGCAAACCATTCCCCCTCTAAGTTGAATTTCTCAGGCATTTGTCACAGCAACAAAAAGCTGACTAATATAATTAGCAAATCCTTTTCCTAACATATTTCCCAGTTCTCCAAAGAGGAGAGCATTGTACTCCTCAGTGTCTCAGGTTTGGGTATATTTTACCCAAGAAAAGCTCTAGGATCATCTGTGAATACAGAGGGACGGTGAGATTTGAAGACAGAGAAGAATGCTTAGAACTCATTAGGCTAAGTCAGCAAGACTTAGCATGGTGGAGATAAGTTGAGAAGGCTTGGGATGGGAAGGCTTTGGGGTTATTTTTATTTTTATTTTTATTTTTTTAGCCAGTGGAGAATTCACCAATGGTGTAGACAGACCCTTCTTTCAAATGTCATTCCAGATAACACAAAATGTCCATTGATAGGAGCGCTGGGAGCATAGCAGATGGTGGGGTCCAGAGCAGCCAACTGGGAGCAAAATGCTAGCCTGAACTCCTGAGGTAGCCAGGAGGTCTACCCAATGCCAGCACTTAGTAGAATGAGTGATAATATTCACAACAGGTGACACCATGGCCTAGAATGGACATTTCCTCCATTGTGCCCCATCAGTGCCTAATAAACCCAGTTTCTTGTGTAATCCCAAAGAGCTGTCAGAGGTTGAGCCTTCTACCAGTCAAATGGTTGGAGGCTCAGAGCCATTTATATTTGATTGACAGGTACGGAGGAATGTACTCAACATCATTCATCATGTTCTAAAATCTCTAGACACTAAACAGGTCAGGAGCTGATTTCAGATAAAAATGCTCAAACCAAAGTGTTTCCAGATTCCTGAGACCCAGTTCATGCTGATCATCATATTCGTGGATCTGTAGATAATGCTCTATTACACTTTATGGAACATTTTTTTCTTCATTCCATCTTCTTGATTTCTCTCTCTTTTAAAGGCACCATTAAAGAGATTCCTACACTGAAGACCACAGGCTAAATCCAGCCTGCTGCCTCTTTTTATTTGGCCTTTAAGCTGTTTTAAATGGCTGGAAAATCAAAAGAATAATATTTTGTGACACATTAAAACTGCATGAAATTCAAATTTCCAGTCATAAACAAAGTTTTATTGGAATTTCCTTTGTTTATGACCATTATTTTATGTATTACCTGTGATCACTTTGCCACAATGACAGAGTTGGGTAGTAGCAACACAGACCACATGGTCTTCAACATCTAAAGCATTTGTTATTTGACCCTGTATAGAGTTTGCTGACCTCATTTTTTATACATATGGAGAAAGGGGTAGTTGATAATACTTAAGATAAAGTGTCACATCCTTTATTAGTAAACTCAGCACCCACCGGAGGGCAGGAAGCAGACAGAAGTCCCCTCCCTTCTGTGCTAAGTGGGGAGATGACAACAGCCCCCATCCCCAAATTGTTCTGCGTGGATAGCTTCTATCCCCATTTAAGGACCTGGAAATAAGATACAATAGAACAGAAATGGGAAAGGTATGCAAAGAAGCCAGAGAGGGCCTAGACAGTTCCCAGGCTGCAGCAGAGCCTGTTTCACTGTCACCTCATATCTAAAGAATGAGTTCAGAGGGCAGGAGGCAGCCCGCCAGGACTGGGGAAGGGTCTCCAACTACCTACCCCACAAAACCCACCTCCCGCCTTGCTACAGAGGAAATGAAGAAAGGGACAGTTTCAGAAGGGGACAGTTTCAGAAGACCAAAATGACAACTTGCCTGGAAAGCTGAGGAGGATGACAGTGGGCACATGGCCTGTCCTGCTGCTTTCAGAATGTATTTTCCAGAGTCGAAATGAGACCACTGAGAAGAATGCTAACCAAGCATGCCCTCAGAGTTGAGCAAATTCTGTATCCTAAGCTTATTGATGTTCTTCAGTAATTATATTCTAGAGAGAGCAACTAGTTTAAATATTTAGGGGGAAGGAAAAAAGAAAATGATTTGGCAATTAAAATATATGCCTCAAGGAACCGTTTCAAAACATCTTTTAAAGTTTCTCCTTTTAACTGAAAATTTTAGAAACTGATATGCATTCACACTAATGCCATTTCGCCATACTCCTCTCTTGACCGTGTTTTGTTTTAAATTGAGTTAGGCAAGCTGCTGATTCAGAACAATACTTAATTGCTTTTTGTGTTCCTTTCATTCTACAAACATTTATTAAGCACCTATTATTTGCAAGGCACAGTGCCAAGTATATAAACAAGTAAAAATAAAATGAATTGTCCCAGCCCCAGAGAGATCTGCAGTTCAGTAGAAGAGAGATAAAAATATTATTAAAAATAACAAATATTGAATAATGGGTAGAAACTATATGGGTATGGCATGCGTCATTAAGTGTAAAGCTGCTGAGCTATTCAGGTTGTGCACAGTGAAAAGCTGAGCCTGGGTGACTAACAAAACGAATTCAGCCCTCCATGTACTCTGTGGAAGGAGGCTTCAGATCCAATTCGAAAATCAGGGATTTTCAAAGCCTAGCTGGAGAAGCGCCTCATCAGAATAACTGGGGAAATAGGCTGAAAGGCACAGCAGCTTGTTCTCAGTCCTGCCAAAGCAGGATCACAGAGACAAACCTGGGATTGTGGGTCTACAGGTGGTTCCTTTTAGACAAGGTTGGATGAGTAGTGAATCAACTTTGCGGTTCATTAGAGTCACCCAGATGCCAATCATGGGGGTGGGATTCAGGCCTCAGTAGCTGTATACTGTTGACACCAATATGCTTCTAAAGCCTGAGAACCCCTGTTCTAACATCCCTGCCCCCATAAATTTACACAAAGAGTAGTAGGCTCTACTTCAAGAAAAATAACTGTATTTTCTCCTCTTCATTTATCTAAGTAAACGTTTTCGTTGAACTTTTTCTTTTTGCGGTGCTGAGGATGAAACCCAGAGTGTGGCACCTGCTAGGCAAGCACTCTACCACTGAGCTACAGGTCAGTCTTTTAAAATTATTTAATTAATTTTACTGGGGATTGAACCCAGGGGCATTCTACCACTGAGCCACATCCCCAGCCCTTTTTATTTTTTATTTTGAGATAGGGTCTCAAAAGTTGCCCAGGCTGGTCTCAAATTTGGAATTCTCCTGCCTCAGTTCCTAAGTTGCTGGGATCATAGGTATGAACTACTGCTCCTGGCCTTCATTTAACTTTTGAGCAGCCCATGTTTCACTTTGGCCCAATACATACTCCAAGGCCTTGGACTTTAAAATAATCCAAACTAGATCCATTCAAATAGCCACTGTGTGAATGTGGACATGTGTGTGTAGATACATGTGTGAACCTATGCATACATGTGCCAGGTACCATGTGAAGAGCTAAAGGAGAAGAGATGAAAACCACAGTCCAATAAAGTCCACAGATGAACAGCAATATGAAAAGTGCCAACATTTATTGTGAGCTAGGGGTTTGGAGGACAGAGAAGTGCCTACTAACCAGCTAGGAATTGGGGTGCCATGGTAGGCTGGGAGGGAAGCCCACTGCAAAGTCTTCTTGGAGAAGGAGATACTTCGGCTCCTTTAATAGAAATCAGCATCATAGAGAAGGAACAGGCAACTAAATTGATGGCCACTGTGAAGACACCCTCACATCTGAGTCATGGGCAGTCTCTGCAGTGTGGCATGCTGTGAAGTGCTCCTGGCCTGGAGCATCACACAGGCCATGCTACCCATCCCTTTATGGCCAAGAAATATCATTATTCTGGCCTAGAGATTCTCAGTCCCAGCACAGATTACAATCCTTGGGGATAATATGAATAATAGTAAAGTCCATTCCTCACCCTCTGAAATCCTGATTTAATGACACGCAGACATCTCTATTTTTTAACAAGCTTCCTTATGATTCCAGGAGGCTGGATGAGAGCCACATGTGGAATCTCAGTAAATGGCACAGCTGGCCTTGGCCACTGGCTGCAGGATGCTCCTGGCTGGCTGAAATCTGTCAGGAACCCACCCATTCCCTTCCTGCCCAGGCATGTGGCCACTTTACTGCCTTCAGAGGGAAGAAGCCTTGGCAGAAGAGTTGCAAGGCCAGCCACTCGCCTGGCACTAATAGAGCTGGGTGATCTCTGGTCACTCCCAGCAGCTCAATATAACACTTCTCCATGCACACTGCCATTCTTTGGGGCAGAAGTGGGGGAAGGTTGGTTGTGGGGACAAGCCATGGAGTGCAGACCCTAGATATATCCCCAAGGGATGCAGTGGGTACATGTCAAAGCCCACTTCATAAATTTTACCATAGCACATATTAGAATTTCTCCCATTAAATGTAGTGAAATGAACTAGAGCATCATAATCAGATGCTTAATGAAAACAATGGAAATGTAAAGAGAAATAGAAATAGAGAACTGACACAGGAGGGAGGCTGGGCAGTTAGCTAAGTGTACACACCAGCTAAGTGATGTCCAGGCCCTACATCCAAACAGTGTGTGATTCAGATCTGTGCCTGAGCGGATGAACAAATTGCTACACGTCATAAATCTTCTAGGTCATCTGCAAACAGTTGAAACCAGGAATGTTAAATCTGTGAATGCCAAGGCTGTGTTCATACATCAAAATGAACATTTATACAGATGACATGAATCCAGGCAAGAGAAATGTGCAGATGCATTTATGTGTAAACGGGCTCGATAAGAATCTATTCATGGAATCTTTGAAACAATATCTCTCTAAACTGCCCACCCTCCCCCGCCCATATTTCAAAGTCAGTTGTAGGTGGAATAAACCGATTTTTCTGACTCAAAATCAGAACATGTGATTGGAAAAAGTATTATTTTCCTGACCTGTATATATACTTAGGAAGAAGAGTTGCCTTGGGCTCCTAAGAGAACAGGAAAGCAGTACTGATGGAGACCCTCACGTGTGGGGAGGCGGGAAGCTTGGTTCACAGTGCACATGGGCCTGAGCAGGCTGCTTCTGAGCAGGTTTCCTGTCTGCTGCCTCAGGGAGCCCTGAAAAGCCGGGCACTGCCCTACGACCAGTGCAGGTGGCCATTGGAGGGTGTGTCTGGAGTGGCAGGCAAAGGTCAAAAGGAAGAGGTCCTCTGAGGACAAGCAGGCAGCTGCACACACATCTAAGAGATTAGAATACACCCCAGGGCGGAGCTGGGGGAGGAAACAAAAGATCTTGTGGGGAGGAATTTTTATGTGAATGTGACTGAATTATAAACCCGAACATGCTGAGAAAATTCAGAAGTGGATTGCGTTTACCTGGAAATGACTGAATTCAAAACCTTCTGCTGAGTAAGAAATTATATTTACTGTAAGAAGATAAAGATTACAAGTTTTGCACATCTGATTGTGATCAAAAAAGTCAAACCATCCCTAGGCTTTTGTTCATTCTCTCCTCCAAAAGCAGGCAGGGTCCTTCCTTTCTAGGAGGCCAGGGAGGGAACAGCAGCTGCTCCCTGAGATCCCCTCCCAGAGTATTGTGGTAGGAAGCAGAGAGCCCAGGCCACCAGCAGGCAGGTCTATCTATTCCCTCAGCCACTCACTTCTTCAGTAACTATTTGCTTTGTGCTCCACTCCCTAATTCTGTATCAGGGAGCCAAGGGGAAGTTTGAGAAGCTAAAAAGAGCCCCACCAGATTCTCTTCTATGTAAAAAAAAAAAAAAAAAAAAAAAAATCCCTTTCAAATACTTTCATTAACAGAGAGATATTTTTTAGAATTAGAATACTCAGGATTAGCATTTGTTCTGGAAACCAGTAAACATATCTCCCACACAACATTGGGCATAGAA
This sequence comes from Xerus rutilus, assembly GCA_028644305.1. NCBI lineage: Eukaryota > Metazoa > Chordata > Mammalia > Rodentia > Sciuridae > Xerus > Xerus rutilus. Next base: position 41,147,200 of record CM053409.1, on the reverse strand, counting down.
CATACACTTGATCTGCTTTTCTAGAAGATGGTTGTATATATTTCCAAAAGTCTTAAAATGCACCTTCTACTATGGTTTGGAAATGATTTGTCTCCCCAAAGTTTCATGTGCGGGAAGCTTGGTCCCCAATGTAATGGTATTAAAGGAGGTAGGACCTTTAAGAGGTGGGGCCTAGTGGGAGATGATTGGGCCTTGACCTCTCTAGTAGAGGGATTGATGCTGGTCTCTCTGAGTGCGTTAGGTCTCATAGGAGTGGATTAGCTCCATCAATGTGAGCTGTTATAAAAGAGCATACCTCATCCCTCACTAACCTTCTGATTCCTATCTTGCCGTGTGGTTCCTCTCGCATGCTCCTTTCATGTGATGTCATCCATCACAGGATCATAGCACCACAAGGCACTTAACAGAGACTAATCAGATGAAGCAGCCTGCTCTTGAATTTTCAGCCTAAAAAACTGTGAATGAAATAAGCCTCTACTTTATAAAGTACCCAGACACAGGTATTTTTTTATAGTAACACAAAACAGACTAAGATGTCTTTTTTTCAGAGATTCCAGTTTTAAGGATTTGCTTAAGGCAATAATTATGATGATCAACATAGCCTAGTGGTTAAGAGCCAGTCCTTAACTACAGAAGAATCTGGGTACATGTCTGGATTCCACCAATCAGCTGAATGAAACTGCATAAGTTACTGAAAATGAATGTTAATGCTTTTACAGGTGAAATGGAGATAATAGCACTGCCCACCTCACAAGACTATCATGAGAATAAAAGGAGAGTGAGCATGTGAATGTGTATCAGTAAGCCCAGCAAGATGTGAAAATGTGATAAACGTCACTGCTGTTCTTGATCTCTATCATTTTGTAAACATAAATAGGATGTTCCAAGTTTGGTCATAATACTACAGTAAAAACAAAAGGCTAAAAATAAAATCAAAATAAGTGATTCACCAAACAAATCATGACACTTCCATGAAATGGCTACTGGGCCTTAATAATGATGTTATGAAAATGTATCTTTGCATATAAAGCTGCTCACAATACATTGCTGAGGGAAAGAAGAGGTTTACAAACTAGCATGCAATCACAATCTGCTTTTTGTTTATATGTGTATATAAATGCATAGAATCATGTGCAAAGACAGACTCTAAGATATTATAAGATGGCTGTCAAGATTATGGATGTTTTTAAATCTCTATTAATTTAAGCCTTTTGTTACTGGATATGTATTGCATTTTTAATCAACAAAAAAAATTCATGAAGTGTCCTTTTCAAAGTACAAATGCTCCTTGGGAAGAAAATAAATTTTTTGTAAAGCGATTATTATCAAAAATCAAGATGGTTCCTTGCAGAAGAATTCCAGTTAATAATGTAGAGCCTTAGCGGTAGAGCACATACTTAGCAATCACAAAGCCCTGGGCTCAATTCCCAGCACCAAACAAGAAAATAAACAATTTAAAAGGGGTAAGGAAAATAGAAAAATGACCATCAGAGCACCTCAGGGATAATCACCACATTGGCAAGATTTACCTATGAATGTTCAAAGGAGGATAAATGCTAGAGATTTACCTATGAATGCTCAGAGGACGCGGAGAATATTTTCAAATCAAAGTATCTCTCCCTTATTAATAGCCAAGGGAAACATAGTAACTTTACAGTGGACAAGCTTGACGGGACAGCATCTTACTGAAGTTATCAAGGAGAAGTTCACTAGCAATGAGCCATATCAACATTATGGGCCCCTGATCAAATGCCTGGCATAAGAAGCACATGTCATTTCTGTGGCATTCTTGCCAAATAGGCAGGACTTTAGTCAAGGTGTGAGAAGACATCACACAAACCCAAACTGAGAAACAGTGTCTAAAATACCTGACCAATACTCTTCAAGAGTGTCAAGGTCATGAAAGACAAGGAAAAGCCAGGGAACACTCATATGAGCAGAGACTGAAGAGACATGACAACCAATGTTGGAACCTGGACTGGCTCCTGGAACAACTAAAGGACTCTTATGGAGAAACAGAGAAAATCCAAATAAAATCAACAGTTTAGCATAATAGTATTGCTTTAATATTAATTTCTTAGTTTTTATAATTGTTATATGGTTATTAGGATATTAACACTAGAAAAACTAGGTGAAACAATATAGGAACTGTTGTCACAGTTTTATAATTTTTCTATAAGTGTAAAATTGTTTCAAAACAAATTTTAAATATAATGCAAGACTGGATAAACATAGGTCTTTGGTACTAGGAACAGGCCTAGACATAAACATTGATGGGGAAATTCCCAAAGGGCCCAGGCAGAAAACATTACAGCCCTAGGCCTTCTCATTTTTGAATAGAAAATGTTATTTTATAGTTTCTTAGGTTAAAATTTGATTAAAACAAACATAAGGGAAGGTATCATCTTCATTTTTCAACACAAACCACAGAGAATATACACAGATACTATCAAAACTCAACATTTCTCTTTTGAATTGCCACTCTTTATAATTTCTTGACTTCAGTTCATTAGTTCAATTCTGTTCTTTAATCTCAAGGATTTCTTTTTCTCATGTTATATCTGTGATTCAAGAATAAATTAAAGATCAAGGACTTCTGAGTTTTAACTACTCCAAAAACTATCTTTATTATTGCCTATTTCTCTCATTAGTCCTTTTAAAATCAGATATGAAATGTTTGTTTCCTCAGTGCCTACAAAGTTGGAATCTGATGCAGAAAGAAAATCACCAACCTAGAAAAGCCAAAGACACAATAGACCTTGTGTCTCCTAAGGGAACAGATGTTCAATGTCTCATTTCAAGCTTCTTGGTAATTAAAACAGGTTGCAACTACAAACACAACTAAATTTATTAGTGTTTACTATGTGTTTACAGCTCCTATTATTTCACGAGTGTTTGTGTGTTAGTCAGCTTTTTGTCACTGTGAATAAAATACCTGACAAGAACAACTTAGAGGAAAGAAAGTCTATTTTGGGTTTACAGTTTTAGAGATCTCAGTCCATGTTCAACTGACTTTATTGTTTTGGGCCTGAGGTGAGGCAGAATATCATGGTGGAAGAGTATGTTACAGGAGAGCAATTTAGCTTTTGGTAGCCAGGAAGCACAGATTAAGAGAGACAATGAAGACAAAATATAAACCCTAAAGACATGCCTCCAGTGACCTACTTCATCTAGTCATGCTCCATCTGCCTATAGTCACCACCCAGTTTGTCCATTTAAACTATTAATCCAGGGCTGGGATTGTAGCTCAGCGGTAGAGCGCTTGCCTTGCATGCGTGAGGCCCTGGGTTCGATCCTCAGCACCACGTACAAAGCAATAAAATAAAGACATTGTGTCCATCTACAACTAAAAAAATATTAAAAAAAAAAAAAAAACTATTAATCCAGAAAATATATTAATTATTAATCCAGGTAATATATTAATCTACTAGTTAGGTTACAGCCCTCAGAATATAATCATTTTATCTCTTGCATTAAAACAGCTTTGGGGAGACACTTTACATTTAAACCATAACATTCTGTCCCTGGACCCCAGAAGCTCATGCCCATCTTACAATGTATTTAGTCCATCTCTAATAGTCCCCATAGCCAACAGTTCTAGCATTTCCCCCAAAGTCCAATTCCAAAGTCTCCTCTGAACCTCAAGGTAAATTTTTGATTCTGAATCCATGAAAAGATTATAATTATACATTTAAATATCCAGTGGCACAAAATAAATATTTTCATTCCAAAAAGGGGAAATAGGAACATAGAAAGAAAGGATGGGGCTAAAGGAAGACCACAATCCAGCTGGACAAATGTTAGGTCTAGCACCACAACCAGCATCTGAGGCACATGGCAGTGAGATGTGATCTCCAAATGGCTTAGGCCCACATGGCGTCTCTCTTAGGTTCTGTCCACAGCCAGCAGCTTTCCTTGGCAGATGTCTCATGTTACTGGCATCTCTTAATCCTGGAAACTTCACTCATAAGCCTTGGATTTTTGTTTTTGTTTTTGTTTTTATCTTTATGCATCACCTTTTCATGTGATGTCTATGGGAAATTTGATCCTGCTACACTTTGCCTGGCTTTCTAGACCTTTCTTTGAAATCTCAGTGGAAATCTCCATGATCTCCTAACTCTAGCATCCCTGCTTTTTTGCAGTACCAGCACCACATGGATGTTGTCAAGGTCTGCCACCAGCTTAAGAAATAGCCAGCTCTCCTTGAACTATGGCTGCAGCAGTCTCTGATTGCCTAGCAGCTGAATTTGGTAAAATAAATCTGGGGAAACAACTCTCTAACCTCCGTGGAATACAGGATATCCCCAAGTTCTCTTAAATGTCTTTACTTTTATACCCTTAAACCTGCAATGTGTGTGGTCTTACTAATTTCTGAGATGCCTTCAAGCCATCTTTTCTGTTATCCTTTGTGCAAAGTACTTGGCTTCTCTTTAGTGGAAAAAAATCTCTTTGGTAACTAGAACTTTCTTGGCCGCAATTCTACATGTACTTCTTTTCTGGCCAAACTGCAAATAGTTAAAATATTTTCTCTCTGTTTTGTGCTCCTGATTTTTTCACAGTAAACCTGACTAAAAACTGTCAGCAATAGTCATGCTACTGCCAGAAGGCCTTGAAATTTTCTCCACCAGATTACTCTATCACTTTTAAGTTTGGCCTCATACAAAGTTTCAGGATGTGGGGAAAATGTAGACAAGTTCTTTGGCATAATATAACATGAATGGCCGCCAGTCCAATTCCCAAGAGAACCACAGTACTCCTCTGAAGCCTTATGAGGACACTCTATTTTCTGCATTCCTATCAGCATTTTGGTGTTCTAAGATCCTCCCAAATCACCTAGTAAGCTCTGCTTACAATTTTAAAGCTTTTATAGACTGTATTTCCCAACTTTTCCCAACTTCTTCCACAAACCAGTTCCAAAGACTTCTAAACCACATGGTCAGGTTAGTCAGAGCAACAATCCATTCATGATACCAATTTTTGTGTTAGTAAGCTTTTCTTCACTATGACTAAGGTACCTGACCAAAAAAGTAACAATAATTTAGAGGAGGGAAAGTTTGTTTTGGGCTCACAGGTTTACAGGTTGTAGGAGCACTCCCCATACCTTCAACCCCTCCCTTCCCTCTTTTCCCATTCTATGGTGATGAAACGTGTGCCCAGCAAAGCGTGCCTCATTGGTTGTAACCTCGAGACCGTGATTGGTCCGAGGACCCTATATAAGCCTCTGTACTTCCTGGATTAAATGGGTTCTGTGCCTCGCTCCAGCAGAGCAGTCTTACCTATCCCTGGAGTCTGGGTGGAGTGACTCCGCGGACCGTCACCCCTAACCTCGTTCCATGAGACCCCACTTCGTATTCCTCAAAGACTCCCTTTTCATCTCCTGGGACCCCAAAGCCTCGTCCTGTGAGACCCCACTTCATCTTCCCCAAAGATCCCTTTTCGTCTCTCAGGACCCCAACTCATCAAGGAGATCCACGAGGCACAACCTCAAACAATAAGAGGTCTCAGTCCAGGTTGGCCTACTCCATTGCTCTAAGCCTAAGGTTATGCAGAACAAGATGGTGGAAGGATATGGTAAAGAAAAGATGTTTAGTTCATAGTAACTGGGAAGCAGAGAAAAAGAGGATGAAATGAAAACTCCAAAGACATGCCCCCAAATGACCTACTTCCTTCAGCCATGCTCCACTTGCCTACAGTTACCACCCAGTTAGTCCATTCAAATCATTAACCATCCTGTATGCATCTGCCTGATTAATCTCCTTAAAGTCTTAATCACTTCACTCTTCAGCTGAAAAATCTTATATGGCTCCACATGCCTTTGAAGTATCATATCAATTCCTCAATAGTCTGGCTTCAACCTGTCTTGTCAATAAAATTTTATTGCCATTTAGGGTGATTTCTGTAGGAAGTAACCAAAACCCCAACCCTAGACAGAAGGAAACTTATCTTCTTATATAACTAACTGGAAGGACAGAAATAGAGCAGGCTTTGAGGTGACTTAATCTAGTAGATTTGGTTCCATTTCCCTAAATGTCAAGGGCTTTCTTTCTTTTTTCTTCCTCCTCCTTTTCCTTCTCTTCCTCGTCCTCCTCGTCCTTCTCCTCCCTTTCCCCTCTCCCTTTGTCAAGTTTCTATACTTCAGCAAAATAAAAACATGAATTCTTTCTTTTCACATTTTGTCCATGGAATGCCATTCGCACCTTTTATATCTATCCTTCAAGGGCCACGTCTTCCATGATCCATCCCAGTTTTCCCCAACAGAGAGACCTTAAGTCTTTCTCTATAATCCCAGTGATATACAGTACAGTGATACAAGTACTTTATACTTGTATCACTGGTCCTTGCTATGACCTGTCATGTAAGATAGTCATTTACATCTATGCCTCAACTGCTATAGTAAACAATAAACTCTTTAAAGGCTAAACCCAACTCTAACTCTCTCCATATCCTCATTTACTCCAAATCCTCATTTAAGCATAGGCATTCAATAAATGAGCCAATCAGTCAACAAAAAAATCCCCTTTGTGAGAAAATCTGCATGCTTATTTGTCCTAAGCCACCATTTTCTCCCTCCTTAATGATGTTCAGGGCCTAATACAAAGACAAGTTTTTTACTTTAAATTAAATGTACAATTCTCATCAAACAATGAAGAGAACTTCCCTTTAAAAAGCATTACGTTTCACAAAAATTCCTAAAACCCGAATTGAAAACAATTAGTGGACACTGGGTATGAAGGAAAACAATCAGCGGGCACTCAAGTGTGAAAAAGTTTTCCACAAAAAATAGAATGCTGAACAGAAGAGTGGCTCCAAATCCAAGCATGCTGGGAACCAGGACAAGTTTCCTCTGTTCTCTACTTACCTTCATGTTACATTTATCAAAGGGAGACACCAAACAAAAGAACAGTCAACTCTTGGCATCACTCACTGTCTAAATTCAGAGACCTGAAGCTAACTTGCTCCAAAGTTGACCTATCCAGAGTAGAATTCAAAAGAAATTTTCAAGGGATATGGTCTAGGGGAAATTGCATGGTGTGTTTACTTTTTGTCCTGTATTAGTGTATTAGTCAGCATTTTGTCACCATGACAAGATCAGAAGAAGAAAAGTTCATTAGGGGGTCATGATTTCAGAGTTTTTGGTCCATGGCTGACTGACTCCATTGCTCTGGGCCTGAGGTGAAGCAGAACATCATGGCAGAAGGGCCTGGTGCTGCTCAGTTCATAGCAATCAGAAAGCAGAGAGAGAAGGGGAAAGGATCTGAGGGAAGACAAGGCCCCTTTCAGGGTGCACCTCCAGTGACCAACCTCTTCCAGCCACGCCTGCCTGCCTACACCCAGTTAGTCTAATTGAATGAAGATAGAGTGATTAGGTTATAGCTCTCATAATCTAATCTCTTCACCTCCTGCACTAGCAGGAGTTTCGAGAGTCACTTCATGTACAAATCATCACATTTTGTCCCTGAACCCCAAAAGCTCATGTCAACTTCACAGTGTAAAAACACATTTAGTCCACCTCCAATAGTCCCTATAGTCTTTAACAGTTCCATCATGGCTCAAAAGTCTGAGTCCAATGTCTCCTCTGAGACTCAAGCCAAACTCTTGGTTGTGAACCCTTATAAAGATTAAAAGAAAATTAAATATATCCAATATACAATGATATGGAGTAAATATTATTATTCCAAAAGGGAGGAATAAGGACATAGAGGGAAGGGATGGGACCAAAGCAAGACTGATATCTAGTTGGGCAAACATTTCTGGCACCTTCTCCTCTGACATCTGCAGCATATGGTGGTAAGATATGATCTTCAAAGGGCTTGGGAAGCCCTGCCCTTTTGACCTTACTGGTTTTAGCTCATGTGGCCTATGTTTTAGGCTTGAATTGTCCACAATCAGCAGATTTCCTCAGCAGAAGTTAAATGTTACTGGTATCTCTTAATCCAGGGAGTCTCCATTCCAGCTTTGACTTGGACTTCACAACTTCATGTATCACTCTATCATCCCACAGAGACTAAAACTCTGCCATACTTTATCTGGCCTCCCAGATCTTCCTTTGAAATCTTGATGAGAGTCTCCATGACGCCTGAACTCCAGCATCCTGACTCTGCAGAATCAGCACCACATGGATGAACCCAAGGTCTACTGCCAGCTCAAGCAATAATCGGGTCCCCTTGGAAAATTTTTATGGTGGATTCTGAGTGCCTGGAAGATAAGCATGGTGAAATGAATTCTAGGAAAACAGTTTTCAAAGCACCCTTATGAGAACAGGGTGCCCCCAAAGTCTCTTAAATGAGTTTTCACTTCTTTACTCTTGAGCCTGAAATGGATATGGCCTTGCTGATGCCCTCAACTTCTCTTTAGTGGTAGTAATATCCTCAACAAACACACCTTCCTTGGTCTCAATTGTACATGCATTTTTCTGGCCAAACTACAAGTTTTTAAATTCCTTATGCTCTACTATCCCCTCCTGATTCTTACAGTAAACCTGACCAAAAACTCAATCCTGTGAGAAAGTCTGCAATATCCTGCCATCTTCTGTATGTCATAGTCTTGAAATGTCTCAATCAGCCTAATCAGCCCATCACCTTTAATTCAGTCTCACAAAAAGCCTTAGGACATAGGCAGAATGCAGTCAAGTTCTTTGCCATAATATAACATGAACGACCTCTAGTCCAATTTCTAAGAGAGCCCTATATTTCGCCTCTGAACCCTCATCAGTACAGTCTTTACTATCTACATTCCTGTCAGCATATGGATCTGAGATCCCACCAAAATCACCCATTAAGGTCTATTAAAATATTTTAAGACTTTTCCAGCCAACGTCTCCAAACTTTTCAAATTCTTCCCACAAATCTGTTCCACAGGCATCTGAACCACATGATTGGATTAGCCATAGCAATGACCCCACTTCTTGATATCCATTTCTGTATTAGTCAACTTTTTGTTGCTATGACAAAAATACCCAATAAGACCAACCTAGAGGAGGAAAAGTTTATTTTGGGCTCATGGTCTTAGTGGTCTCAGTCTATGGTCAACCAACTCCATTGTTCTAGACCAGAGATGAGGCAGAACATCATGGCAAAAAGTCATGGTGAAAGAAGCTGCTCAGCTTATGCTGACTGAGAAACAGCGAGAAGGGACGGGGCCACACGGAAAATGAGCCTTACCAGGATATATACCTAGTGACCATCCTCCTCCAGCCATGCCTACCTGCCTATAGTTACCACCCAGTTAGCCCATTCAAATTAGAATGGACTGGTTAGGTTACAGCTCTTGTAAGCTAATCATTTCACCTCCTGCATTAACACAAGAGTTTTTAGGGGACACAACATATGCAAACCCTAACACTTGGTAAAGTTAGGTCCCTCCCCAGCTACCTCTCTACCCTTCAATATCATTAACCATATGACTCCACATTATAAACTCTACTATATCAGAACTAACAGGAAACTGACAACAGTAACAAAGAGATCAGAAAAGGGTCAAACACAGGAAGTCTAAGTATATGTGGAAGGAGAATGCAATTTTACTTTGGGTAAGATGAGGTAAATTGTCTGGCATTGGAATGCACCCAATCACTCACTCTTCCTAAAATATTTAATATGTTTCTGTCAGGCACTAGGGACTACTTTAGTAATGAGCTTCAAACTTCTTTGCAGCAAACTAGAAAAGCCAACTCTTCCCAAAGTCACCCAGCAGCACAAGTTCTCCCCAAAATGTAGAGTTTGGATTGGGGAGTTTCTGCCCAAAGTCATACCACAGATGTGTCTGGGCCTCACCAAAGCTTGTGGCTATGACAAGCCAGCAGGCCATAAACCATGAATTGAGAATGATAAGGGGAAATTAACTCTATCGTACCTGTGGAAAAGGCTACACAAGCACATCACTGGATTTCCAGTCTAATGTGGAGCCAGCATCCATCCAAACAAATACAAAGTTCTACAAATTGTTGAAAAATCAACAACTCTTCTTAGATATACCAGAGAGGTAAGGTCAGTGGGCAAACCAGTGGCCCAAAATTGGAGAGAAGCAGTGAAAGAGAATGACAACTTACCTGAGCAGAAGACCAAGAGCAGAACCCTCTGCAGGAAGCAGTACTAGGGTAAGGAAACCTGAACTGTAATCCACAGATTGCTGGAGGCCCAGTGTGGACAAGTCTGAAAGATAGAAACTCCAGGGCACCCAGTCTTAGGGAACCTCCACACTTTAGTGAGTTTAACCTCCAGGAGCTACTCAACCTGGTTCTCTCAATGAGCATCAGAGAAAAATGCCCTAGTGTTACCAGAAAAAAGACAGGAAAAGGAACCACTTGCATTCTTTTCTTCTCTGAAAATTTGCTTTTAGAAGAAACTATTTAATGAGATCCTAACCTGCTGGAGTTTCATTAAATTCTAACTTACCTGTGATGAGGTAAATACTTAATTCCAGCTCCCTCTAGCCATCCTGTTTCACCTAAAAGGAAAGGAAATCATCAGTACAACTGGGAAGCACTTCTGAAATTCACAGTCCAGAGGCTCCAGCTCACTAATAGATGGCCACAAGGATTGTAGAACTCTTTTCCTCTGCCCATACCTTATCACTACATTACCAAAGGCCAATTTATAGCAGTTCCAGTACATTATATCTGCCTATCAAGAAAAAATTATGAACTAAACAAAAAGGCAAAACACAGTTTGAAGACACAGTATAAGCATCATGACCAGACTCAGATATGGCAGAATATTGGAATTATTGGACAAAGAATTTAAAACAGCTGAACTAATCCCTTAATAATACAGCAAGGGATCTAATAGCTAGAGTAGGAATCCTACAAGAAAGAGAGACTTTATGAGAAGAGAGAGAGAAATCCTAAGAAAGAAACAAAAAGAAATGCTAGAGATCTTCATTTCTGTAACAGAAAGGAAGAACAGTTTTACTGGTCTCATGAGGAGACTGGACATGGCCAAGGAAAAAACCTCTGAAATTGAATGTATCTCAATCCCTCTGACACTAAACAGAAGAGAAAAACACAAAGCTGAATAAAATATCCAAGAACTGTGGGAAAACTACAAAAGTATTACATATGCATAATGGGAAATATAGAGGAACAAGAAAAAGAGAAAGGAACCGAAGAGCTATTTGAAAGAGAAATTACTGAGAATTTCTTCAAATTAAGCCACAGATCCAGGAAGCCCAGAGAATGTATAATAATATATTAATATATGGTAATAATACACACACCCCAGGTATATTATATTCAAAGTACATAAAATATAGATAAAGAAAAAATCCTGAAAGAATCAAAGCTCAGAATAGAGGAACAAAGGTAAGAATTATATTTATCATCTCCTCAGAAACTAGATAAGAAGAGAGTACAGTGGAATATTTAAAGACAAAAAAAGTGGAAAATTCTCTAATATAGACCATATATCCTAGGCATAAAACATACCTTAACAAATTTAAGGGAAAATGCTATTCCTTCCTCTCAAATGTGCTGCTCTAAAAATTAAAGTATATTCTGAATGTGAAAAACAGACATATCACATATGAGCTGAAAATAAAGTCTCAGTATAAACGGTAGGTCAGAGCATTCATTTGACTATGCTGATCAGGGATACTACCCTAGCAACAAATTTTGGTGGTCCCTAGAGTGATAAATAGAGGCTTAGAAAGGCAACTGGAGCTGCTACAAAGGGACACCAGCTCCTCATTATTCATTCATTCCTGAATCGATTTGTACATCCGACAAATACTTCTTGAGGATCTTCCATTTTTCCAGGTCCTCTTTCCCATAAAAGCTACAGTCAGGAAGAGAGACACATAAGCAAATAATTATCACCTACTCAGATCAGTGCTGTGATAGAAATAAGCACGGAGTTTGGGGAAGGTGGAAGTGACGGACCCTGCTGCAGAATCAGAGCAGTCAGAGAAGTATCCTTGGATGAACGCAGGATGAAAACATTAGAGATGACCCAATCCACAAGCTATTCCTCGCACGCAGAGTGAATGCAAGAATGAGCAGAGGTGCAAGTGATTCCACTTCAAAAATAGTAACAGTTGGAAGAGGACAAGACAGGACTTTTCAGCTAAATGTGGGAATAAACTCACTGCATGAAAACAACCCAAGCTGCTAATCATTGTTTTATTGACAACTGCAACTTCTTTTCTGGCACCCTTCTCTGTCTCTTCAATTCCCTGTTGTTTGTGGGTAAATATCCACCTGCTATTTTACAGTATTCCTTCTTAATTGGCAACCAGCTGCCTCTAAGAAATAAGAGTATGTTCAAGTGTAACTATTTTTTCCACCCCCATCTTATTACAGTAAAAGACTGAGTGGAGGAAATATGTTCTTAAAATAGCTTGCTATTTTAAAAAACAAAACCAGCAATGTGACATAAAGTTAGTGCTGAGAATTCTCTCCAAGGTATCAGCTCAAGGTAGGAAAGATCACAGTTTGATGAATTTCACTGCTTTTCACAAAGCAACAGGGCTGGTCCTTGTCAAATCCTAGGGCCATACAGTTCTTCTCTAAACGTCTGTGCTTAAAGAATTAGCTGCTCCTTGAAGAGTTTCTCTCAAAGTTGTTTTTATTTGAAAATTTTATGGCTCTTGGAATTTTGAGACTATTCAATAGAAAATTTTTATAGTCTGAGAGCTGGAGTTCAGAACCAGCTGGATGCTACCTCCCTGCTCAATATTGTGCTGGTCACATATGCCAGAGAGTAGGAGCACTCCAGAAGAGGGCCATACACATGTGTTTGGACACAACCTTGAGTAAGACCACTATGGCTATTAAAGGAAGCAAAACAGAAACATTCGGGCACCTCTAGTTAAAGGGCAGCTGAAGAGGGAAATCCCTGAAGCAACAGAATGAATAATGGAATTCCAGGCACCTGGTCCATGATGGAGATTGTTCACAGAAGACGGAGTAGTGGGTAGAGGACCATTGCCTATGGCCTGCTAAGTGAACCCTACTTCATGAAGTCCTTGTCATTCACAGTCATGTTAACAAATAAAATAGTTAATTCTTTCATCCAGAAAACATCAAAACTGTGATAAAGTTGTAATAACACCATGTCTTACAGATGTAGCCAATTAAGGTCCAGAGAAATTCGCTAGCCTTATAGTCCCTAAGAACTTAATAATGTAAGGAATGGCACGGTAAACATTCCCAGAATTAAGATGGAATGTTCCCTACAGGTAGCTCTGACCCAGGCCAGTTTTCTGAACCACAAAGGGAGCAAACAGAAGTGCTTTGTAAGAAAGCATACGAGTTCCCTTTAGATCATTTTTTAAAAAATCATAACATTTTGGGATTTTAAAAAATCTACTGAAGTTCAACTTTTCACAGATAAAGAAGAAAAGACCTGAAGGAATACGTGTGACTTCCCCCACTCCATGCTCAAAGTCTATGAAAGTATGTGAAAAAGCCAACACAGAGGCTACAGTCCTCTGAGTCTAACTTCAAGCTATCTCCAACTCTAAGAAAACAAAATGATAATGGGCAACAACAGGAAAAATAAAAATCGCTACTTTTTTTTAAAGATAGGAAACATTTTGACAAACATCTGGTATTTCATAGAAATATTAACCTTGGATTTGTCTCTTGAATTTATCTGCATTCCCAGGCTATCACTGCCCTTGGTTAGGACCATTTATCTGCTCCCTATTACATAAATTTAATGCTTTCAATGAATCCAATGGGGACCTGTAGCTCCAGCTTTCCAGGAATTGTTCCATATTCAATGCATCCATATCTTTCTTGGTTTTATAAATTCACTAGATACATGAGAAAATATATTTCTTCTCCTCAAAAAAAAAAATCTGTCTGAGGCTGTAGCTTAGTGCATTTAAAACACTCTGAAGAAAGAGCAGGAAGAAAGCCAGCTGGAGAACAGGCAGGCCTCTGGCAGAATTCTTGGAGCTCAAGTGCACGTGCACACAGGCCCCACCTCCTACTGCGGCCGTTAAATATTTGCTCTGGGTTTGACCTGTTTTCACTTCCTGACACCTGCTTCAGTCCTCTCTCTCCTTAAGAGCCCATCCTTGGTTAAACACACCAAAGGTCGTCACCCATCATTCATCTGTTATCCCTGCCCTGTATCCCGTTTCCTCTCAGCCAGTTCCCGATCGCTCACTCTCTGCCACAGACTTCAGCTTCTACTCCTGTGTTGAGGTTCTCACATGTGTGGGACTACTTGGGGCAGTTAATTCTTTTTTAAATTTAATCACTGCCCTTTTATTTTGCCCAACAAATACATGTTTAAAAAACTACCACCATCTACCTTTACTTTGTTTAATAAATAATATTTTTGAGGATGCTGGTTTTTTTTTTAAATTGCATTTTAATTCAAAAAAGAGTAAGACGCTATCTGGTTATTTTAAATTGGCTTGATGAAAAACTTAATATTTGTCCTTTGTTTTCTTATTTCTGCTCAGTTGGATGAAAATTTTGCCCTAGACCTGCATTTGAGAACAACTGTCCAAAGTCTAAAATTCAAATTCCTTCAAGGGCCAGGTCAGTACAAATTACTGAATCTGCATTCAGGGCAAGGACTCAAATACAAGGAGACATTGACCTCAGATGCAAAACTCAAGTGCTGCCAACAAATTTAATAATTGAGATAAATAACATTTTAGTAAAGAAAATGGATGAAAACAACCATCCATTTTGAACAAAATATCTAAATTTTAAATAAAGACAGGATCAATATTGTTTTAGTCAGCTTTTTCACTGCTGTGACTAAAAGACCTGACCAGAACAATTGTAGAGGAGGAAAGGTTTATTTAAGGGCTCATCCACATACAGCCAGCTCCATCAGAGGGAAGCAGCTCACATGATTATCAGAGAGCAGAGTCTCTACTCCCCAGATACAAAGTATATACCCCATAGCCACATCCCCAATGAACCACTTCCTCTAGCCACATCCCACCTGCCTCCAGTTACCACTGAGTTAATCCAATCAGGTGATTAACTGATTAGTTAAGGCTCTTGTAACCCAATCATTTCTTCAATGAACCTTCTTGCATTGTCTCACACATGAGCTTTTGGGAACACCTCACAGCCAGACCATACAAATATTACACTGATTTGCCTGCACATGAATGCAACCCACAGTGGGAACAGTAGAAATTGAGAAAGCCTGTCCTGAAAGCACTGGCACTCATTAGGAAATGCACAGGGGCCAAATGTGCAATGTCCAGCCCAACATGGTCTACCAGGGTGTGAATAACAAGGCCTCCATAGAAGACTTCCTTCCAAGGCCTCTCTAAGGAACGTAGGCAGCTCAAGGTAGACCAGCCAGACCTCTCAGTGCAAAAGGAGTTGACGCACTTTGTGTAGAATGAGATGCATGAAGAACTTAAGTCTGAAAATTCTCCAGGAAGGAGGGACAGAGACTCAGCCTTTCAACACCTGCTATGAGTGCCAAATGGAGATGATGTCCACTCTAAAGGGTGAGCTCCATCCAGAGACCCCATTTGCATATCAGCAAGAAGAGCCAATGCTTTTTGTTGGCCCTTTGTCTTCCTACCTCTGAGAGAAAGAGAAAGGCCAGTAAAAATGAGCCATGTCTGTGTCTCCCAATAAGGCACTGAGACTGTAAAGCCACTCTGTTCGTGGTCTAATAATAATGGCTCCTATTATTTGAGTTCTCCCAGTCCTCAGCACTCCAAACCCATTATCTCACTTCAGTCATAACATTTCTTTAACTTATGTATTATCCTTTTTTCATGATAAAGAAACTGAGGGTCATAGTAATAGTGCTGGGACTTGAACCGAGATAGTCTGCTTCCAAAGCCTGCACACTTAACCACTTGCTACACTGTCTCTTAGGAGTTAAGACAAGCAGGAAGCACTTACCCAAAATAATATTGATGGAAAAGTTTCTACAGAATATGCAGTCTGTCAATTCCCCCAGATATTTCAAATTTAAGCTTTGGATCCAGTGAGAGCACTAGTGATCTGTCTAGTCATCTGCTTGGTGAAGGACATTATAATCTAACGCTAAGAACAAAAGGAATCTAGCACAAAGATGCTGTTGAAAGTCCCATCCACTTTGCTGACACAGTGTCCCTACCAGGACCTATGAGAAAACATTTCTTTTTTTTTTTTTAAATGTTTATTGGAAACATTTCCAACATAAAATGTTGGAAACCCTATGATCAAAAAGGGTGGTAGCAACACAGCAACTAGCAAAGACATGCTATGATCAGAATGAAGACCTCACGCTCACAAAGAGAAAAATTGTCATGGTCACTTCAGACAGCATTTAAACCACCCTGAGAGCTTGCTACCAAGAGAGAACTTTGGAGGGCTGCTGAAGCCAATCGGGGTTTGAACCTCAGACCTCTTGACAGCAAGACCCAATCATTCACATGTCCATCCTTCTGTCCCATGAGTCATGATCGTACACATGCACGATGAGGCTGTTTTTACATTCATTTTCCTCACTGGCTTCCAGTGGGTAGCTATGAATTATAAGTAAGCTTTTAGGTACCAAGTATATCCCATGTCTACAAGTTAAGTGACTGCTCTTCTCAGGGCCTCCTAAATGTTCCAAAGCTACTCCTGTTCAAGTCATTCCACTCTTTAGTTGTTGATTCAGTAATAGAGACCTAGCAAAACGGGTTGATATAATCACATAGACCTGCAAAGCCCCTGTTCCAAATGGTCAACAAGGAAACAGACACCAAAGAAGAAAATAGTCATATGAGAAGAGCTCCAATACACTGAGGAAGCAAATCCACTCTAAATTCTGTGTCCTTCTTGGATCCTGACTGACACACCAACAGGCATTGTATCCTCTGCCTACGTAGATATCTGAAGTTTCATATGTGATCCTTCCAGCACTTTTCGTCAACAATCACATCTGCCACTAAAAAAAAAAAAAATCCTATGCTAAATTGGAAATATCTGAAGACCTTCATGTTTCTGAATTAATCATCCCACTAACTAGTATTAAACAGTCATGTGTTCGTCCCTGTGGTAAGCTGATGAGTGAAGCCACAAAACATCATCGCTGCCCTCAAAGACTTACTCTTCAGTTATAAAGACATGCAACTTACTAAAAATTAAAGCATCTTTATGATTAAAGCATTTGGCTTTAGCAAAAAGCTCAAAGAAGGAAGGAAACACCAAGAGCGGGTTTTGTTAAAGCAAAAAGAGAATTTGAGCTGCACCTTAAAGAAGAGGTAAAATTTAATTAAGAGCAGAAAATGAGAAACTTGTTCCAGGCTGGAGAGAAAAGGCAAGTTGTAGCCACAACTAGGCACAGTAGTTCTGAGCTGAGACTGGAGTTTTCACCTCTCTCTGGTTGGCTTAGGAGACAGTGATCCTCCAGGGAAGAAAAAGCAATTCCCCCCAGACCACACAACTTAACACTTTTGCAGAAACAACTCTGGGTTTCCTTTCTTTGTTTACCAACTGGACTTCATTTGATTCTTTCCTCTTCCAAGTGGGTCTTGCTATCCCAGTTATACTCTGTGCTGTAATTTTGAAAGCACATCTATTGGATTTTGCAAGGAATATTCTAAACAGTTACTACATATTTTTCAATGTATGGCCCTTCCAGATAGTTGTGCCACAAGAACTGCTGTTTATCACCCTCTGCACTGGGATGAGGATACAGTCTCTAATTATAAAGTAATGTGATACAACTCCATTTTCCCCATTGTGCCTCTAGCTACTTAGGAAATCTTCATTTTTCTTGGATCTGAGGAGGGAATTATCTAAGGAATGGAGGAATACAGCTTATCCTTGGGGATGGGGGCAGGGAGATAATTGATTCATAGCCAGTAGACATTTAGTCTCAAAGCAACTAGATGCTCCGGAAGCAACTAGAGCTAACTAGAGCCTCCGTTGTCCTGCCAAGCTAAGGGTTTTAGAAACACCAGGGAGAGGGAAACAGCACATTTTGTTTCTTCATAATAAATCTCCCATCTTATTGTCTGAGACATTTTGCTCTCCTGAGGACTCAGGCCTTGCTTCTTAACCTATTCCAACTGAGCTCTTCCTTGCCTACCGCCCTTTTCCATTAAATTGGTTTGCTGGGATCCAAAAGAGGCAACCTGCCACATCAAGCTTTCTATTTTCTCTGAACCCCTCCCCCCATCTCATTTAGACCTTTTTTGTCTTCCCCTTCCCCACCTCCCATGCTGGTCTTCCTCAGTCATCCACCATTACCCACGAGATCTCTTTCTATAGGTCTTCAGAGAGAAACAATTCCTGGATTGGATTTGAAGCAAAGCATTACGAGATTCTAACTCAATCTCAATTACTATTTGGCACTACATTTTATGAGTGAGAAATGCAATAAAATACAGATTTCTAAATTTAACTAGCATTATATAATGCAGTTATTTATTACAGAAGGCTGTTGTTTATATATCGCCTGAGCTATTGATTAGTATGAAAAAAATCAGTGTACAGGAAGCCATATAAATCGATCAATACTTAAAGTGATTAATCAAATATCTAATTTGTTTCCCTGAATTTTCTTCCAATAACCATGGTTGTATCACCCAATGTACCAATGGACTATAATTCAAATCCACATATCAAAAGCAGAACAGAACCTAGCAAGAGAGACAAAGAAATGTCTTTCTCATTCTGTTGTTTGAAATGCTAAAAAAAAAAAAAGGCCATTAAAGCAGAGTAAACTATATTTTTCTCCCACATACCCATCCTTACTTTGCTCCCTCCTCTAATAACCATAACTGAAACCACTTATGGATTACAATTATCCCTCATCGTTATTGCCCATGTTATGACGAAGCTGCTACCCATTGCAAATGGTGTTTCTGAAAATGAAAGATGCTTTTCAGAGAGATTTTTTTGTTTGTTTGTTTTTTGCTTTATAGGCTCCTTCAGGCAGAATTGGGGGTGAGAGCCGAGATGGAAATTCAGTCAGGAAAACAATTAACTAGCACAGCTTCACTGCACAGTAACATCAAATCATACAGCAATTAGAGCTCTGCAAAACTCCCGGTTTGCTTTCATGCACATTTAAGGATGAAAACTGATATGTACACTGAGTTGATGCTGGACTGCAAATGAAAAAATCAAAGAGGTAAATATTATAATATGTCATTCTCTGCCTAATCGCATCTCAAGAATGGCAATTTGGGCCAAGAGTATTTTTAGTCTGTACAAAAGAAAATTCACCTCTCTCCTCAAGCTTTAGTAGATGGCTAGAGAATTATCTAACATTCCTTTATATTTTTCTCCACATTGAATATTTTTTAAAAAATTAACATTTGCCAAAAACTACATTACATTTGTTGGTAAACACAGGGATTAATTAATCCATCATCCTCAAAGATTACCAAAGCCTTAATTGTTAAATCCAGGAGAGAAATAACTGAAGCTGCAAAAATAGCAAAGCAACTAAGCTTTTAAAAATGGACAGGAACTAGGCACAAGGGCACGCACCTGTAATTCCAGCAACTCAGGAGGCTGAGGCAGGAGGAGTTGGAGGCCAGCCTGAGCAATTTAGCAAGACCTTGCCTCAAAATAAAAAAATAAAAAGGGCTGGAGATGTAGCTCAGTGGTAGAGCACTTGCCTAGCATGTACATGGCCCTAGGTTCTGTCCCCAGCACCACAAGAAATAGAATTTAAAAAGAAAAAAATCTACCAATCTTTGCATTGTTAAGCTTTATCATGCAAAATACCAGTATAGGTTATATAACCAGCAATATTTTCAATTTTTCTTTCCTAATTGAGTGTTTTTCCCTTGGATAGTTTTTGGTACACTAGGACTTCATTTCTAAACAGCAGGAATTTCCCAATACAAAGCCATCCACCAAGGCTCATTTTCCCTGCCTACTTCTGAAGGTTTTTCCATCATTAGCTTATGGGTTCAACAAAGCAAAAAAGGGTAAGGTGTCTGCTCCCTTATTTTTTAAAATAAACTATCTTGGAATAATTATGGATTTACATAAAAGTTACAAAGGGAGTACGGAGGGTTCTCAAATACCCCTCACCCAATCTGTCCTTTTTTAACATCAATTATGACCATGGCACAATTGCCAAAACTAAGAAAATGGCATAGATAGGTGGCTATTAACAGACTCAGACTTCATTTGAATTCCACAAGCTTTTGCATTACAGCCCTCTTTCCATTCCAGGATCCACATTATGGTACAATGCTGTACTACACTGCATGTCACCTGATGCCCAGGTCTGGACAGTTTCCGTCTTCCCTTGTTCTTCATGACCTTGACTATCTTGAGTATTGATCAGGTATGCTGTAGAACCTCCTTCAATCTGTGTCTGTCTGTCATTTTTCTCATGATGAGACTGGGGTGATGAGGTTTCAGAATGAGTAACAGACAAAAGTGTCCTTCTTCTCACTTCCTATCAGAGGGCACTTGATACCTCTGTGACATCACCAGTGACATTAACCTTCATCCTTGATTAAGGTAGTGTTTGCCAAGTTTCTCCACTGTAAGTTGACTATTTTTCCATTTCTTTTGTTTATTCTTGGACAAGAGTCACTGAGTCAGTCCCATACTCAAAGAAGGGAAGGTCTAGAGCTTTCCTGAAGGGAGACTCTCCCCATATCATTGGGAAGGGAATCTCTAGGAATTATACTGTAAGAAACACTGTGTTGCTTTCAAGACCTTTTTAATAAACTAAATTCAATATCCATGAAAACATGTCAAAAGGTCAGACACCCAAGGCCAGACACCCACTCACCAGCCCCTACCGGGACTTGATGTGTGTTATACAAACCAGGTTTATTCATCCCAAACAGTTTATGAACAAAGCAGCCGTTAGAAGATGTGGCTGAAGCATTTTGGTTTTCTAGCAAATGTTACAGTCAGTCCCCAACCTTACTCACCCAAATGATTACCAAAAACTGAGGAAGTGGTTATTCAAACCCTGTTTGAAGGCTCCAGTTGATCATCCAATGGCACTCTGAAGATGGCAGATGGGCCATTTTCCATAGCTGTGACCTCCATCGTAACTGCTCCCTCTTTAACCATTCAGTAATCATCAACCTTTATCAAGTACCTACCATATGCCAAATGCTATGCCCTGTCATGGAGCACCAAATGAAGAGAAAGATTACCATACCCAACAAGGACCTCAGAGAATAGTGGGTTCTGTGTGAAACACACTGATGGGGTGCATAGGGAGTACAGGGAGAGAGGAAAGATTGAATAGCTGTATAAAGACGCAGTTCCACCAGGGACTCAAAAGCTGTTTCCCAAGCGCAAAGCTTGAATAGGGAAGGGTAGAGAACATGAACAAAGGATAATACAGGATAAGGGGAACCTGGCGCAAAGACACTAAGAGGTGATGTCACAAGGTCACACACGTTCTGTGACCAGATGATTAGGGGTCAACAGTTTCTTATTTAATAAGATCCTTGGAAAAGTCATGTCCCCTGGAAGAGTCCCCAGTTTGCTTGCTTTTCTCCATAGTTTGTAGGACAGAATAATTTATCAAATGAAACATGGAAAATACTTTAATACTGTTTAGCATTCTGTGAACATGCCAAAAGATTACAGCTGAAATCTCACCCAATGGAGGGGAGAAGGAAACAGAGTAGAACACACATTGAACCAATAAGTACCAAGCTTATGTCATCTCCAAACACTATGCTAGGTACCCTGAAAATATTCTCTTGGTTTTTTTTTTACAGAATGTTTATTATTACTTTCACAATCTATAGATGAGGAGACTCAGTCTTAAAGGTTACAAAGCAGGTTAAGAAAGTAAAATTTGAATCTAGTACTTCCTTATTCCAAGACTCTTCCCACAGTAGCAATCCATTTTCCTATGGATGGTGAATTTAAAATAGTATGGAATGTGCTCTGTTTTGTCTTTTTGTGTGTGTGGTACTGAAGATTGAACCCAGGGTTGCTCTACCACTGAGCTACATCCTCATCCCTTTCATATTCTTTATTTCAAAACAGGGTCTCACTAAGTTGCTGAGGCTGGCCTTGAATTTGCAATCCTCCCACCTCAGCCTTCCAAGTCACTGAGGTTATAGGTGTGTGCCACCACGTCCAGTTGTATACCCTATGTTCTTAAATCCAGTTGTATACATTCTGTTCATGGATAGAGATGATTGCATGGTATTGACAAGACCATGGCGACACTGGGTCTACCTGTCCTCTTCATTTCCTGCAAGGCCATGGTGCAACAGCTGCTGCCACCCAGCACACAGAAAGCACCAGGTGACAGTATTTAGGGGGGAAAGCCAGTGCGAAATTAGCAGGATCTTAAGAATCAGATCTGGAGCTCCAAGCCTAAGTCTGGAGAGTCACTACAGGTTAGCTCAAATGTGAATTAAACTCTGAAGGTCTCAGAGGTCAGAATGCAGGAAAGAATAGGTAGGATTTTCAAAGAACAGAGTCTGTGAGACTAAAAAGCAGTGGCATGGGGCTGGGACTGTGGCTCAGGGGTAGAGCGCTTGCCTCGCATGCGTGAGGCACTGGGTTCGATCCTCAGCACCACATAAAAATAAATAAAATAAAAATATTGTGTCCATCTACAACTAAAAAAAAGAGGAAAGAAAAATTTAAAAAAAAAAAAAAAGGCAGTGGCATGTCAAAAGAGGCTGGGTGTTAAGCCATTCAAGAGTCAAGATTAAAAATCTGATAACAAGTCTAGGTAAGTGAGAGCTGCATTCCTATGAGCCTCTGACCCAGACAACAGTCAGCATATGACTTTGTCAACCACTCAATACGCAACTTGGTTTTATGTGTGTTTCCATTTAAAGACATCTTATTCAATGTGTTGATTCATTAACACTGAACTCATGACCAGCTGCATGTCACTCATGCCTTAACAATACTTTCCTAATACACATTTTCTCCATAAGGTACATCGCAGCTCTTATGCTCAGGAACATGGGGCACAGCCCTTCCACACTATACTCAGGTACAAAAAGCACCAAAATGCGAAAAGTGTGGCAATGATTAGATGTGGGAAGGATGCCCACTCGTAGTATGAGAGATGAAATGAGAAGGTAGCATGTCCCTCCATTTCACTTCTGCTGCGGACGTGCATGTCAGATGACCTCAATTTTTCACACCTCTGCACACAGCCACAACTGACCAAGAAAAAAAAACAACTAAATGTTGATTTGGAGTTACAAATAAATTTAGTGAGTAGGCAGATTTCCAAATACAGAATGATGAATAATGAGAATTGACTGCATGCATGCACACACACACATTTCTGAAACAAATGACAAAGCCTGGCGCGGTGGCACAAGCCTGTAATCCCAGCACTTAGGGAGGCTGAGACAGGAGAATCGCAAGTTCAAAGCCAGCCTCAGCAATGGCGAGGCGCTAAGCAAATCAGTGAGACCCTGTCAAAATAGGGCTGGGGAAGTGGCTCAGTGGTCAAGCGCCCCTGAGTTCAATCCTCGGTACCAAAAAATAAAAAATAATAAAACAAATGACAAAATGAGAATAATTCCTTCATATAAGTCAGAGGAAAGATGTATTAATTACTATGTAAGGAGATTTTGTAAATTAAGAAGGCAAATGACCCAAGAGGTGGAAAAATAGCAAAGGGCTTATTTAGGCAATTCATGCTTGGAGAAACACTTTTTTAAAAAAAGCTCATGTCGCTCTCTGGGTATGGTGGTGCATGAGGGTAATCCCAGTGCTCAAAAGGCTGAGGCAGGGGGGTTCACAAGTTCAAAACCTGACTCAGCAACTTAAAGAGGCCCTAAGTAACTCATTGAGATTCTGTCTCTAAATAAAAAAAATAAAAATGGCTAGGGATCTGTCTCAGAGTTTAAGTGCCCCTGGGTTCAATTCTCAGTACCAAAAACAAAAACAAAAAAAACTCATGTCTAGGCTGGGGTGTAGCTCAGTTATAGAGTGCTTGCCTAGAATATACAAGGCCCTGGGTTCCATTCTTATCACAACAACAAAAGTTCATCTCACTTAGCCAGTAATTCCAATTTTAATAATTAATCCTAAAGACATATATTAGGGATAAATGCAAACCTATGTCTCTTGACATTCTTTTGTGCATTTTCATAAAAGTAGGGTGAAATGTGAGAAAATCTTATTATTAGTAAAAACAAAACATTGGTTAAATATATTGTGACATACCCAAAGAATGAAATACTGTACAGACACTTGAAATGTTAAATTATGCCTTGATATGATACACTATGTATACTTTTATGTATGCTAATTTATCTTTATAAATTAAAGATTACATGTTAGGGGGAAGAAACACTTTTTTAAAAAAAGCATATGTCGCTCGCTGGGTATGGTGGCACATGAGGGTAATCCCAGTGCTTGGAAGGCTGAGGCAGGAGGATCACAAGTTCAAAGCCTGACTCAGCAACTTAGAAAGGCCCTAAGTAACTCATTGAGACCCTGTCTCTAAATTTAAAAAAAAAAATGGCTGGGGATCTGTCTCAGAGGTTAAATGTCTCTGGGTTCAATCCTCAGTACTAAAAAAGAAAAAATCTCATGTGTAGGCTGGGGTGTAGCTCAGTTGTAGGAGGGAAGGGAAGGGAAATACTAGAGAATGAGACTGGTCAAATTATATTATTATATTGTGTGCATATATGATTACACAATAACAAATCCCACCACTATGTATGACTATAATACACCAATTAAAAAATGTGGAAAAATAAAAATAATTTAAAATTACATATTATCATATACAATTTGGCACAATATATTTATAAGTGAAAAATTTTTTATTCAACATTTACATCATGAGCCCTTTTTTATGGATCCATAAATACATTCATCAACATGTTAAAAATAATTAATTTTCTTGATATTGGGGATTGAACCCAGGGGTGTTCTACCACTGAGCTACATCCCCAGCCCTTTTTATTTTTTATTTTGACACGGGGTGTTGCCAAATCACTGGGGCAGCCGCAAACTTGGCAATCCTCCTGCCTTAGACTCCCAAATCACTGGAATTACAGGCATGTTTGGCTAAATATCAGCATTTCTTAAAACCTCTTATTTCTATTTTTATTCCTATAATTACCAAATACAGCTTTTGAAATAAAAATAGCATTTTAATATGAATGTCACATAGCAGCAGTGATCTCAGCATTCTTGATTTAAGAGGGAAAGCTCATCCTTTCCTCAGCACTTCTAAGATACTTAAGCATTTTTACTGTCTCAAAGAATTGGTTGAGCTAAATAGATTAATTGGTTTGATAAGGAAAATGACCTTTTATGGCTGATTTATGAGAAATTGTGGCTCTCCTTATATTTCCTTTTGCAGCCTTCAGGCATATGCCCAGCTGTCTTCCAGTTCTGCTGTGAAATCTCAGGCTGTAGGCTGAGCTTCACACACACGGGACCACACATGTGGATGAGGACATGATAAGAGGGATTTTCCTGCTCTGTGTGCAGAGAGTAATATCATCCCGCCCTTCAGTGTGCTGTGGGGCTTTGGTCGTGTTGCAGTGTGCCATTGGCACAGCTTTACTGCAAGGTTATCAGTTTAGCTGTTGGTGAAAGTGTGGTAATAAAAGATGAAGTCTTCTGCTCTGGCATATGGAGCCATTGCACTCACTGTGAATGAAACCATACTGCCTTTTCTTCCATGATATTAGAGTCCCTAGAAAAGCTATCTAGATTTTTATGTAGATATTCTGATTCCCAGAGCTACTCTTCTCCCTCCAACTTATGGGACAAAATCCATACCTTAATATTCTAATCTAGAGGATCTGTATCTTTTGGGGATAGGGCTCCAGGTGATTTGTATGACGATGGATAGTGCTTCAATAGCAAACACTTACTGAGCAGCTTCTGTGATCACTGTGCAATGAGCCAGGTATGGCAAGAGAACTGTGTCATCAGCACCCTGAAAAACACCTGATGCCAAGGGGAGCTCATGATCTCCCTAGGTTACTATCTTCCCTCCAGGGAACTCTCTGTCATGGGCATTCCATTATCTATGCGGATCTTCCAGGCTGCATTTTTCTTTCTATTGAGAGACTGAGAACTTACCGCAGAATTTTCAGGATTTGTCTTATTGGATTGAAGATGCAGATCTGCCTGTCATAAATTCCAGACACAGGGGCATTTACCTGGACTCTCTTAGGTCTAAACTCTTTCAAGACCTAAAGACATTTCAGAGCCTAGGTGTGTTCTCCTTAGGATGCCTAAAAGCTTGGTGGGTTCTGAGTGTATTGATTATTATTACATGCAAAGATGCTGAGAAATTTTCTCTCCAAATGAATACAAACGGGTGACAAACCCAGGTCTGGGAAGTGAGTGTTTTTGTAATTAACATGGTAACTGGGAAGTTGCTACAATACTCTATGTTGTGATGAGGAAGGATAAAGAAGCAAGTAGATAATGACCATGTAAGATGTAGGTTGTCTATATATATATGAGATTCAGGATTCAGTGTAACAGTGTAATAAATGCAACTTCAGACAGACTAGGTTTCATTCCCTGCTCTGCCACTTACTTGCTCAATGATATTCGGCTTCCTACATAATATCTCTGAGCACAGTTTTATAAATGAAGAGGCCAATGAAATAATACCAACCTAGTAGGGTTGCAGTGAAATTAAATTAAATTATGTATAAAGTGTGCAGTAGCAGGTACTCACTTAATCATACCTCTTAAAATTTTAAATGACTTTGAAGAAGAAGAACTTTCTGCTTTACCTAGAATTGCTTGTATAGAGTAAATCATGTACCGAGGAAGTTTTATTGAACTGCTACTAAAAGCCAGGCTGACAGAACCAACTGGGGAGTGTGGTGGGCAGAGGGTAGGAGAGGACCCAGCCCCTGGGGCAAGGAGTTCACAGTGTCATTCTAGCAGGAGGGGACCAGGATATTACCAAATAAATACGGTCAGTGAGACAAGTCTATAATAGATGTATGACAGACAAATCTACAGCAGGGGTTGATTAATGCCTGATTGATGTGTTGGGGTTGAGCCTCCAAGAGGCCCTGAGGTGTGAGCTGATGCTCAAAGAGTGAATAAGAGAATCCTCTGACAAGCAGAAACAGAATTATTTGATCATGAACAATTAATGGGAGCCCCTACTGTAGCCAAATGCTATGTACTTGGAAGATCATCAGTAAGTATTTAATGAGCTTACCACATAAGCAAGGTAAAAAAGACACATAGTGGAACACACAAATAAGACACTAATTTCATAAGTCTCAGCAACTAATGTGTGAACACTTAAACATTTTATCCAACTCATCTTTGTTTCTTTGTCAAGCTCCATACCTCTTGAGGCAGGAAGTTTGATCTGTTTGTGTTCTAGTTCTCCATTTATAGTTAACTTGGTAATATTTTCTCCTTTTTTAAAAAAAAAAAAATTACTTTTCACATTCAGGATCATACTTCTTCCCCATCCCTTTCCAGGAATCCTCTTCTTGCTCTATACAAAAAAACTCATTGTGCCTACACTAGTATAAATTTTAGAGGCAATGTTTGCAAGTGTCCAAATACTAGGCACAGAGGATGCCCTCTGACAACAGACTTCAGCTGCTTTACCATTGCCTGGGTCAACAATACTCCTGGTATCCTCTTATCTGACCAAAAAGAATGTCCCCTTTTATACAAGGAAAATAAGTTGTAACACGTTATACAATAGCATGCAGAAAGACAAGTTTCCTCCTACTCCCGATAACTGGATGTCCAAATCCCACACTTCCGCTGCCAACAATTGTACAATTTCTTCAGCCAAACAGAGCCCATTCACTCTCCAGATCAGAAAACGGCTCAGACTTCA
This sequence comes from Xerus rutilus, assembly GCA_028644305.1. NCBI lineage: Eukaryota > Metazoa > Chordata > Mammalia > Rodentia > Sciuridae > Xerus > Xerus rutilus. The sequence continues at coordinate 41,119,511 of CM053409.1, read as the reverse complement.
GCCAGCTCGGGTGAAGCTCTCTCTTCAAGTACAGCACAATGAGACACAATGTGCTTGAAATTTCTCTGGATAATTATGAATTTGACATCCATAAAATTTTAACCATGGCAATTTTACCCAATCAATTGTACTTGATCCATTTAATAGTTTTAAGGAATCCACCATTAGTTAAGAAGGCTTTGGGGAGTCCCTAATAAGTTACTTAAAACTTCAGGATTCAAAAGATTTGAACGTAGCCTGGCACAGTGGTGCACGCCTGTAATCCCAGCACTTAGGGAGGCTGAGACAGGAGAATCGCTAGTTCAATGGCGAGGCGTTAAGCAACTCAGTGAGACCCTGCCTCTAAATAAAGCACAAAATAGGGCTGGGGATGTGGCCAGTGGTCGAGTGCCCCTGAGTTCAATCCCTGGTACCCAAAAAAAAAGGGTTGAATGTGCCAGCACAAGATCACTGGCTATAATTTTGACCACAGTTTTAAGATAATGGTATCTGATTAACCTTAAAATTTAGTAAAACAGCCAGGCATGGTGGCGTACGACTATAACCCTAGTGGCTTGGGAAGCTGAGGCAGGAGGAACATGAATTCAAAGCCAGCCTCGGCAAGGGCGGGGCCCTAAGCAACTCAGTGAGACCCTGTCTCTACATAAAATACAAAATAGGGCTGGGGATGTGGCTCAGTGGTTGAGTGCCCCTGAGTTCAATCCCTGGTGCCTCCCCAAAATTTAGTAAAACAGTAGCAACTCTAGTATATTAACAAACAACTAAGTAAACCATTTGCTTACATCAAAGGTGAGGTTGAGGAGCTTAGACTGGTGTAAGTACTTGACATAGTTTTCATAGTCACAGTCTTCAAATTATCCAACTATAATCTACTCAGTGTGTAATTAGGTGGTAGAAGATCTAAACAGCTCTGGTTAAGTAATAATGATGAACAGGAAGATTGGAAAACAGAAAATGAGCCGCAGCTGACAAACCCAGGAAATGCTTCCATGTTCACTTTTTGTTTGGTCATATCATAGTAGAGGGAGGGAGGAACGGGGAGTGACCAAAAGAATCTCAGAACTTTAGGATTTTCTCCAGGATCCACAGAACTACGGACTTCCAGGGCCCAGGCATGAGAAATCTCAAGTTACATAAGCCTTGTGGTTTCATAGAGGGTATGTTGAAACCAAATTAAGCAGTAGGATGAGATCTTCCTTTATTTGCATGATCTGTCCTGCCTCATTCTTCCTTAGGAACTAAACGTGGGGGAAATAGGACCAGCGCCTAGCTGGGAAGCTGTGCCTATTGAAGACCCGCTTGTCCTTTCACCCTTTCACCCCAACACCCTAACAAGAGGATCCTTTCACGTGGGCCACAGTTCTTCCAACCCTTCCCTCCTCATCTGTTGGAAGGACAACAAACACTAAGTTCAAGAAAAAACAAATTTTCTCATGCCTAGTAACTCGAGTCCTTAGAAAAACCCAATTTCTTTCATAAACTCCTGTGTTTTTTTCAAGGATGTGCAGAAGGAAACAATTAGCTCTTCTTTTTTCTCTTTCTCCCAGATTTATGAAGAGAATTTTTAAATAGTAGATAAAGATAAACAGCAAGTTCTAAGCTATGACCCATTTATAACTTCTTACCATGAGAGGTAAAGGAACCTATCTTCATTAAATTTGTTACCAGAAATGCTGGCGAGTGATACTGGCTAAATTACATTGTGATATTGTGTGCATGTATGAATATATAACAACAAATCCCATCAATACATACAACTAAAATACACCAATAAAAAATATGGAAAAAAATTTTGTTACCGGGTTACCCAGTAAATTATTTCTGGCTTTAAATAACAATTTTAGATGTGGAATTTAGGTTAGAATTGTGTCACCACAAACACATACACAGTTCTGTGGTAACAACTTATGAAGAAATAAAATGACTAAAACCTCTCCTTAAATAAGAATTGTGTCCGCACTACAATTACTTGGAAGCACGAAAGGCCCAGATGTTCCTGTATTTAAAATGTGACTCTAGGAAAGTCATCGTTACCATACATACCCATTATTCTCCACTCCCAATTAGAACTCTCTATTATATATCGACTTATTTATAGTGTTACCTTCTAAATCTTCATCACTCTTCTATTGATTTAGAGATCTCATTTTCTATAAAACAGAAACAATGAAACCTGAAAATAAAAAGCAATACTGATTAAAGTCAAACTAAAGCCAATTCTTGGATGTCAGACTTTGAAACTGTCTCAGAATCTCATCTCCAAATATTTTTTTGACCTGGACAAAGAGCAAAGAATAATGGGAATTTTTTCAGGAAAATGCTGTACAGGCTTGTCATAAATATGCATATCTTTTAAGTATCAAGAATGTGAATTTTGGCTATAAGACATTCAAATTCAAGCTACCATTTGTATGACAGAAAGACAAAATACTTCAGACATTTCTACATTATGCTACAAAAATTGTTTGTTAAATTAGATGCATGGAAGTTGAAAATAAATTTTCTCATTGAAATAAGATTTTTAAATGGCAGTTCCCTCAGACTGGCCTTCAGGAATCAATTGCTCTTATAATGTTGCTGATCTATTTGATTTTAGAAAAGTATTAGCTCATGCCATTACATTTATCTTTGCAATAGTATGGTTACTGCAATATTACCCAATCTCATAATATGATGGTCATAGAAAGTTTCACTGCAAATAGAACAAGACAAAACACAAATACTACCTAGAATCATTTTAATTTCCAGGAGCCATATGTAAGTGATATTCTGTTTGGGGTTCTTGCATTTCTATTTCTCTCACAATGAAAAGTTGGCTAGGTATTAAAATTTTGGCTAAAGGTACTCCCTCAAATTCCATGGATATTGTTCTATTGTTTTTTATTTTTACCACTTGAATACTGAAAAGACAATGCAATTTGCTTTTTAATCTATTATAGATAAAATGTTGTCATTGTTGTAACTATTTAAAGGGGCAGGATGAGAGCAAAAGGGGGGTTAGGATGCCTGTAGGAAAATGTTAAAAATATACTCAGATGCTACTGTTACAATTTTCAAATCCACAAACTCATAGTTTTCTTCAGTTAAGAAATGCATTAATAGTATTATATCTTTTACTATTTTGTATTTACTTTATCAAAGAAATTTAAGCAGAAAATTAGCATGGTTTGAATTTATTTTTGAGCATTTTTGTGGCAGTTCAGGAAACTAATTTGGAGCAGAACAAAAATGGATATGGAAAATTCATTAGAAGTCTCCTGCAAAACATCAAGATACAGAGGGCACTAAAACAAAGCAATGTAGAAGAGGAAGAAATAAATACAGAAATAAAATCAGAAACTACATGATTTATTAGATACGAAGGAACAGGGAAAATTTAGAATGAATGTTCACATAATATCTGGGTGACAGCATCACTGGGACCGTCATGAATTATGACTAGGCATTAGGGGAAAGAGTCAGTTGACCGGTGTCTGTGTGTCTAGCTACCAAGTGCAACATAACAAATCCCCCCAAAGCTCGAGAGTTTAAAATGACATCATATTTATATCACCAATCTGCACTCTGGGCAGAGCTCAGTGGGGAACTCTCTGGCCTGCCCCATGCGGTGTCAACTAGGGCTGGAAAGGAGGCTGAAGTCTCCAGTTCCAAGATGGCTCACTAATGTAATTGCCAAGTGGGTGCTGGCTGCCTGCTGGGACCTCTGTTGGGGCTGTCAGCTCAAACACCCATATTTTGACTCTTCATGCAGCTGCTTGATTTTTTTGCAGTGAGGAATCTAGGGTCCAAAAGCAAACGTTCTAATATCTAAGAAGTGGATGCTACCAGTTCCTTGGGGCTTGAACTTTGCACCTTTTTGTTTCCCCTGTGTTCTTCTGATCAAGCAGTCATAAAGCTTGGACTCAAAAATAAAGAGGGTCATACTCATCTATACCACTCCTCAATATTTATCCTAAAGAATTAAACTCATCATAGTTGAGTGATACATGCAAATCCATGTCTATAGTAGCACAATTCACAACCAACCTGCGTGTGTATCAAAGGATGAATGGATAAAGAAAATGTGGTACACATGCAAAATGCAGTTTTATTCAGCTATAAAGAAAAATGAAATGATGTTATTTGCAGGAAAAATGGATGGAACTTGAGACTGTTATGTTAAGCAAAATAAGCCAAACTCAGAAGGTCAAGGGTTATGTGTTTTCTCTTATATGTAGAAGCCTGGGAGGAATAAAGAAAAGAAAGGTAGGGTGGACTCTTTAATTCTAAGGTGAAGGACTGCACCTAACTTTATATTCTTTTCCTAAAAGAAAGCCAAAAATTATATTAACATCAGACCCCACAAAATCTGATCTACCATTTGGTGAACTTTAATATCATAGGAGTATATGAGATTATGGAAAGAAAACTTAAAAATGTCAATATTCCCACCATTGGAGAGAAAGAGAAAGGAGATCAAGAATGGGATGTTTTGAATACAAAGAGTCAACTAAGCAGCACAAAACTTCAGAAAGAAAGGGCTGATAAACATTCTCAAAACAAAGCAGGAACTTCCAAAAACACCTGAAAATAATCTTTTTGAGTTGGCATCGTGGAGATCCATTAGCAATCTTGTCAAAGCATCTTCGAAGGAAGTAGCAGTGAGCTTCCAAAGGATTGAGAGTAAATGTTAATTGGAAAAAAAAAATGAAGACAGCAAGAAATATAACTGAAAAGCATTAGAAATGAGTACAGAAATAAGGGAGATGGGAATCTGGAAAAATATGACTTTCTGAGATTGTTTTCAGCAAAAATACAAAGCCTAAGTCATGTTATAACTATTAAATAAACTGAAGTAATATTTTAAAATATTCCCACAATGAAAGCACCAGATTCAGATGGCTTTACACAAAAATTCTCCCAGTATTTCAAGAAAAAAAAAATCTGTCTTAAACAATTTCTTCCAGGAAAGAAAACAAAGAGAAAATAGGCCCTCTTACTCCTTTTACAAAACCAGCATAACCCTGACACCAAATCAATGCAGACACTAGAAGGATAACTTTCAGGCCTTTTTCATTTATGATGAAAGATGTAAAAATCTTAACTGAAACACTAGCAAAGTCTAATAGAACTGTGTAGATAAAAAGTAAAACACCATGATCAAATGGTTTTTACCCCAGGAATACAGAGATGGTTTACTATTAGAAAAATCTATAATGAATTTCAACACATTGATGGATTAACCTGTAATCCCAGCAACTCGGAGGCTGAAGCAGGAGGATCAAAAGTTCAGGGCCAGCCTCAGCAACTTAGTGAGACTCTGCCTCAAAATAAAAATAAAAAAGGGCTAGAGATGTAGCTCAGTGATTAAACACCCCTGGGTTCAAAGAAAGAAAGAGAGAGAGAGAGAGGGAGGCAGAGAAAATCATGTGACCATTTTAATAAATGCAGAAAAGGGATCTGACAAAATTTAACATAATAAAAATTCACAGTACAGGAAGCCTAGAATGGACCTTTCCTGGTATGAGATCATTAGGAATTGCTGATCATTAGGAAGCCTCCTCTTCAAGGTCAGGAAAAGGACACCATCATTATTTGTCCTCACACAGCATTGAAGGCTCCACTGACACCAAATGCCTAATGACTTTCTCAGTTCTTGTGCTCATCCTGCCTCTCAGGCAGCTTTGCTAACTCGGTCTCAACCTGATTGCTACAGAGCATCTGGTTCCTCTGGGTCTTCTCCAGGCTGCACCATGTATTCATCTGGTCTTTAGCCTGAGTTCCACCTTGAGAAACTCCTGTTGAATTGGCCTGAGATATACCATGCGCACCCAGGTTTTCAAAATCTCCCTGGACAATTTTAGTATGTAACTCAGCCTGAGGACCACTAGATTCGAGTAGGATAAGGGAAAAAAGAAGAGAGGGGAGTGTAGGCAAGAGTAGAGCAGAGATTCTCAAATTTGGCTGCACATTAAAATCACCAAAGGAGTTTCCTAAAATCCCGATGCCCAGGTTGCATCCCTAGCTAATTGATAATAATCGATTAATTTTTAAATCAGAATCTATGGAGGTTGGATCTGGACATAGTATGTTTTAAAAGATTCCCCCAAAGCCACCTTATATGCAGCCACAATGGAAAACCACTGCCTTCTTAGAAGATGTCATCAGAGCCCTTGGAGTCAATTACCATACGAATGTCAATGGACTCAAAAAGCTGTCTGTGTTGCCTACTGGAACTTCTGAGCACAAACACTAAACCCAGCTGTTGATTCTGTATCCTTTCTTGGAAGTCCCATGTCACTCAAATGCCCAGAGCTCCCCTCTATCACTGTGTACCCATGTACTCACCTCTGCCCCCTGGACAGCAGGCTCCACAGGTGAGAGCTGTGACTACCCTATGCATTGTATGTAAAGCAGTTTCTCAAATCTCTCTTAGCTAGAAATAGGATTGTTTCCATGTTATTGGCATATCTTGTGTGAGGATAAATTAAGAATCACAGCTAGTAAGAAGAGAAAAGGTACAGGAGCAAGGGGCCAGTAGTGTTGATATTACTGATTTTGAAAGATTTATGGGGAAAATGGCACAGGATGGGCAAAGGTCAGACTGCAATGAAAAGTGCAGTCCCAGCAACCTCTGAACCACACTCTCCCCATGTTTCCTTTCCCCTCTTTTCCATCAGTATTAAAGAGGTCAAAGTGGACTGCCCTAACCCTTACTGCCACAAAAGTGAGAAATCTTTCCACATCCTGTAACCCACAGAGTAAGAAGGGACTTTCCTGCCTAAGTGACAAGATGGGAATCCCCTGCCACGGAGGCATCTAGAAGGTAAGGCATGTCCTTCCATAAATAGAGTATGCACCTCTCAGCCAAAGAAACCCATCTTCCCTAAAACCAGCTCTATCTGATTTTCACAGTCTGTCTCATTGAATCTGCATTGTTATTCCTACAGCACAGATGAGGAAACGGAAGTTGTCCCTGGTCACACAACCAGAAAGCAGCAGACCCCAGTAATCAGCCAACACATGTCAGAATAATTCCAAAATTATTGGTTTTTTCCCTTGTAAAATGCACTGTCCTTGTTAACAACTTATTTTAGTTGTCTTTATCTTCTCTTTCCTATAGCTGGGGCAAGTTAAAGAAGGAAGTTTTATAGGGAACTCTCAAACAAGATAGTAAAGGATGAAAATTGGTTCTCAAAATATTTCTGAAATATCCCTTACCCACTTGAAAGAGAAGACAATTCATCTTTGATATCATGTCAAAACAACATAGAACAACACTATACATGTTTTCCGTCTACTACCACCAAGAGCACAGGACCTGGGATTCACCTTTTTAAATAATCTGTTACATCTAATTCCATCCAGATCAGCAGGGGAAAGTCCCGCATCATTGCCCTGGGCAATAGTTAACCCGGGTCCTGTTCCTCAGGATTCTAGGGTTGCTGAAACCCAACTTTCACCAGGCAAAAGGTGAAGGTGCGTGGGAGGTCCAAGCCCCTTTGGAAAACTGCCAGATGAAGCTGCCTTCTCCAGAGGACTTCACTGAGGCTCAAGTGCAAACAGGGCGTTGCTGGAAAAGAGTAGAAAGGCTCTGCATGTCCCAGTATGGTAGTGCCAGCTCTGCAATTGCTTCCATTGGAGTCATTCCTGACTCATTGCTATGCCAATTTATTTTGTTGCTTATATTCATTAGATTAAAATGATTTAATTAGGCTGTGAAGTGTGGGATTGCTTGGTGTGCAGCATCACTTCTGTGTTGGTTTTATTTTTTTGGTCGTGTCCATGTATTTAAACCTGAGGGGAAAGGAGAATATTCTTATTCCCACGGCATCTTTCTAGAACAAATTAAATGTTGTTTTCTTTTGCTGCCTACCTCATGATCTCACTGCTCTCTGGCTGCATAATGGGAAAGAAACCATTTCAGTAATTGCCATATTATGGAGAGCTATAGGCAGAGGTATAGCTAGTTTATCATAGTACTTAATTTTAGTTTATAAGAAAAAAATAGTAATGGAGGAGAGTTCACAAATTCATTGTTCTTCAAGGGTGGCTCAGTCTTTGGCAATCTGCACCCCACTGTATAAAGAAAAATAGCCAAATATTCAGAGATATAATCTAACTCTGCATTTCTCATCCATGCACATCCAGAAAAAAGGAGAACTATGAACATAAAACATAATTGTAAATGCACAGAATGTTCCAGATCCTGCATACAACTCAAACATACACTTTTTGCTCAAAATATGCTTGTTGATTTCATCTTTAATATGATATGCAACCCAATCTTTTCAAATCTCATCATCATTAAAGACTAATGCTTCTTCAGAGAAGTTCTCCTGCCTCCCAGCAGTCCCCTCTATACCTTTCAAGCCACCCTTCCTTTCCTTCAATCCTTCCTCAACCTTTCCAGGTCGATCCTGTAGCTACAGGACCATCTCTCTAACTAAGATCTCATACGTCATTATTCAGCAGCTCCTGAATCCTCTTCCTTGTGTGACATGCCTTTAATCTGTCTCCCCTGTACACCCACTATCATGCAATCCCTGATTTCTATGATTCCTAACACCCCACAAAATAAATGTATTTCTTCACCAATAGGAAAGAAAGAGTTTATTTTATATATTTGTTTCTTGTGCAATTAGTTTTCCTCATTACTTCACAGCAAGGAAGAGGAATCTGGAGCTGGGGTTATGGCTCAGCGGTTGAGCGCTTACCTCGCATAGATGAGGCACTGGGTTCGATCCTCAGTACCACATAAAATAAATAAAGATATAAAAAAAAATAGCACACCATTTTAAAAAAGAAAGAAAGAGGAATCTGCTATGTTGGAAACCATCTCCATAGCCAGTTTTACTCTCTGCTATGGTGTTACTTGGTAGCATTTTAAGACTCTGGGGAGAAAACATCAGACTGAAAACTTCCTATTTTGGTGACTGCCAGCAAGAACAGTGTGTCCTGCTTGCCTGCCTGTTCTCATTGGAGTTGTAAGTCTAGGTTACAGTCATCTGTACCTTAAGAAAATACCAGATAATGACTGAAGAAAACCTTTTAAAACTATAATTCACACATCATACTCATCGTTTCAAGGGCACCATTAAAAGGCTCCTTGCACATGGTAGCGAGGTTTTACTTTGTTGTTTTACTTTTACTTTGTTGTCATTGAATTGTATTGAATGTTTATAAAACCCTCTTAATTATTTTTTAAATGAGTTAGGTTCTTTTGCTCTCCTAATGAAGTTTGCAGTTCATTGAAATCTAGCTCTGGGAACTATAAGAACAGTCTCCTACACATGTCCTTTGCGTGCCGGGGACAGCATCTGCTTAGAGTAGCCTACCATCTATCAATCAAGTCATTGCTTCAAAATTTTTTTATTAATGGCCTACCATGCATTATAGTGGGCATTGCAGTAACTAACCTAAGCAAGGCAGACTATAGAGGATAAGCCCTTTACCTGACCTATAGATGAAGAATTTTGATAGTAATAAAAGGCTTAGCAAGGGCCACTTTCTGCTCCACTATTAGCTCTCTGTCCCCTCTTGTCGCATGGAAGAATCAGGTAGGGTAATAGCCACTGGTTTGTACACTGCCCACTTCCACACTTTGTTTTATAAACCCATGGCCAGTTTCCTTCTGATACTAGAATGTGCTAAACCATTGTGACCACAATGCAGTCAAAGCCAAGAGACATGTCTCTAAATCAATTGGTTAATATTTGAATAGTATAAAATTTTCTGTATTAAAAAAATATATTAGAAGAAGACATGATTCTTTCCAGTTGAAACGTTGTTAAAGTTACAGGCAAAAACTCAGGATTTAATATTGAAGATATTAAGACATATATTTTTAAGAGTCAAAATAATGAAAAATCCAATCCAGCACAGTTGCTACCCAACTTTTTCCTTAGATTGGTATAAATCATTGATACAGATTACATATTCAAACCAGTTAATAACTGACTCCTCTGATGACAAACATAGGAAAAATTTGAGTTGAGTCTAGTGAACATTGGGTGAATCCAAATGGAGACTATTTACCCAGCAACTGGGAAAACAGGTTCTGCCAGTCTACTGCATGAGAGTTTGCTCTTGCCTAAACTCACATCTCCATATTAAGAAAATTACTCTGAGTACATCAGCCCTTTTTTGGAGGTGGGGCCTTTGGGAATTCATTGTCATGCCAGTAGAGCTTCCATGAATGAGATTCCTGCCTTTATAGGAAGAAACACAGAGAGATGATCTCTTTCTCCACCTGGTGAGGATGCAATGGAAAGACCTCTGTTTATAAACTAGGACAAGGGCCTTCACCTAGAATCTGACTATGCTATGGCACCCCAGTCTTCCATTTCCACCCTCCAGAACTGTGAGACATAAATTTCTTTCATTGAAGCTGCCTCAGCTACAGTAATTTGTTACGATAGTCTGAAGTAACATGGAAGGCAAATCCAAAATGTATCAGAATAAGACATTTTTCCCATGATGGATAAGCATTTTTTTAATTCCTAGACATTTTTTAATTTAAGTTTATAAATGTTTAATAACATCAAAACTGTAATGTTTGTAATTTTATATTAAGGAATGTACTTGGTATTTTACATATTTTTATGAGAATTTGGCCTCTTCGTGTGATGATTCAGGCTTGCAATTCCAATTGAACATATATAATTGAGTTATTGATTTAGACTTGTGATTTTAATATATGTCGGAAGACTTAAGAGATTTTAGTATTCCCATATCTATGAATTTAATTTATTAGATTTATAACAGTTATTTAAGTACTTGGGAAGGGTTTTATTCATTAAAACAAAGAATCATAGTCTATAAAAGGAAAATCAGGCATATTTAAATCATAAATAAAAGCTAAAATATTTCAGGCTATTTAGTAAAGTTTGTAAAAAGAACCAGGTATTAATCAATATCCCCTTGAAAATAATTCTTAAAATTTGCTGGATTTATTAGCAGAAAAATAAGATTTGTACACTGAACTTAAAATCTTAAAAAAGAAGTATATATTTTTATTTATAACATAAATTTCTGAGTAATCTTTTCTACACACAAAACTTCCTTAAAGAATAATTATTAAAGCCACATTTAACAACATCCTTGGGAACTTAGGAAGTGAAAGAAGAGAAAGAATTATGCTCACCAAGGAAAGGCAGGGTAAAAATATGTATTTTATGTGACCCAGAATTACCCAAAGATAGTATGTTTGCATTTACCCTCTTCTATCTCCCAGTAAATGCAGAAGAAATACTACAAGATAATGTGGATGAAGCAAAGATCAGAATTAATTAACAATTATTTATTATTGATTGCCTACTTTGTGTTTTACATTATGTGGAAACACAAAAACATGTGAAGTTTATAATCTAGTGAGGCAGGAAAGATGCCCAAATCTGAAACAATTAGAGTTCAGAATGATTCAGTTCAATAAACATTTATTGAGAATCAACCTTGCAAGTGATACAATGATTGGCTCCAGGGATGTGGAGAGGGTGGGCTCAAAAACAAACAATAAGCTTTATAATTAAGTGCTAAATTGTGTGTTGCAGAAATCAAGTGAGAAGCATTCAAAGAGAGACAACAAAGTATAGCTGAGATTTATGAGTGAGGCAAGAATTGATCTGCACTTTGAAGGATGGAAAGGACTTCAATACACAAAGTGGGGCAAGGCAGACGGGGGAAGGACTATGAAACCTGTGTGCAAAGGGAACAACACAGAAACCAGCAGAGTAAAGATGTTCCTCCGTGAGGATGGAATTAGACTATGGTGAGATTTCTCCATTATGCAAGACTAAAATAACATTAGTGAGCTGGGGTTGTGGCTCAGCAGTAGAGTGCTCACTAGCACATGTGAGGCACTGGGTTCAATCCTCAGCACCACATATAAATAAATAAAAATAAAGGTATTGTGTCCACCTACAACTAAAAAAAAATTTTTTTTCAAATAACATTAGTTACTAGTCTAAGTTACTAAAACTACAACTATAAACTACAATAATTACCATCAGACATTAAGAGAAAATAGCATAAAATAAATCATCATTTGTCATAGGAAGGAGCCAATAGATACATTTAAATTTGATTAATAATTTAAAAATGTGTAAGAATTTATTATTAGACCTCTTAAAGTAAATAACAGGGGAAAGATAAAGTTAAAATAGCATGTCTCTGTAAATGGAACTAAGGATGTAAAGGATGGGAGAACCACAGAATGTTGCTTTTTGTCCAAAGTTTTTCTGCTCTATTTGAGTTGATACCACTTTGATCCAAATCTAAAAATTCCAGACCAATAAACTCAGTTACTAGGCCCTATTTGTTTGACCCAGAGGCAAATTTACTGTGGAGCTATTAAAGCTTAAGTTTAGAAGTCCCTCACTTGCACTGTTCCTCTCTAGGTCTATATAGTAGTCCCACTTTATTTGAGGTTTTGATATCCATAATTTCAGTTACCTGCAGTTTTATTTACCCATAGATAACTGAGGTCTAAAAACTTTAAATGGAAAATTTCAGAAATAAATAATTTATAAGTTTTAAATTGAAAACCATTAAGAATAATGTGATAAAATATTGCACCATCTTGTTTCATCCTGTTCAGGATTTGAATCATCCCTTTGTCCAGTGTATCCACATTGTATATCCTACCTCCCTGTTACTTACTTAGTAATTATCAGATCAACTGCCACAATATCACTGTGCTTGCATTCAAGTAACTCTTATTTAACTTCATAATGGCCCAAAGCAAGATGATGAAGCAAAGAGGGAAATAGGGCATAAAACATGGAAGGATAAACAAACGCTGGTACTTTGTAGCAATGCTGCAGAGCATATAGGAAATAAAGATAGTATGTAATAATAGGGTTCAGTACCATCCACACTTTCAGGCATCCACTGGGAATCCTAGAAAATACCCCCGTAAGAAAAGAAGACTACTGTTTCTAATTTTGTATTTATATACCTTCTATTCTTTTTTCCTAAAGAGGGACTCCAAGTGTTTTAGTCAGCTTTTTCACTTCTGTGACTTAAAGACCTTACCAAAACAACTGTAGAGGAGGAAAAGTTTATTTAAGGGCTCACAGTTTCAGAGATCTCAGTCCATAGACAGCCAGCTCCATTCCCCAGGGACTCCAGATGAGGCTGACATCATGGTGGAAGAGTGTGGCAGAGGGAAGCAGTTCACATGATGATAAGAGAGAGAGTCCTCTGAAGGGGAAGAGGTCAAGAACTGGTACCCCAGGGAGTAGGGATGTCCTGCATCCTTTATACATTTCAGGTTTCCTTTCTTCTTGTGTCCAGTCCTCCCATCCTGCCTATGTCACCAAAAGGCAGGAAGAAAGCCACCCTGATACCTCTCCCTATTTTCTATATCTGCCCGGAAAGGCAGGAAGGGAGTCACCCAGGGGATACTCATTAACAACTCTTGCTGGGAGGAACAATTCCCTGGAGGCAGGTAATCTTGGCAAAGGTTGGAGGAAGGGGAAGAGCTCTGGGGGTATTAGCATTTCATTTCCTTTTGAATCAGCCCTCATCTTCCTGATCCAATCATCCATTATCTACACTGACTGTCCTTTTGCCCTGGTGTCAATGACACCAGCCCTGATCTATTTTTAATTAATTTAATTTCCTTGGCCAGGTACAGTGCCACATGCCTATAATCCCAATGGCTTGGGAGACCAAAGCAGAAGGATCACAAATTCAAAGCCTGCTTCAGCAACTTAGTGAGACCCTGTCTCAAAATAAAAAGGCTGGGGATGTAGCTCAGTGCTCCCGGGTTCAATCTCAAGTCCAAAAAGAAAAAAGAAAAGGAGGGCAGTACACATGGGCCTTGGACATCTGTGCAATTTCTGCATCTCAAAACAGACTTCTCAGTTGGTGGTAGCAGTCTTAGAGTGAAATTGATGTCACCTGGATCACAGGCCTCTGTAATCACTGTGAGAGAAGCCGCAAGTATTTGGCCATTTTCAGCTCCAATTGGGATGAGAAAATGGTTTCTGCCCTTTACCAAGACTATGGGGTGGGAATAATCTGCCCAACACAGAGAGTTTCAGGTGCTCAGTAACTAATACAAGGATACATGCAGTGTAACAGAAACCTGTATTAGCCTGCTTCCTGTTGCTCTAACAAAATGCCCAGGAATGGGTCCTATGGAAAGAGATATTTATTTAGCTCAGAGTCCAAGATTTGGCAGCCTCTGTGCCTGAACTTTGATGAGAGTCATCACAACATGGTGAATGGCATCATGGCAGGAGGACATGCAAGGGGTGGAGATTGCATGGCCAGAAACAGGGTAGGGACGAGTCTCCTTCTTTTGATAACAACTCACTCTCACAGGAGCTAATGGGGCCTTGAGAAGTGCATTACTCCCTTCTGAGGGCATCATCCCCAGTGACTGAATTACTTCCCACTAGGTCCCACAAACCCAAACATCACATCATCACAATCTCCAACAAACCCAACATCATAAGAGCAGGATGTTCCAGTCTACAACATGTGTGTATGTGGGGGTGGGGAAGGTTGTTCTCAGAAGTCACTGGAAGCAGCCAGAGCCCCCATTCTGGAACCTCCATGATGTCACTCTTGATACTTCTTTCCTTCTCTGCACTTTCCTTCATGGCACTCTGGGTGGCAACTTAGAAGAGGTCACTGGTGGCTTCATGTCACCAAGAAGAGGACGCCTAGCCATGGCGTTCTCTGATGACTTGAAGTCCCTCACCCAATGTCCACTTGTATATGCTTGGTTTATGCCCAGTCTCCTTGCCATGTTTAACATGGTGTTGCTGCTGAATGTCAGTGTTCTTTGCTTTTCCGTTAGTCTCGCATGCAAGGTGTCGTTTCTTTTTTTTTTTTTTTTTGTACCGGGGATTGAAGTCAAGGGTACTTGACCACTGAGCCACATCCCCAGCCCTATTTTGTGTTTTATGTAGAGACAGGGTCTCACTGAGTTGCTCAGCGCCTCGCCATTGCTGTGGCTGGCTTTGAATTCAC
>CM053409.1:41029120-41104047 GCA_028644305.1 Xerus rutilus | reverse complement strand
AAACATTGTATGAAGGAACAAATAGCTTGAGAAATAGGCAGATGGACCGCAGACTGTACCTACTCTGCTAAATAAATAGCAAACAAATAGTAATGATTTACTCGAGCACTAGATTTACTGCCTCTCATTGCCATTGTTTCATGAGGTTTCTAGGGTAGAATACATGAATTTAGTAATCCTTTTCATCCTCATTTATCAAAGTACATGTGCTCAGCATTGTTAACTATATTGTAGAGGAGGGAGTAGAAGCATAACAATATATCATGTAGCAAACACCACATTGAATAATCATCTGGAAATGGGTCATCTGTAACAGTGCTATTATAGGTAAATGAATGCTTTTAGGGTATTCCGGAGGGTTAGGGCTTCTAAAATATACCTTTGAAATCATAAATAAATGATGCACTTGTAATTTTATCCTTGTTATCACTTCATGTGACGTCACAGTTGTCACGCCAAAATGCTCTAAGGCTGGACTTTTTTTAATATTGGCATTATCATTTTAGGCTGATCCCCTCCCCCCCAGCTCCTAACCACTTAGAAACTTCTTGCCAGCTGTAGAATAGATGGCAGGGTAATACTCATTTAATTCCTTTGCTTGGTAATCTGATAGCTGCATATGCTTCAGAGATTCTTTTAGGACTAGCTGGGGAATGAAATCAATCATAGTGCATAAATTACAAGAAAAAGTACTGTTAGTGTCAATTACCTAAGCTCTGTGAATATAACTCTTCTAATTTCCTGTTAAATCAGTAATGTTACCAATCTCACCCTATTATTTTAAATAGGACTATAACTGCAGTTGCTAGGCCTTGAATGAGGGCAGACAACTGTGAATAGTTAATGAGTCTCACCAACTAATAGCAAGCTGAAGGTGTCAATAACAGGGATATTATAACGTGACTCTCAACTCTGCACTGGGGGGGGGGGTCTACAATAGAAGGTATCTTTCTGGGTTTTGTTTTTTTGTTGTTGTTGTTTTTTGGTATCCTGTTCTTTGTGCCCCTAAACCTTCACTAAATCAGTTTCACATACCACAAACACCAGGTGAGTGTAGGCGTTCCTGTTCCTACAGTGAGCTCCCACCTTCCCCCCAGATAATGACCCCATGTTGGTACAGGAAGTCTTCACTGCACTTTCCCTAGTAATCTACCCACCCCCACTGCTTGTGGCTACATTCCACTGACTCATAATTTCCAAGTATGATCAGCATGCTAACAGGAAAGATACAGTCACCGGGCAAAGCAGCAGCCCTGGAGAGCTGGCCAAGACCTATCCAATAACGGCCACCATTGATGGCGAAAGGGAAATGAGGATGACAACAATAACAAGAGCATTACAAAAACCTAGAGTACAAGAACATTCAAGAACCAAACCCCTTCCATTGTGCCGCTTCCTCCACGCACCAAGCATGTCCCAGTTCACACCAAACTGAATGGGGGAATGTGACTTATTTAGCATGAGGACATCAGTTCACTTCCTAGTCTCTAAAAATAATAAAATTAGCCAACAGGCAGATCATACTGAGTAGCATTATGGGAATCAAACTGCTGGAAGCCACAGTTAGAACTGACGTTTAGATGGACCTGGATTGAGTCCGGGGGTATCATGCTGTGTGGACAGGCTGGGTCTCACGGTGTGCTGCAGGCCTCTCATTATGAAACCTCCTCTCAAATGGCACAGAGGCTTCACTATTAAGCCAGCTCTTGAACTGGAAACAACTCTATCCTACTTTCCTTGGTAAAGCTTCAATTTCTTTAAGGAAAAAAAAAAAGCTACTTTCCTTGGTAAAGACTCATTTTATGTAAGTAAAAAGAAAAGCTACTTTCTAAATCACCCTATTTTTTTTTCATTTGTATTCTTTTGTTTGTCAGCATCTTGCAAATTTGAAGGTGCCTCCAGTTCCCTAAACTCCTTCTCTAGTGCCCCTTTATCTCCAATTATAGTCACAGAATGCTTGATGAATGAAAGGGAATACTGTGACAAAAGATAACTCTTATCAAGTGATTGCTGACCTGTCAGATGAATCTAAGTAGCTAACCTCTAAATAGATTGAAAGAACTGATGATGAGCTCAAGCAGAGTCAGTTCTTAGGAGTTATATTTAGTCATTTGGTCACCTCTCTAATTGCTTAATAAACATTCTCAGAAGAGAAGTTTCCTTTAGTGCTATGGGATTTAATTGTGAAAATAAATAAATAAAGGAATTGGAAGAAAGCCGCCCAGGTCAACTCCTGTCCAACTTGTTTGTCACTGTGAGAGCATTTGGTAGAATTGAAGAAGATTAAGTCCAAGGAAACTGGCAGGTCTCCCAGCACAGATTTCCTAGGCTCAGAAAGTGCCCCTGCAACCCTATGTGTAGCCTTGGTCTGTCTTGCACCATGAGTAAGGACATAGTTACAAATTAGGCTGAAATCCTTAGAAGTACAAAGCTGTTCAACTATATGAGGATTGGAGATATGGAGACACCAACTCAGTTTACACCTATGGAAACTGAGTCATAGAGAGATCAAGGAAGTTACTGAACTCATTAATGGTTGATTAGAATTGGGATGACCTGGCCAGAGTCCCTGCCATGTGACACATTGTTGCCAGTGTAGCTCTATCTGGCTTACTTTACAGATTGTAAGGTACTTACGTGCTGATTAATTATCTATTTTCAACCTCTGTGACTGTAAATGAGATTAGAAAGTTTGAATGATGGGAAATTCAGTGGTGCATCATGTGATACCAAGAGAAGAAATGTACTTATGATAAAATCCTTCCTGACACAAATAATTCCACAGAGCTATTGAGGAATGCCAAGGCTGTACACATTGTGATGTTATTATTAGCCAAGACTCTAGCTGTGTTTATATCACCAGTCAGGTGCAAGGAAAAAAGACACTAAATTCAAGAAAGCTTTACCAAGTGCATAGTCTTTCACTCAGTGAGTTATTTCCTGTTCCATACAAAGATGTCTATTTTTGTGAAGTGATCTTTCCAAAAACATGCCTTATCAGGGAATGTTGCAAGATTTTTCCAAAAAAAAAAAAAAAAAAAGCTCTGCTAGAACAATCATAGGCTTTTTAAGTGGGGAAAAAAATAAAACAAAAAACCTTCATACACTAGAGAGCCCTGTACTTATCATCAGGAACTGTTCTTCTTGTTGCTCTTATTTCATCTTTCTCTAGAAGGATCATATGCGGCTTAATCAAGCTTTCCAAGTAGAGTGAACAGGTCTCAGATGGTGGTAGCCTGACTCAAAATCTGGGTTATTGCTTGAATTAACAAAAGAAGGAAGGGAAAAAAAAAGGGTGGGGAGGCCAGGAGCAGAGCCTAGTTTCTCTGAACTTCGCTAGACTCAGGCAGCTTGACACACTCAGCTCATCCAGGCTCAAGCCTTCTTCATAAGGAGTGAGCAATATGAGCATAAGTTTGTGAAGAATTACTGGCATTGGGGCTGAGGCTAAAGCTCAGCGGTAGAGCACTCATCTAGCATGCACAAGGACCTGGGTTCCATCTCCAGCATTAAAATAAATAAATAAATATATATATATATATATATAAAGAATTACTAACTAACATTTAGCATGTCCACATGCTAAATCCTAGGCTGAGCACCCTATATAGAGTAACTTTTTCTTTTCCAACAACTTTTGAGAGTAGGTCCTATTATTATTCCCATCTTATAGATGGAGTATATGAGGCTTAAAGATTTGAAGTAACTTGCTCCAGGCACAAGGATGGCATAGTTAAGTTTAGAGCCAGGAAGTTGGATCATTATACTAATCAGTCTCCCAGAGACTAGTGGAGGTCAGAGGATATAGCCTTGAAACAGTTGTCATTTAGAGTGTGGTTTTTTTCAATGTTGAGAGGAGGAATAATATTATATAGTCAGTGAAGACATCTGCTCCACCAATGTGGCCTAACAGTTTCAAAAGTCAAAAGATGATATAATTTTAATATAATTTTAGCTAACAAACAAACCTCTGAACTTCAAGGAACAAAACAGAAGTTTCTTCCTTGTACATGTCATGGTTCATCTGCATAGACTCTGCTCTTCATAGTCCTCCAGGGACCTTCCATCTTGTAGCTCTGTCCTCAGAAGAATGAACAGAAAAAGAGTGGGAAGAGCCCTGGGGGCTTGATGGAACCGGCTTGTTCTTATTCCAATGACCCAAGTTTAGTCACATGGTCACACACTGCAAAGGTGGCTGAGAATGGAGGCTAGCTGTGGCCCCAAAAGGGGCAAGAACAGGAATAGCAGGGAGCATCTGTAGCCTTTGCTTCAAGAACCAGTATCTTCATTGACTCTTCATTTAATCCCTTATTTCTGTACGGCTCATCGAAGATTTTTAAAAGTGGTTTTAAGAAGCTGGGCGTGGTGGCGCACACCTGTATTCCTGCCCTTTGGGAGGCTGAGACATGAGAATCACAAGTTCAAAGCCAGCCTCAGCAATGGTGAGGCACTAAGCAACTCAGTGAGAACCTGTCTCTACATAAAACACAAAATAAGACTGGGATGTGGCTCAGTGGTCAAGTATCCCTGAGTTTATTCCCGGGTGCCAAAAAAAAAAAAAAAAAAAGTGGTTTTAAGGAATCGTATCTAAAAATGATTGCATCGTGAAAGATCCATAATGCACTTATTTCTAAACATTGCAGTGTGTATGTGGACCTTGTTTTGGTGCCACACTCAGTATCTTGGAAACACCTTTCTTGGTGTGCATCAGTGGAGCCTCTGACATGCATGAAGGAGTAAAAGAGATGTAGCGGCATGAAACTCACTGTCATACCAGGATGTCATCAAGGAAGAAATTTCACTCAGGTCTTGGTGGAAGTAAAAACTATGCTTCTCTTGATTTTATCATTTTTTTAATCTTTGAAACATTCTCTTAAAATACGGGATATTTCCCACTTTGCTTAGGCTACTAGAAAACTCAAAAAACTGATATATATTTTTTCTCCTCCGGATACAGAACAGGCGTTTTATAATGTTAATTTCTGTGTACAAATTTTATATGTCTTTATTATTTTCTTATCAAAAACAAAACCATTTTCCCTTCACCCTAATTGTTCCTGTTGTATATTTTACGTGTAGAGAGAGAACCTCAAGACAATTGTGGTGTAAGATGAGTTAAAATAAATAATCTCATGTGCTTTAGAGTACCACATGTGAATTTGATCATATTTGTGATTTGGAATCTGAGCTACATTCCACCTCAGTTATGGGGGTTACTCAGAAAGACAAATGTGATAGATACTTCCCAGCTGTCACACTGCCTCCGTACACAGAAAACCCTGTGAGCAGCTGACCCTCCAAGCTAATCCCAGGACAATGGTATTCTGTTTTCCTCTTTTTCCAGCACTGGTGACTGAACTCAAGGTTCTCTCCTGCTAAAGGTCAGTGGTATTCTCACTGGCATCCTCACAACATCTTAGAGGTGAAAGCAGCTAGGTATAGCACGCATGATAAAACTACTCTCATAGTTAGGGCTTTTGCTTAATGAGGAGTTGTGAATGCATGGGACTTGTGGGAATAGTTTAGAAATTAACCATGTGCTTTCATTGCAAATCTACCAGGGCTAACTAGCTGAGTGACCTTGAGCAAGACTCTTAACCTCTCTGGGCCCCTTTTATGTATAAGAAAGACATTGGACCATTGGCTTAGATAATTCCTTCCAACAGCATAAACCTGTGATAAATTTTTCATACAAATGAAAATAATTAGAATTTCAAAAAATTCCCCTAACCTTTTAGTTATAAGTGATGATGTCTAGAGAAAAAGAGATAGAGGGCTATCTATACAAGCTAGTGTTAAAGGTATTCAGGAACCACCATGATCAAAAATTGCTGCTTCTCTTCCCACTTTGAACAACAGGAGGGCTCTATAAAGGTGAAAGACTGTATTAATATGACTTGGAATTTGGCTGGGGCACCTGAACAGTTAATCCATCTCTTGGCTTCAGGAATCTGATACTACCCCAAGAACACTGTTGCAGGATTTATAGGACATGCTGGACTTGGGGATCAGTTTGCTCCACTGGTGGGGTATGGAGAGCTTCATATCAGCCCAGCCCAGGACCATCTCAGTTTCCTGACTGCCCAAGTCATCATGAACAATACAAAGCATCTTCCAACTGTCATTCAGGAGGATGAGGAGTCTGCCATGCAGAGTCTTCACTTGTACTTCAGAACCTAGTGCTAAAAATGCATCTTATGGTGAAACAAAGGATTAGCTAATCCTTGGGGCTAACGGAGGGCCAGCTACAAATGTTTCCTATGTGTATTGCGAAACCCTGAGATGACAGAGAAGTTCCTCATTGCTCTCTGAATTTCCCCTCCCCCATTACTTCCATGGGTCACACGAGCCATTATCTCAGGAGAACTGGCCAGACCATGATGTTATCATTTTCTTGATTCTTATTTCCAAATTAAATCTGCTTGGGAAAAAAATAGAGAGAGAGACTAGGAAATATTTAAATCTTGTCTTGAATCCTGGAGGAGTCGGTTTCTTTTCTTCATCTATTGATTAGTTTTATTTTCTTATGAAAAACTCATTCTCTGGATACTCCAGAGGCAAAAACAACCTAGAAACTGAGCATTTGAGCAGTAAGAACTGTGACTTGATAAAAAAGCACTGACAGGGCTGGGATGGTGGCTCAGTGGTAAAGTACTTGCCTCACATGCGTGAGGCACTGGGTTCAATCCTCAGCACCACATAAAAATAAATAAAATAAAGATATTGTGTCCATCCACAACTATAAAAAATATTAAAAAAAAAAAAGGCACTGACAGAGAGCACAGGCTGCTACCCTTAAGTTTCACACTTGGAACTGAGACCAGGGATTTGCTTTGATGCATAAATGTTAATATTGTTTTCTTTGACTCATAGTGTATGCTTTTAAAATTCTCTTTGGCCTTAACTTACAAGAGAGTTTCTTTTACTTTTTCTTTCTTTCTTTTTTTTTTAAGGGCAAAGGCATGGGAATTTCCCAACCACACTGTTCCACTTCGTACTTCATGTCTTCTTTCTCTTCTCATTTTATTTTCGCTGCAGACCAGAGTGAAGGCAAATGTTCATTACTTGGTAGTCTATGGGCACCAAGGAAAAAGTGACTAGCAATGACCACAGCAAGGTATGCATCTGAACCACTGGGACTGTCAGCATTTACTTGTTACTAACTAGCAAAAGGACAGGCCTAAAACATCTACCCTGGTAGAGCTGTGTTCTATTATTATTTAAGCACAACTACAAGATTTCTGACATGAAAGAGTAGATGACTGAGTGCCTCTCTGTGATAAATTGCTGTTTTTGCCTGACCTCTTTATTTCTTCGGTAATAAATCTATCGTCATGCATTTAAATAGAGAAGAATGAAAGCATCCAAAACTGAGTGCTGGAGATACATTTTCCTCCTCTAACAGCATAAGGTTGTTTCTCATTAGTTTCATTTAGGCCATGAAAATTCCAACATGATACCAAATGAGAATAATATTTTAAGTTTTGTCACACTGCTAGCTAAGAAATCTGAAGGTATATTGTTAAGTCACATATTTAATCACACAACAAAGCAAACAGCCTTTCAAAACTGAGAAACTTAAAGCCTCATATGAGAAGTCTGTAGCCACAGTTTCCTGATTCCTGTTTACACATCTCACTTGTTAAATCAGATTCCTCCAGAGCACGCTTCTCATCAAGGTTCCTGTAAGATTACACTGTGGCTTGTGTCTTTGGGAAGCACGTTCATGGACCTTCATGGACAAGGTTGGGCTGGCTAAAACACAAATCAGTTTAGGAATTCCTCCCCAGAGCTGCCTGGAGAAGTAACAGTTAACTTGAGTGCTGGAGTCAGTGTAGACTGCAGACTAAAGGTTAAGAGGCAAGTTTTCAGTAAAAATGTTTGGAAGCTGCATACCACACAGCTGGACATGAAAGGCCGAGCTATTTTCTGGGGAATTTGAATTGTGTGTGCATCCAATGAAGAACAGTAACTGAATTTGAGTCCAGTAATAATAACTCCTCAGTTACACATATGCTTAGAATTTACACTGCATTTCTCGAGCATTCTCTCTCATTGAACCTCAAAATGGCTCTGTGCAAGACAGGCACAGTGCTGCACGCCTGTAATCCCAGCGACTATGAGGTTGAGGCAGGAGGATTGCAAGTTCAAGGCCAGCCTTAGCAATTTAGTGAGTCCCTTAAGCTCTCAATCACTTAGCAAGATCTTGTCTCAAATATTAAAAATTAAGCCA
Organism: Xerus rutilus; assembly: GCA_028644305.1. Lineage (NCBI taxonomy): Eukaryota > Metazoa > Chordata > Mammalia > Rodentia > Sciuridae > Xerus > Xerus rutilus. The sequence continues at coordinate 41,095,814 of CM053409.1, read as the reverse complement.
AGCACAGTGGCTCACGCCTATAATCTCAGCGGCTTGGGAGGCTGAGGCAGGAGGATTGCAAGTTCAAAGCCTGCCTCAGCAATGGTGAGGCACTAAGCACTCAGTGAGACCCTGTCTCTAAATAAAATACAAAAAAGGACTGAGGATGTGGCTCAGTGGTTGAGTGCCCCTGAGTTAAATCCCTTGTACCCCCCCCCTCCCAAAAAATAACATCAAAAAATAAAAGAGGTATGGATGTAGCTCAGTGTTAAAAATCCCCTTTGGTCCAATCCCCAGTACCAAAAAAAAAAAAAAAAGATTGTGTAAACAAGACTGTTATTTTCAATGCCACTTTAGAGATAAGAACTAGAAGTTTCTAGAAGAAGGAACTCTCTGTGAACCAGATGTGAGTGGCAAGCTGAGGCTTACACTCAGGTTTCGCTGAACAGGCTGCCTCCAGCCTCAAATCCAGTCACATGCTTAAGGAATTCACCCATTTTGCCAACTTTCCATTTGACAAACATGAAGATCCGGTTAATCTAATATTGCACTTGTATTAGTTTGTTTGCATTGTACTGGAAACACAAGGCAAATTCTCATCATTAAGAAAGTTGTCACAATGATGAAATTTACATCTTCCTCCTTATTCCCCACCTGGCATTCTCTTTTAATATTTTTGTCATTTAGGTTATTTTAGAAATTAGAGGAAGGTTGAAGCTATATGGTGAAGGTATATGGTAATCTAAGTGTGCAAAGTGGGCCCCCCCCCATTTCCTCTCTAGGCTTTTTGAGTAGAAGTTCTGACAACAGGAGCTGTTGTGTTGCTGTGTTCCACACAGTGTCATTTTATTTTCCTGAAAACATTTGTCCTTGCTACAAGTGGCTTAGAGGTTAGAATGCAGGATTGGCAGGCAGGATTTGTGGCTTCTATTATTAGCCCTGCCACCGTTTTATCGCACAAGGGTGAGCCCTGAGCAGTGTGGTTTATTGGAGAGAGAACTTGATTAGAAGTGACCTTTCTGTGAATGAGCTATGGTGAATACCATGGCTATGCATCAGCTGAGCTAAGGATCCAGACTCCAGCCTGAAAGTCCCTCTGTCACTGCACGTAAGGGTTGACGTGACTGAGAGATACAATCCACCCTCTGTAGGGAGAATTGCAGGTGAATCCTATTGCACCTTTCTGTGACTTTCCACAGTAGAAACAGAAGCCATGCTTTAAGAGTGCTAACCAAGGAAGGATGAAGGAATTTAAGCATTACCTTCCAAATATGCTTCAGGGTCTACACACAAACCCATAGGTCCTCATCGTGTGTGTGTGTGTGTGTGTGTGTGTGTGTGTGTGTGTGTGTATGTGTGTGTGTCAGGTCAAAGGGACTGTTTGGAGACCTAAGCTGTTTACAGAAGTAGGGATGGGGTGGGGATTGGATGTTTTCAGGTGATCACTGGTGATCACTGATCCTTGACTTCGGATAACTCAATCCAGTCCAGACCAAAGAATTTCAAAACAGGAGGGGGGACTCCTAGAAAGATCTGTGACAGCCTTCTAAGTTTAAAGGAATGAATGGAGGCAAACAATGAAAGTAAATTGGGTCAGCCCTGTATTGCTCCCAGACAGCAGACCCAAAACCTCTTCATGCTATTCACAGTTCCTATGAATACCTATGCTCAGCTCACATTCCAAATATTCCAGATGCCAATCTCTTGTTCTCCTGGACTTCTAGACATTGCCCATGCCCAGTGTCTCCATGCCCATGGTCCTCTCAGAGGAATTATCACAAGCCTGCCTCTGGAATTTGAACTGGGCTGCCTCCCCCAGAAATGCTCCACTCTTTGTTATGTCCCACTCCAACGCCATACAACCGCAATGACTCTGACTGACCTTACCTTGCTGCAATCAATTATGAAACTCTTTAACAATTAGGCTCTCTTACCAACTGATCCTAATACAAGGAAAAGTTTTTACTGGTTTCCAAAGAAAACTTCTATAGCAAAACCAAACTGATGGAAATAGAAGAGGTCTATCTGAAGGCAGGTGGGGCTGATGCTTGGAAGCCTCCTCGTTTCTGCTCCCCCCTGAGAGGAGCACAGGCCAGATGGACAGCACTGCTCTACTGATCAGGAAAGCTGGGCCCAGCTCATCCACTACCCTTGTCACCTGTGTCAGTCTTTAGCTGTCACTGAGGAGGTTTGAATTGCTCAGCTGTGGGGTTAGCATGTCTGTTGAACACATTCACTAGTTCTTTTTTAAAAGCTGAAAGTTTAAGGGTTTATTTTTTAGGCTGTATCAAAATGTCACTCTGTCAAAACTACTACTTCTAAATGCCATGTACACTTGGTGCATTATCTGTGACAGCCCAGCATCTTGCCACTCTTAAGTCATCCACACTGGTTCTTGGTTAACAAGCAGAAAAACCCAATAGGACAGGGCTCAACATTGAAGGAGGTGGGTTTGGAAAGGGAGAGAGCCTGAGAATGTTTGTGACTGTGAATACTTTTTTCTTGATTTTTCTTTTTTTGCATTAATAACATTCCATTCCATTTAATTAATACTTAATGAATGATAGTCATGAGCTAGACACTTGGCTAGGATCTAGAAATGAAATGATAAATAAGATCGCCAAGGTTCCAACCCTCAAAAAACTTAAAACCTCCCAGGGAAAATACAATTAAGTATATAATTATAATAGGGCATATCAATCTCAAAGGCAGAATCCTGGAGGGGAATCCAACCCAGAAACAGGTAATAGGGAAGGGCCTAGATAGAAGAAAAGATGTATTTGTTGAAGGTTTTGCTACCTATTTCCTTTTTTTTTAATGGTAGGTGAATGGCCTCTCTTTCTCATTGTAAATGATACTGTCATTAGCCAGCCGTAGCAGGTCATAATAGCGGGCCTCACTGTTACCTGTCCAATGAACAGGTTTGATGTGGTTTATCTAGAACCCTCTACCTCGAAAGTTCTATGACATGTTTCCCAATGCAGGTGATTTCAGTTTGTACAAAGGTAAAAGTACACATGTGGACCATTTTTTGCCAACACATAGTGCATGATTTTATATATTTCACCCTTCCAATAATCAGCATATGTATAGGGAGAATTAATTAATTAATTATAGTTTTTTCATTCAATTAAAGCATAATTATGATGGTAAATCTTTGCATGGTTTCATTTTTAAAAATCAAAAATGCACTCCAAGATCAAATATAAAGTATCTTGGGTTAACTACGTGTTTAAAAGTATATGTGCTATTGTTCATTGAGTAGAAATGTTTTGGTTATAATCTGTGGTTTGTATGATCTGTGCTTTTTCTCCACTGGGACATATAGTAATTTAAAGTTGAGTGCAGACTTCACGACTCTGTTTTTGAATTGATCAAATCATCTTAGGATTGCTTTGTAAAGCTTAATTAATGCTTTTTAAATGCTTTAAGATATTATTAAAGGCATGGAAAAAAGTTTTATTCTGAATTCTAAAATATTAGCCTTCCAAATTATATCTACAAAGAATATAAAATTTCTTTTATGTCAAAAATCTGCAGAAGCAAAGTGGGGAGAAAAAGAACTGAGGAGATGATCTTTCCTGAAAGGAAACGTATGTGATGACATTTCCACTGCTTTCCTTTGTGTGACACATCGCCTGGGAGCACCATTCTGATCTCCAAAGCTACTGTAATTTACATCTTAGAATTCATAATGCCTAGAATCATTGTGTGCCGAGCTTATGAAAAGATGACCTCCAACATTCAATCAAAGAAGTTTCCCATGCAATTTATTCAATGCCTGTGAGAGTAAAGGGAGGGGGGAAAAACCACTAAATTATGATGGTATTCCTGAATCCTTACTTAAAATTTCTACTTGTATGATAAATATGAAATAAAGAGATTCTAGTTTTTTTTTGTTAATAATATTCTTTTGAAATTAGTGCAATGCATATTCTCCAACAATAAATGGGATTAGCTGGAGCTGATTATCAGTCATGAAGAGAAAATCATTTATTTTTTAATTATTTAAAAAGTAGATCATTCTTCTACCTGGAATGACTAAAAATCTTAATAATAACAATTCCCTTTATTCATTCTATTCAGAATAAAAGTCTTTATTGAAATGTTAGACAACTATTTTGTTTTTGTCATATTCTTCTTTTGTATTGAAAGCATTTAGTGAATAATTGTTTAAAGAAGTGACCAGAGCATAATCATTTTTTAGGAAAAAAAAATTGGTTTAGGACCATTTCACTATGTAGACATGTGCGAAGTAAGAACTTCTAAAAAGTTAATTAAAAACTAAATTGCTAAAAGTGATTTGAAATCATGATGGTGATTTAGGAATGTCAAATGGAAAGATCTTTCAGGATAGAAAAGAATTAGTACCCCTAAAACCTCCACAGATCAAACCGTTCCTTGTTATATGGAGCACCATCATCCATATCTCCTTTCCAAAGCCCATTCCAAATGTCCCTTCTTTGATATAAAAGAAGAGTAAGTTTCTTTTATAAAGAAGAGTAAGTTTTCCCATCTGAGTGCATGTAATGGGCAAGCTGCTAATGATAAAAAGATTAATAAGAAAGAGTCTCAGTTCTGTCCCTGAAATGGGGGAGTAAACCCTAATTAGACAAATTATAGTCCAACAGGTAAAGTGCCATTAAAGCTACTTGATCATGTGAGCTCTAGGAAAAAGAAGAAGAGATACTTACAAGCCTCAAGGTTCTACAATGCTTTCTCCAAAATTCTACTAGTGAGGCTTATTTGTAGTTAGATCAATCTCCACACTAAACTGGAGCAACACCATTCATTTCTGTAGTGTCCTATATGTGCTGGGCATTGTGCTAGACACACTGTCTGGAATTCTGATATACATGTGGCCCATGCCACTGTTGATATAGGGCCCAGCAGAAACCCAAGAACATGAAAGACAAACCTGATGAATTTTTGTGGAATAAACAAAGTAATAATTTAATAAACTCATTGACCAACAGGAGAGACTTTAGAAAGCAAAATTCAAAAGCACACATATCTGGGTTTAAGTGAGTGTGGTTCCAGAAGCTGAACTTGATGCATGATCATGAGGTATGGGGAAATGGGTTTTTTGTTTTGTTTTGTTTTGTCTTTCTCAATACTATACTTATAGTCACTTGGGAAAGAAGCTTAACTTACTCCTGAATCTTAACAATTAAAGAAAATCAAAACAAAGTGAAGTAAGCAGAAAACCAGCTTGGTCATAGTAAGTACAAAATAAGAAACAACCCAAATATTCATTAGCAGGATGATGGATAAACATATCTTCATACTAAAATACAAAGGAATTAACTACCAATAAAATGTACAACAAGCCAGGTGCAGTGGCGCATGCCTGTAATCCCAGCAGCTTAGGAGGCTGAGGCAGGAGGATCATGAGTTCAAAGCCAGCCTTAGCAATTTAGTGAGGCCCTAAGCAACTCAGTGAGTCACTCTCTCAAATAAAATACAAAAGGGCTGGGGATGTGGCTCATTGCTTGAGTGCCCCTGGGTTCATTCCCAAGTATCAAAAAAAAAAAAAGGCAACAACATTCAAGAAACTCAAATTTTATGTTGAGTGAAAAAAGCCAGACAAAACGATATATACTGTCTAATTCTATCTACGTAAAGTTCAAGAAAAGGCAAAACTCATTTGTGAGGTAGAACACCAGTTGCCTGGGGAGGCAGAGAAAGAATTGCTGGGAAAAAGCAAGAGGGAACTTTCTGGATTGATGGAGATATTCTACATCTTATTTTGAGTGATGGTTCGTATGGTTGTATACAACTGTCAAAACTCCTTCAACTGAATGAACTAAGACTCATGCATTGTATGTAATTTGTACCACAATTTTTAAAAATCATAGGAACATTGTATATGTCTTGTCATTGCTTTTCCAGAATTTTTTTTCAAATGTCATCTTAGAAGCCTCATCTTCACTTTGCAAATTTTTTGCATATGCTTCTTAAACATTGAATTCATTTTGGGTGCTGAAGGTGTAGCTCGGTGGTAGAGTGCTGACTTGGCATGCACAAGGCCCTGGGTTTCATCCTCAACACCACAAGAATGAACAAACAACCTGTATTAGTCCTTTTGTAAATTACACCATAACACATGTAAATTATGGGTAAAACGTTGGGTATGGATACGCTGCTAGACCAACTAAGTACAGGCTCTTTACCCTCTATCGGACTCCCTTCAGAAATCACTGCATTGATCCATTTGTTTGGTGAGTGAGTACTCTTGGCAGTTGCCTTAAGCCCTCACACAGCTCAGCTCCTGCTTTTGCCCCTGGAGACGGGAAGGCTTTGCGCTGACTCATTCACACCCTTTCACCTGGCCTCCCAACCCAGCACTTGCATTTGTGAAGCAGTTGGTCTGGTTAGGGATTTAATCTGTGGCGACAGGAGCTGAAGACCTCTCTCAGGCAGCATATTTGACTGCATGGAAATAAGAACCTGACCTTGGCCTCGTTAGCACTCTCTTCCAAACAGCTGAGTGAACCAGCCTCTGGCACAGGCCACTAATACAGGAAAACACGCTGAGTCCATAGAGATGTTTAAGTGCACAGAAGACCATTCTTTTCCCTGTAAGTCCTGGGTGATAAAAAGCAGGTTCTCAAGTTTTTTAATAACCAGAGTCACACTTCTATCCACATTGCTGCCCTGCTTGTCCCTTCTGTGCCCCCAATCAAATATTCAAGTAGGAGGTATGATTTTTACTCTACAAACAAGGGCTTGTGAAAAATGTCACAATATTTTGTTCCTAAATCAAAATATATTTGAGTATAAGACCTCATCATGCTGGGCATTGTGCAGTACCCCTGGGAACTTACCCAGAGCACGTCACTTGGACAGAGTCCTCTTGTCTTCAGTCCATACCCCTCAGCACCAGGTGCTCATCACCCAGGCTCTTACGATCACTTAAGGTCAGACAGCTCCACTGACTCCTGCCAAGCTTGGCACAGAAGTCTTTGCCAGAGCTGAAAGCTCCAAGGTCTAATATCCAGCCTCTCTAGGTACACCACAAAGTCCTTCTTCTCCAAGATCTTCTCTGAGATGTATCATAGGAGCTGGGCCAGGGGCTCTACTACTTGATGAAAAACCTCAAGACCATCATCTTTCTGGGTTTCAGGGAATCTCCTTTCCTCTCTGCTTCTGTTCCCCTTCCAAAGCATTCCCCTTGAGATGGGACTTGGGAAGGGAGGGAGGAAGAGAGAAAAATAAAACAAGAAACCACAAATTAATATTTCAGTTCTGCACACATATGCACACATTTTAACAATACCATCAACATGTCAGTCAGGATAGCTGGTTTTTATTTGAAACTTTATTACTAATCAACTGTGAGAATTTAGACAAGTTCCTAAATACAGAAAGCCTCACTTTCTTTATCTACCAAATGGAAATAACTTTTAGCCCAACTCTTTTACATGTCTATTTTGAGGACTAAACAGCAATAACCTTTTACCTTTTACAAAATCTATTTTCCATTTATTAATTTATATACTCTCTTATACAATCCTTAAAGGATGCAACTGTGTTTTATAATAAGCAAAGATGGGCATGAAAGTTATATAATATTTTACTTTTTAAATGAAGATTGAGCGATCATATGTTGATGTATTTTTTTTAAAGTCTCTTCCATGCCTGTCCCTGTGTTAGTCAGCTTTTCATCACTGTGACCAAAATATCAGACAAGAAAAACTTAGAGGCAGAAAAGTTTATTTTGGGATCATAGTTTCAGAGGTTCAGTCCATGAACAGCCAACTCCATTGCTCTGGGCCTAAGGTAAAGCAGCACATCAAGCAGGAAGGGTGTAGTGGAGGGAAGCTGCTTCCCTCATGGCAGCCAGGAAGCAGGGAACAGGGAAGGGGCCCCCAGGGAAGATGCACCCTTCTAGGGTACATCCTCAGTGACTTACCCCCTCTAGCCACACCCCACTTGCCTACAGTTACTAGCCAGTCAATCCATTCAAACTAGGATAGACTGATTAGTTTAAAACTCATATAATCTAATCACTTTTCCTCTGGTAATTCCTGCATTAAGGGGAGCTTTTGGAAGACACCTCAGATCCAAACTATAACAAGCAGTGAAAAGGATGCTGGAAAGAGCCCACGACAACTCTCAAAAGAATGACCATGTGCATATCTCTAGGATTTGAAGTAAAGTCCTGCCTTTTTTCCAGATAGCTGGTCTCCCTTCGAAAAACTTCAGTATTGTAATTGGACCTTATAGAAACAACACGAGCCATGTGGCCTGACCTATCCGTAATTGACTGGCTGCTATCTGATGCATTAGGCCACAGATGACACGTGTATAGCAACACTGCATCACCAAGAGGAAATGGTATACACAATCGGGCTCAATCAGATCCTGAAGGAATGATAAAGTCATGTGCTGATGGCTCAGGCACCTTTGGGACAGTCATCTGCTGCACTGCCATCTTCCCTTCATCCTATGCTAGGTTTTCACGGAGATCTCCCTGTGAATGAATGACTGAGGAAAGGATCTGGCTCACAGATGGTTTTTCTCAATAGCCAGGCAAACTAGGAATAGAACATTATAACCATCCTTAGAAGTATGCTAAAATAAACAAATAAGAACCAATGAGGAAGAAGATTCTTCTCACTGGGGAAAACTTGAAGCAAAAAAAGAGCTCACTCTCTACTTTGGCTGGACTGAAAGATGGCTCAGGCTATGAATGGACCCACACTGCTCGTGGGTATTGACTAATGGTTTCGCTGGACAATCACGGATATGGAAAGAAAGGGTTAGAAGATCAGATTGTTTCACAGCCATATGTAAATGAACCTCTTAACTTTTCACAGAGCATAAGATATTTAAGGGTTATATGAGTGTTCATAAAGACATCTGTTTCCGACAAAGTTCTCAATAATTGGGTAGAAAAGACAAGTCTAATCAATGGATGTCTGTCAGCTTCTTTCACCAGACACCCAAGTACCTGCTGAATAGGTTACTAATGGGCCCACAAATGGGCCTAACTTCCCAACCATGATCTGCTTACCAGCAGTACTAAGTGCTCAAGCTGACAACAGCAGAGGCAAATGCTGGGCTCCCACTATGTCACCATTTGGTGCAGAAGGGGGCAATGCAACCTCCAGCTACTCCAAAACCTTCCATGGAGTAGCTGCAGTTTCTTTATTGGAATTGACACTTCATTCTGGATATCAATTTGTCTTCTCTATGTGTGATACTTTTCTGCCAACACATGCTCTGTGGGTTTACGGATTGCTTTAGTCATCTTCATAATATTGCTTCAAATTAAGGGACTTATTTCACGGCATATAGCAACAGGTCATTCATTGAACTCTCAGTGGCTTCCCATGAACACCTAGAACTTGCCTGAGAGAAAGGTAGAATGGCTGCCAAAAGATTCAGCTGTGGTTCTAGTTGAAAGAACATTCTATAAGACAGTATGCTCCAAGCTAGTGGCCAGTGTATGATCCCCCTTCCACTCCTCCCCAGCCAGAATATATGGCTCTGGGAAAAAGAAGCACAAATGCCAAGAGTTCCTCCACAGTGAGTCCTAATAATCCATGCACAGAATTTTTGCTTCCTGTTCTCACAGCTTTGTACTCCACCTGCTAGAGAGCTTAGTTCTCAAAGGAAGAATGATTCTACCAGGGACACAATAAGTGTTCCATTGAATTGGAAGTTGAAATTGCCATCCGGTAATTTGGGTTCCTTGTGTCACTGAATGTGACAAAGAAGGGGGCGACTGCTGCTCGGTGTGATTCATTCTGTTTACCTGCATCGGTTGCTACACAGTGCTGCAGGGTAGAGGAGATCTGAGCTGAAGAGTCTCTCCAAGGCATCTCGTAGTAATTTATTGTGTCTAATAAAGACAGGACTGCAAAAGCACCCAGACCCTTTAAGAATGAAGCTTTGAACCATCTCAACAGATAAAGAACACTAAACAGCTGACTGAAGGCAAGGGAGAACAGAAAAGGAATTTATAAATATTAACTGTGATTTTCCAACCAGTCTCAGAAATAAAGTAGCAGATATGAATAATAGAATCATACATTCTTTTTTTGTTTTTGTTTTTGTTTTGCGGGGGTGGAGGCACCAGGGATTGAACCCAGGGGCGCTTAACCACTGAGCCTCATCTTCAGTCCTTTTTTAAAATTTTATTTTGAGACAAGTTCTCACCAAGTTGCTGAGGGCATCGCTAAATTGCTGAGGCTAGCTTCAAACTTGCAAACCTCCTGCCTCAGCCTCTCAAATTGCTGGGATTACAGGGGTGTACCACCACACTTGGCCAATAGTTTATTTGTTTCTTCCCCCTAATTCCATTATTTTGCATAACCATTGTTGGTGATAATTAACTATTATACAATATGTACAATTCAGTAAATAAACAGTAATAATAGGTAATGTCATTCACACATGGATATGAAGAATGCCAAGAGATTTGTGTTTCCATTTTAGGGGGAGAAGGTGAAAGCCTGTTTCATGAAGGGAAGTTACAGCTTGCTAGATAGAAGCATGCAAGTGTTACTACTGTTGTAGAAGAGAAGTTCAAAAATGGTAGAAGAGATGAGGGGAAGGCTTGGCAGTCACAAGGAATCTGCAATAGTTATTCACCTTATAGTCTCTGGGCCCTGGACTCACCTTCCCTGTGATGCTAGGGCCAAGAATATGAAAAACACATTTTAAAAACTCTTTTTACCAGCTTATTCCAAGTATTGTGTCAGTGGGAGGCATCAAGGGGAGATCGGAAAGGAGGAGAAGTCTTTTTCCTGTCTTGGCTGTTATCAGTATCTCAGCAGCACAGAGACAGCAAAGACTATCATTTTTTGGCACCCTGAGGACAGGCTAAACCCCCTCAGGGGTCTGGATAACAGCCATACAGTGCCCTTTCAGAACCCCAACACCTCCAGCATGGCTGCCAGGAGCCTCCTCAGTGTTTGAACCAGCAGAGCAGAGTAGGTGCCCTCAGTGTCTGTACTCAGCACAAGCACCACCCTCAGAGGTCTCAGTAACAACTAATAGTCACTCCTCCCCCAAAGCCATCTCTGAGCCAGTGACGACTCCTCTGAGCTCCCAGGTTCTGGTGCATCTCCCTATTTCTTTTGTTCTGCCAGCACCACTGGGTGACAGCTACTTCTGATTTTAATTATCTCTGGGTTATCTCCCTATCATCTTCTTCTTTTCCAGGATACTAATTCCTTGTATTAAACCCCTTCTGTTTAAAATGCCTGATATGGCCTCTCCTTTCCTCCCTGGATCATAGCAGATACCAGCATATTTTTTTTAATTGATAATAAAGATTTGAAAATACACACAGCTGAAATAAAAGTATTTCATATTTATATGTATCTTTTATTCTTTTGAGTTTTAAACTATTAAAACCTCCAGAAATCAACCTCTTTCTGTTGCTGTATACGGTGAACTCTCGATTGTCATTAGGGTCACATAACTTTTTGTCAATCTTCTGAATGGCATTTTGCCCAGCTTCTAATGTTCTTCCCCCAAACACAGGAACAGGATATATGGCCCCTTTTAGAGTGCCAAAAACCGAAGTTCAAAGAATTATTTAGATGTGAATGTGGGGAAGTCAAAACAATGACTTCAAAAACTGCAGCCTCAGCATGTACCCAATTACAGAATGTTTTCCACACCTCAGTTCATATGCCACAAAACCAGAGAGATCCACTTCCTGTCTTTGGAGAGAGAGGTCATGTGGGTCATCTTTAGACTGACACATGAACTTCCTAGTCCCACCAATTGTCATGATGAGAACATGACCAACGTGTGTGGCACTGCTACCTGGAAGAAACTTTAAAGTATTTGCTTCTCAGAAAAACAATCTTTCTTGGGCATATGACAACATTTGCAAGCTTCCTACAAGCTCCGTATCATTCAAGTAGTTTCAAAGTGAGAGTAAGCAGAACAATAGCCTCGTATCGGTCCTTTGCTTCCTATTTCATTTCTGTATCTCCACACTCCCAACTGATATCTGAACACGAGAACATACAGTAGTTTCCCACTGGAGGATACCTCTCAGCTGAGGTGAGAGAAGTTATCCAGAATAACATGGGGGATTCTCTCTATCATAGGTATCAGAATTCTTGCTGTGGATAAACAAATAATTGCCAACATTCTAGAAATGTCTTCACTTTCACTTACACGATTCATCCCACAGAAGGAAAGACATTTCCATTGCAACTGGGAGACGAGGGACATGGGCTGAGTATCATCCTTGCTTCTGTAGATGGGGTACAAGCACATGTTGGATAATGTGATCTTCACAAGGCCATGACAAGCATCCCCTTGGCATATGTCCATGGGCTATTATTTTAAAAGAGGCTCTTGACTTTAAAAGAGGCTTCCTCTAACTTGAGTCATGTTATCAATCATGCCAGTTTTAGTAATTATCAGGCTACAGGAAGAAGAGTGGAGAGGGAGAAACACCAGCCATTTAAAACATTTCGAGGTGCAAAAGACAATGATGGAGACATCATATAATATGCTGTGCTAAGAACAATCATTTTATCCATTGCTCTACAGATGAGGTAGAAGAGGGAGATAGATTTTGCATGTGAAAAATAGCACAGGAACATTAAGAAAGGCTTCTGTTGTTTTGTAGGGAACCATTCTTTCTAGAGTTACTTTGCCAAGGTCCTCTTCTTCTTGCCCCAAACCATAGGTACAGAAGAGATGGCTCCAGAGAGAACAAGTGTGGAGATGAAAGATTTAAGATGATCAGGAGAGCCGTTAGCACCCAGAAACAATATCATGGCCTCCAAGGAGAGTGATCTTCCCCTTCCTTTCAGAGGAATGCTTCTGTATTCACATTTGTTGTAATAATTTGCTTCAACTCTATCTCTTTGTTAGAAGGCAGGAAACGTGTCCTAATCGACTAGGTACATGCCCAGCATCAGCCAGCGCCCAGCACAAGAGGATTCAATAAGTGCATATTGAATAATGACTGAAGAAAGGAAGGCATTCTAGGGAACTAGGTCTTAAACCACCCTCAGTAATGAACCTGCCTGGATAGCCAGGATAGTTATTACCAGAGGTTGTTTCAGAACATTCTGTAAAGCACATTACCCAAAACCATCAGGAGTTTGGCAATAAGGTAAGAAATGATAAAGAATTGGTCAAGAATAGATGAAGGAAGGGGAAGGTAGTGGGAAGGGCTTCTCTTTGACCTTGTGTCCTGTAGCCTCAAAGACCACAGCTCTGAAAGCCATCTCCCAGCACCCTTTGAGCCTTAAGACATCAGCTACTAAAACTGTCCCAAGTGCAGGATTGCGCCCAGGCACATGCAGGTACTCACACACACACACACTCAAATACACACATTCATGCAAAATTTAATGTTTTTCCTGTCAAGGAGACAGCCTTCTGGCAATGAGAACTATTTCTCAAATTACCTACCAGGAAACTAAAAAACAAAACTCTAGGCAGCAAACACTGAGAAAAAAATGGCAAGCTATTGAATTCCTGACACAACAACCAATTCAAAATAATTAACCATTTGTTACCTAGAAGGAAAGAAATGCTTTCTTTATTTTTCCAGATGTGGTGAAGGTTGTCATGTTGGAGCTTGGTCTCTTGTATTGCTCCCCTCAGAATCTCATGATATTCAATCGACCTGGAAACCCAGACTGCATGGGCGGTCAGGAGACTAAAGTGCTGTTCAAATACTCAAGATCACTCCAAATTACGCACCCTTTCAGGATGGACATCTACTCTGATTCTGATCAGTACTTGCCAATTTCTCCCTGAGGGATTGCAATTCTGTACCTATTTCAAAGAGGTGGTGAGAGCCTTCTGAAATGTAGCCAGGTTGTCTAAGGGCAAAACTCCATCCTCTTTAGAATCCCACCTCTTTAATTCCCTTGTCAATACTTGTCAAAGTAATGCACAGATGCTGGGTATGATGGTGCATGCTATGACCCCAGCTACTTGGGAGGCTAAGGCAGGAGTATGGCAAGTTCAAGGCCAGCTTCAGCAATTTAGCAAGGCCCTAAGCAACTTAGTGAGACTCTGTCTCAAAATGAAAAAAATTTTAAAAGGATTAAGGATGTGGCTCAGTGGTTAAGTGCCCATGGGTTCAATTCCTGATTTAAAAAACAAAACAAAAAAACCAAAACATAATGCACAGAAAGAAAGCATGAGAACTAACTTGTTTATGATTTTGACTAAAAAAAGTTGATTTGGGGGGGCGGGTACTGGAGATTGAACCCAAGGGAACTCCACAACTGAGCTATATCTCCAGCCCTTTTTATTTTTGAGACAGGGTCTTGCAAAGTTGCCCAGGCTAGTCTTGTACTTGCTTTCCTCCTCCCTCAGTCTCCCTAGTTGCTGGGATTATTGGGTGGAGTGTTCAATTTTTAAAGTTTAATTCAAAAAGTAAGCAATTGATAAGGAACTTTACAATGGTTGTATCAGACTATACCACCTGAAACCACTGATCTATCTGGACATCACTTAAGGTAGGTAAATAGATTTTATGTGCTTCCCAACAGTACAAAACTCAAGGATGAAAACTACCTATGAAATGGTCTTGCCTAAAACTTGAACATTAGTCTAATCAAGCCTCTATCTAGGTCTATCTATCAGCTACTAGGAAACACAGAGGAGAAAGGACTTTGTTTATAACCACAAAGATGCAATCAGAAAAATCTTGAATGCAGAAGATGTAACAAATGACCTGGTTTCTTCAACAATGGATGGAACAAAAAAAGAAAGTATTATGCATTGTGGTGCCTGCCTGTAATTGCAGCTACTCCAGAGGTTGAGGCAGGAGCATCACAAGTTGGAGGTCAGCCTTTACAACTTAGTGAGATTCTGTCTCGAAACAAAAAAAATAGAAAGGGCTGGTGATGTAGCTCAGTGACACGGTGCCTCTGGACTCAACCCCAATCCCTAGTACCACAAATACTAATAACAACAATAACAACAACAACAAAGAACAGTTGCAGATTTAGGGATTTCTTTAAATAAATAACTCAAGAAACAAAACAACAATATTATGTTAATTGGAGAAAATTGAACTTAGGTTACTAAATGACTAAGAAATTATTATTAATTGTACTTTTGTTAAATATGAAAATGACATTGTGCTTATATTTTCAAAGTCCTAGCTGGGCACAGTGGCTCATGCTTATAATCCCAGCACTTTGGGAGGCTGAGACAGGAGAATTGGAGTTCAAAGCCAGCTTCAGCAACAGTGAGGCGCTAAGCAACTCAGTGAGACCCTGTCTCTACATAAAACACAAAATAGGGCTGGGGATGTGGCTCAGTGGCCAAGTGCCCCTGAGTTCAATCCCTGGTACCAAAAAAAAAAAAGTCCTGCTTATGTGGGTCTAGAATTTGATTTAGAACAATCAATCAAAAAGAAGAAGAAAAGAATACATGAAACAAGAGTGGTGATAATTTCTAGATTTGGGCGTAGTCATGTGAGTTATATTATTCTCTAGTCTTTGGAGCAAATTGGAAAAATTTTACAACTAGACAAAGTAAAAATCAATTCCATGACAAAATGAGGGGTTTCCAGAAATGCAAAAATGATTTAATGTCAGAAATATGTTATCGCCATCAAAGGTTAAAGGAGAAAACTATTTGATCAATGTAATAGATGTTGAAAAGGCCTTTGAGTAATGCAACACGTAGCCCTGGATTTAGTGACAAAAAAGGTTTTTTTGAAACACGAAGAAAAATTATTAAACATATTTGGGGTAACTTTTATTTTTGTACCAGGAATTGAACCCAGGGACACTCTACCCCTGAGCCACATCCCCAGCCTTTTTATTTTTAATTTTGAGACAGGGTCTCACTTGGTTAGGGCCTCACTAAGTCACTGAGGCTGGCCTCCAACTTACGATCCGCACCTTAGTCTTCCAAGTTGCTGGGATTACAGTCATATGTGACAAATACCATGCATTTGTTTTTAAATGATGTTTAGAAAACTAACAAGTAATGTGGAAACATGTTCGTGATGTACTAAATGAAATAGATTTTTACCCAAAAGAGTAAGGGATGATTTCATATTGTAGTAATACAGCTGTCAAAATGATCACAGCACTAAGAGGTGGGTTTTGGTTTGGGTTTGTTCATGATTTTTATTTTCTTCTTTGTACTTAGCTGTATTTTCCAAAATGTCTATAGAAACATATATTATGTTTTTCATCAAGGGAAAGCACATGATATTATTTTAATTTTTAAATTTCAGACTCTTGTGGTTATTTCTTTAGTCATGAATACACCTGAATAAATTCTCATTTTATCAGCATTTCTGCCTTTTGTCCAAAACACCATCTCAAGAGATTTGTCAAATACTTTACTGGAATCAAAATTCATAGTGTTTGTCATATTCTGGATGTAATAATGTAATCATAATAAAACCAGAGGCCCTGTTGAAAAACAGTATTCATACTTAACACCTGGAACTACTCTGAGATAATTAAATTATATCAACTATATTTTAAAACAATTCCTAATTTACAATTGTATGCATATGGCACAAAGTCTGAGCAAATACAGAAATAGAATCTGTTTTTATGTGGCAGAGGTTTCTGGATCCTTTTTCGTTTTGTAATTATGTTATAAAGGACAAGAAACTACGTGTGCATTTTAGAATGATTTTATCCAAAGTGAAAATGGATTAAATTGTTCATTTCAGTGAAAAGGGCAACTTCAGTTATTAAAAGAAAAAACAGTAGTACTTCATGAGATAGTACTATGCTGCAAATGTGTGAGACATAAAATCATAATTTTCTTAATCAAATAATAAATGAATTATTAGGAGATAGAATTAATTTCACTGTGAACTTTGTTGCTAAAAATCTAATTATTTTATGTCCCATAATTCTGAGCTATTGAAAAGACCAAAAAAGAAGTAAACTAAAATAACTATCCTTCCAAACATCCTTCTAAACTACATGTTTTCCAAAACCCCATCATTGAGCCTGACGCTGTGGTTTTATTTGTAAATCAGATGGAACTTCTCTCTGAGTAAATTTGGTTTATTTTCAGTCTAATTATTAAATTTGCATGGTAGATATAAACTTATTTGCAAAAGGGCATTCTGTAAGAAAAGTTAAAGTTTTGCAATTAACCTTTAAAAATAAGATCCAGAGAAATTATTGAACTAAAGGAACAATTATAAACTTATGTCCTCATTCAATAACTAAAACCCCCCAATTAGCACAAAGAGGATTGTGACTTTGGGGGAAGCTTGATCTATTGGAGGTCAGTTGGACTGCAAATTAAATTAAATGCAGGGATATTTTTAGCACTGACTATCAACCTTTCTCCTGTATTCAGTTTTTTATATCCCTGAAAATACAAAACAGTCTTAAAAATGTTCATTTTCCACATAACCAAGATAGACTTTATGTGAGATGATCCTTTCTGGTGTGGTTTGGCAGCTATTATGATACTAAGCTCTGCAGTTTTCTTCCAATAATAAAAATATACGGATCCAAGTTCTCATATAACCTAAACTAAATATATCTAGTCTCTGCATAACTTGTTGAACCACTATTTTAGATGAATAAATTCTATCCTACGTTTTCTCATTTTTTGACATATGTTCCAAACCACTGACTAGAGAAATACATAATACTGAAAGTAAAAATTATAATACTGAAAGTTTCAACTTGAGCCAAGTTTTGACTAATACCATAAGACACATTAATAATAGTATCATTTATTCATTTGATTCCAGTGACTTCAAGAGCTACATGGAATATAAAAGAATTAAACAAACTGTCAGTTTTGGGGGGTTTTTTCAGTATTTTTGTTAAATGTTTGATATTTGTTATATGGTGAGCAAACAGGCAATTTTAGAAATGGGGAGAAAAGTAGAATATTTGGCATACTCTTATTATAATAAATTATAAAGCAGAGTCAGAGATGCTAGTCTGTACAATATATTATAGAGCATTAATCTTTAGAGTTAAAATTTTTGTATTTTTGTTTCTTGTCACTTTAAAATTAGGGTAAAATAAAATGAACACACATATATACACACTCACACACACACACCTCACAGTGAGGAAAGCCCAGTGATAACATCAATAATTTCTTCTAGAGTAGAGTAATTGGTTCTATTATAAAGTTATTTACACTCAATTTATTCACAAAACTTGAGGTAAATAGTTCTTTCCAAAAGGGCACTATTCTTTCTAGGAGAATTTTTCTAGAATTTATAGTTACAGCTGTCCGCTCTGTCTTGTACTCCAGATTCATATTTCTACTTGCCTCCTGGTCATCTCCATCTGGATGACCTACCGGTCATGTTACAAACCTGGAACTCGTTTAGCCAACCCTCCTCTTCCCTGAGGACTCCTAAACTCAGAAAATGGCATTGCCTTTCACAAAGTCATGTGGCCACAAGGGTTGGAAATTTTCTCTCTTGGCCCATGCTTAATTAGGCACCAAGTCCCACAGAGCCTGTGAAACATCATTCAACTTTATATACTCTATATATTACCAATGGCTTTGTTCTATTCAGGTCACCCTTTCCTCTCAAGAATAATGTTTTAAAATACTCTGAACAGACTTCTGTTTCTGGTCAAAATGAAATAATAGTAACTGAATTTATCATTCCTCCTAAAATAACTAAAACACTGAACAGATATCTGAAGCAATGGTTCTCGAAGCCTTGGACATCAGGCAATGAAGGACAGTGATCCCCAGGAGATGGGAACCAAAGTTGGTGAGCCCTGTGGTTGTCCCACCTTCGTGCCTAAAAAAAGTCTTCAGGCTTGGCATGGAGAGGGAAAAACCGAGGGGACACTGGCAGTCTCCTGAGGTAAGAAAACAGAATTGCGGGTAAGAGAAAGTCAGAGAAACTAGAGAAGATTACCAAAAGGAAAAGAGCTGGGGCTCCAGAAATCTTTAGAGGTAACCTTAATGTTCAAATGAGTACTGATCATTACGCGCATATATAAAATTACCAAGAACAGGTGAAAAACAAAAGATAAGGTATAAGTAAAACTGTCTTTGCTAATCATCTATGTAGAAAATGCAATGGAAGCTGTACAAAAGTTGTAAGAAATTATGAGTGAGTTTAGCAAGATTATAGGACACAAAATCAATACATAAAATTCAGTTGCATAGGCACATGCTAGCAACAAAGATTAAAAGTTGAAATAACTTTGAAGAAAAATATAATTGACAACATAAAATAAATTTAGCCAAAGATGTATACGACTGCTGAGCATGGTGGTGCATGACTGTAATCCCAGTGACTCAGGAGGCTGAGGCAGAAGGATCACAAGTTCGAAGCCAGCCTTAGCAACTTAGCATGGCCCTAAGCAACTTAGTGAGACCTTGTCTCCAAATAAAAAACAGAAATGGCTGGGGATGTGGCTTAGTGGTTACACACTCCTAGGTTCAATACTAGTACAAAAAAAAAAAAAAAGATGTACAAGATTTGTTTGTCATAAACTACAAAGCATTATTGAGAGAAATTAAAGAACACTTCATAAACAGAGAAATATTTCATGTTCATGGATCAGAACTTGGAAAATTCAATGAGTTAAAAAGTGCTCAAACGATTAGCACACATACTTGACCAAAGAAGACAGTCATTAGTCATCAGAGAAAAGCAAATTAAAACTATAATGTTGCCGGGTGTGGTGGCGCACGCCTGTAATCCCAGCACTTTGGGAGGCTGAGACAGGAGAATCACAAGTTCAAAGCCAGTCTCAGCAATGGTGAGGCGCTAAGCAACTCAATGAGACCCTGTCTCTAAATAAAATACAAAATAGGGCTGGGGATGTGGCTCAGTGGTCGAGTACCCCTAAGTTCAATCCCCAGTATGAAAAAAAAAAAAAAACTATAATGTCATACCACTTCACACCATGAGGATGGCTAAAATGAAAAAGATGTGAATCCAACTGTTGGCAAGGAAGGGTATGAAGCAAGTTGAGCTCTCACCCACTGTTGGTTGGAATGTAAAATTGTACAACCACCTTTAAAAATAACTTGACATATTTGTAAAACATTCAATGTACATGTACCAGTCATTCTGTTCCTATGGATTTATCCCAAAGAAAATGAAAGCATATGTCCATGTAAAGTTACAACCCAAATGTCCCTCAACATGTGAAGAGAAAAACAAATTGTGGCATATCCATGCAATGGAATACTACTCAGCAATAAAAATAAATGACGAGTTGACACATGCAACAGCATGGATATTAAATCATTACACTGAGTGAAATAAGCCAGATGTAAAGCAAACAAACAAGACAGACAGTACTGTTATTATTTGATATTACTTACATAAATTCCAGAAAATACAATCTGATTTATAGTGACAGAGAGCAGATCAGTTGTTGCTGGTGAGAGGGATGGGGGGAGGGAGGAGTGCAGAATATTGGGGGTGGGAGGAAGGAAGAATTACAAAAGAACATAAGGAAACTTTCTGGGATGATGTCTGTGTTCACTTTCTTGATTTTGGTGATGTTTGTTATATGGGTATATACATACACAAAACTTATCAAAATATACACTTTAAATATATGCAATTTATCTTATGTGAATTACAAAACAGGTTTTTTTTTTTTTTAAAAAAAGTTCCTAATTGAATTCCATGACTCCTATATCTTGAATTTCAACGTGTTAAACTTTTAAGCGAATAAGCTATCTTGGACAATCATCCAGTCGAGACTTCAGATAACTCCAGCCGTAGTCACCATCTGATCTCAGTGCAACTTAGGAGAACCACTCACAGGAGCTCAGTCAACCCCCATAACTATGACCCACTAAGGCTTTTTGTTTTAAGCCACTAAGTTTGGGGATGATTTGTCACAGTGAAATATATAATCAGAACAGCAGGTTTCAAAGTTTTGTTAATTTTTTTTAGTCCCTATTACATACAGACTCTTCTGGTTAAGCTGAATGTAATAAACAGATAAACATAAAACTCCTTTGTTAAAGGGAGAGTGAGAGAGCTTAGGGCCCTTCTTGCCCAGACCCCAGAGTTTGTTCCTGAGGCAAGAGTGGTTCTGGGAGCCACTCTATGTGACCTGCTCCGCCTCCCCCAGAACGTCTCCTTCCTCAGGTGGAGAACTAAAGACAAGAAGACCAAGTGGCACACACAAGTCACTTATCTATGGCCACACCCTAAGTTTCTTTGCTCACAGTTAGCTCCACCATATATTGTGATTAGAAAAATGTGTTAAGCATAAGCAAAGTTTCAATCATTAAATCAGAATAAAAGAATAATTTTTTTAAAAGTCCAAAAAACACAAACCTTAACATGAATCTAATATCTTGACAAAGCTAACCACGAATCCAATTTTTCCCATAGATGAAAAGAAATATAGGATATTTGATCTACTATTTACACTTACATTCATTATTATTGGTTTTCCTTTGTGTGTACTGACCATTTGTGTGTTTGTGATACATGAAGACAACCCAGAGAATTAATTTCAGATATGCTAAATCTGAAATAAACACAACTTATTAGTTTCAGAGAATAAAAACACCACACCCCATATATCTTGCCAAATCAGCTGAAGGCTGTAGGAATATCTAATTCTTCTGAAGAGGCCACTTTCCCTCTTTCTCTCTCTCTCTCTCTCTCTCTCTCTCTCTCTCTTTCTCTCTCTCTCTTTGGTCCTAATGGTGCAAAAATGGCACAATAAATTCTGTGATAATGGCCTTTCTTATAGTATTTTGAAATCTAATGCTCCATTTTCAATCTCTGCTTCAGATGTGAAATGATTATGCTGATAAATAGTAAAAAAAACCAGACCTATAACAGACACACTTCCAAATAATAAGACAAATTTATTTCAAAATAACCTAAGTCCTAAAAACAAATTCAGCCAATATATACAGCAGAGCATGGCTATTAATTTGAGTGGATGGTTCCCTGAACTACAGCAGTAGGAATAATGTCAATAGGGTAAAAATTTTAGTGTTTTTTAACATTGAGTTAGGAAGACTATTTCATTAGCACAGGTGTGACTTAGGATGGCAGCAGAGCCAAACCTGTGTACACTGAAGCTGCCATTCCTAAGTGTAAATACAATATTGTGTTCTGTACTAACATTTCATCTCAAGCTGAGATTTACAAGTGCTAGGTACCCTGCTTGGCATCTTACTACTTCATTTGTGCAGCTGCAATTAAGTTTCAAAGTTACATACAAGAATTATTTTTAAGGATTTTTTTATTACAGTGGGATTAAATGAATGTAAAAGCACAATTATTAACTTTCTAAACTAAAATTTAAAAATTATAAAAACTAAATCCAAGTGCAGTAGCATGTACCTGTAGTCTCAAATACTTGGGAGACTAAGGCAGGAGGATCACTTGAGCCTAGGAGTTCAAGGCCAACATAGCAAGACCCAGTATTGTTAAAAGGGAGAAAACTTATGAACACTCTATAAAGAGTTTTTCAAAATTCTCCAATTAAACATCACTTCTAGCTAGACCAAGAATATTTTGGAAGCATGAATGAAATGGAATGCAAAATTAATTATGTCAACAAACATTTTACCTTCCAGGATGTGTGAGGGTATGAAACCTAGTCCTCTGTATCAATTGCTTTTTTAAAATATGCACATTTGAAAAGGAAGTATAAAAATTCAGTAATGCTGTAAGTTAAATAAGTAAAATTTTAGTTTTAAAAATAAAACTCATAAGCAAATCATTTTGTTTGAATGCTTCAGGTTTAGTACTATTATAAACAAACTTCATTGCTCATCCTTGTGTTCGAAGCTTTCACATCTCTCTTATTTCAAGTCAGTAGAGAACATACCTTTCATGCCTATGTTTAAAGAGAATCTTAAAACTAAAAACAACCGTTCAAATTTCTTGAAATCCAAAAGGAACTATAAAAATATTAAAGTCTGGTTAATACTATTAACTGTGCTGGAATGTAAGAGTTGCCTGGGCATCTTACCAGTATTACCACAACCTGGAGCTATAAGAGAAATTTAATCACCTGTTTGCAAGTGTGTAAATGTCTAAACCTATTCATTCTTAGAGGAAATGAAAGATGCAATATAAAATGAGCAAAAAAAAAAATTTGTCAAGCTAGGCACCTTCACTTTCCCTATCAGAATTGGGACAAGGAAAATTCAACTGCTTGGAAAAACTCCCTGGCTTAATCAAATACTTAGACTCTCTTGCCTGTTCAACCCCCTTCCTAAGAACCTCTCATCTAATTGTCTTTATGATGATCTCTGTAAGTAAAGATTCAATAATCATAATGGCAACAATAAAATAATGACAACCCCTTATGTTAAGTGCCACTTTGCTAATTACAAGGTCCTTTAATTTGATCATCTCATTTAAGCCTTACAGCAGTTCTATGAAGTCCTCACGGTGGATATTATCATCCCATTTTACAGCTGAAGAAAATAAAAGCCAAAGACGTGAATGATTTTCCCACATCTCAACTATATATGCTAGAGTTGGGGGGCTACAATGGAATGTTAACTGATGCTCCATCCATCTCTCTTTCTCTTGTAAAATATAGTCTACTTGTATCATAATGAGATGGTCCACCTTAAATTAAAAAATAAAAATAAAAAGTTGTTTTGATTTTAATGCTAGTCAATTTCTTTATTTAGTTCCTTCTCATACAATTCCAATTTCTGGGTTAAGATTTCTAAAAACATGAAAAGAAATGAAATAAAGAATTCTTCTTCCCTCAAAACATAAAATTTGAGCAAAATACAGATTTAAGAATACTCTTACACGCGTATGCGTATAGTCACCAAAGGCAGCCAAATCAGGAGAGGGGTGTACCTGACACCACATTTCAAAAATTAATGGTTGGGGAAAGAAAGAGAAGATTCTAAGAAAAACAAGTTGGTTTAACTCGGCTATTAGCCCTAAGTCCTGGGCCCTCAAATCATAATAGTCTTAGAAAATAAGAAGAAGAAAAATTCTGAGATTCAGATCCTTGCTCAGAGAGGAAATCATATTGAATACGGTGATAATCTAGCTAAGAACTCTTCCACAGCTAGAGAGTCAAGTCTGAGTAGAACTGAGCAAACAAGAAGAAAATGAAAATAAATGTAATGGAATCTCTGAAGACATACTTCAGAAAAAAAGATGAAGGAAAGAGGAGAGGAAGATAAATCAACTTGAAGACCAGAAGGAAATGATTAACAGTTGTTTAAAGCCATAGCATAAATTGGTGAGAATATAAATTCAACAAAGGATAAGCTCAAGGAGAAAATAATAAAACCACATAATGAGATTAAAAGGAAGATTTGACTGAAACTATATCAACACAGAATTAATCAATGAACTAGAAGATGGCAGGGAAGAATAGACACCTTTGAATGCAAATTTTTAGAAGTTAAAATATGAATTCAATTTTAATAACACTAATAAATGGGAAGGGATTGAAATCCCAAATCATGATCATTGGTAGATTTGTGCTAGATAAACTACAGATGAAACACTGCAACAAAAGATAGAATAGCAGAAAAATTTCCATACTGTCACTCCAAATGAAGGGAAAAATTGAATACACAAATCAGTTCCAAGAATTTGATACAGAGACTCAATATAGACACTACTGAACATCAAAAACAAAGAAAACATTCTTTGGATGGCTAGGAAAGCATATTATCTACCATGAAGGTTAATTCTATGTGTTAACTTGTCAGAGACAGGGTGCCCCAAAATTTAGCCAAACATTATTCTTGATGTGTCGTTGAGAGTGGTTTTGAATGAGATTAATGTTGAAATTCATCGATGGAGTAAAGAAGACTGCCCTCCCCAATGTGGGTGAATTTTATCCAATCAATCAAAGACATAAATAAAACAAAAAAGCTGAGTGAGAGGGAACTCCTCCTGCCTGATTGCTTGAGCAGAACATTGGCCTTTTCCAGCTGTCAGATGCAGACTGTAATGCAGATTCTCTTTGGGTCTCATGGCTGATGGCTTTTGGACAGAACTCACACCATTGCTTCTCTTGGTTCTCAACTCTTTAGACTCAGAACAACTGGAACTACACATTGGCTCACCTCCGTCTCCAGCTTGCTGACTGCAAGTCTTGGACCATCTCAAGCCTTCATAGTCAAATGAGTCAATTTCTTATAATGAATCATACACACACACAAATTCACCCCCCCACACACACACACACTTGCATGCACGCGTATGCACACATGCACACACACACATCCTACTGGCTCTATTTCTTTGGAGAACACTAATTAACACACCTACAAAGATTTTTAAAAAATAAAATTGCTCTCATTTGTCTCTAAAGTAACATACAATGATTGAAGACTACAGAAATATCTTAAAAATTTTAATGAAAAGAAAATGTGACTCAGGAACATTCAGTCATGACATCTTTCTAGCATAAAGACAATGACAGATATTTTTAAAAAAAAACAAAACCTGGGAAATGGCACTAATGTGCCTTTCTGGGGAAAATATCTGACAATGAAATCTAAATAAAGAAGAGATAAATCAAAGGCAAGATCAGAGAAGTACACAGACCAGTGGGGAAAACTTCCACTTGAAGAAATTATACCAAAACAATGGAAATTGTAATTGCAGAATGTCAACATTATAAATCTGGATACTTTAAAATAATAATTGCTGTAGTTTGCATCTTCAATGTCCCCCAAATGTTCCCAAATGCTTACGTGTTAAGGCTTGGTCCCCAGTTTGGTGCTATTGGGAGATGTTAGGAAGCTTTAAGAGGTGTGATCTAATGGGAGGTCTTCAGGTCATTGTGGACCTGCCATGGAAGGGGACAACAGGATCTGAGCCCCTTTCTCTTTCAGTCTTTTGCTTCCTGGCCATGAATTGAGCAACTTTGTTATGCCATGTGATCCCACCATGATGTGCTACCACCATACCATAGAGGCCTAAAAGCAATGGATTCACCTGATCATGGACTGAAACATCCCAAACTATGAGCCAAAATAAATCTTTTCTCTTATTATGTTGATTGTCTCAGGTATTTGTTATAGTGACAGAATACTGACAAAAACAATAGTATAACCAACAGCTAAAGAGAAATAATGGGCGAAGGGGAGGTGGAAGAATGACAGTACTAATTTTCTCATTTTGTATTGAATTAAAATTGAAGAAACATACTTTCATTTAGGAAATGATAAATTTTTAATATTTTTAAAAATTATTTAATTATAAAGTAGTGCATTAAAATAAGTATGTTTATAATTCACAACATAGTAATGATTACAATAAAAAATAAACTGAACTCAATTTAAATGTCAATTAAAATGTAAATAATATAAATTGAATTAAATTTATTTTTTTAATACTCTTAAATGTTCTTCACAACCTCTTACAAATATAAAGGGCTATTTTAGGAAATATTCCTAATGGAGACAAGATGCTAATTTTTCACATAATTGAACATAGTTATGGGGTATAGTGTGATACAATGTTTAATGATAAAATCAGGATAATTAGCATATCCATCACCTCAAGAGAAGAAACATTTTTTGAAGCTCAACAACTCCTCTAGTTATGTTTCATTTGATTTTTTCTTCTATTAAGTTCAATGTTTTTTATTGAGAAATAGCACTTATTTCACAATGCCATGTTTATAAGATACATGTATTTGAGAATATGGATAGAAAGATGCAAGTCCATCCAGTCTTAACTGTTAGCAATTTCTGGGTGGTAGTTAGTTCTAAATGATTTGCTCTTTTTTTTTTTTTTTGGCAGGGGTGTGGGAGGAGTCAGGGGGGTACTGAGGATTGAACTCAGGGGCACTTGACTACTGAGCCACATCTCCAGCCCTATTTTGTATTTTATTTAGAGACAGGATCTCACTGAGTGGCTTAGTGCCTTATTTTTGCTGAGACTGTCTTTGAACTTGCGATTCTCCTGTCTCAGCCTCCCAGGCGGCTGGGATTACAGGTGTGCACCACTGCACTCAGAAATGATTTGCTGTTATCTTTCATTTTTAATTTCCTAAATAATTTACTCATTTTTTAAAACAGTAAAGTGGTTTTTCTTTTTTAAAAATATCAGAAGTTAATCAGCTGGGATTGTGGCTCAGTGGTAGAGCGCTTGCCTCGCATGTGTGGGGCACTGGGTTCGATCCTCAGCACCACATAAAAAAAAATAAATCAATAAAGATATTGTGTCCACCTACAACTAAAAAATATTTTTAAAAAAAAAAAGAAAGAAATATGCCCCATTGTTCTTATTTTTTAAATAAATTTTCAGTTTCTAAAAATATCAAGTTTCTCCCTATGTATCTTCTTGATATTAAAATTTTAATACAGTACTTACAAAAGATGACTCAAAATTCTTTCACAAATGCTTCCTTGACTCACTCTCAAAGGAGAGAGCTACAGAATATTTTGGAAGGAGAAAGTTAGACCTTTCTTTCCTCCTACTTGAAACATGCATGAGTGCAGCCTGCATTTTATTTCCATAGTAAATCTGGAAAAATGACCCAGACTTTGCCTTCAATAAGACAGAATTCATGTGTGTGGACAGTGATCACTGGAAGACCTACTTTTAAATAATGACTTTCATTTTCCAGCTCTGTGACTTCTTTTTTTCTGATCCTCAGAGGACAAGATCACTGAACATTACTGATATGTAATAGTAAGATTTAAACATTGTATAAATAAACTGGCATGGATTAGGTCCTTAGTACATGGTAGCTATTATTATTTTCAAAAGAATTACAAATGTTTCTCAACTTATGCTGGGCTCAAATCCTGATAAACCCATAACAAACAGAAAATATCACCAGTCAAAAATGCATTTAATACACCTACCCTACCAAACACCACAGCTTAGCAACACAGTACACTGGATAGTGTTAGTAGTTTACCCTCACAATCCCATGGCTGACTGTAAGCTGCAGCTTGGTGCCTCTGCCCAACATCACAGGAGTTTTGTATTGCATCGCTGACATAAGAAAAGATCAAAATTCCAAATCTAAAGTACAATTTCTACTGAGTGCATATTACCATTTATAGTAAAAAAATCATAACTTGAACTATATAAGTTGTTGACCCTCTGTAATCATTTCACTAATTGGAAAGGAGAGACTTGGAGGGAGGATCATCTTAGAGAACACTCTAGAAAATTCTCTAAAGACAGCATTTCTGTATAGGTAACTTGTTTTTTTGTCTGTTTTTTGTTTTTTTGTTTGTTTGGGTCTTTTTTCTTTCTTTCTTTCTTTCTTCTTTCTTTTCTTTTCTTTTTTTTCTTTTTCTTTTTTTTTGTCTGTGGTGGGAGATTGAGGACCCTTCCAAGGAAGCTGAGAATGGATGGCTTCAACAATAAAAGTAGTAGGTCTCTTTCCCCCTTGCCACCTTGTATTGTACACACAGCTTGGCCCATTCTGGACTCAAAAGAGAAGAGGTCTCTGCTCATTATTTCATGGTATCAGCTTTGCAGCATGTGTCTGAATTAATTTTTATGAGCCCTTAGAGTATATCATTTACCAAGTTGTAAAGGGCAATCAGGTTGTTTGACTTCCCAGAAACTAGGTTCATGAGATAGTGTCGAGTTTTTCCGGGTGAATGAATGACCAAAATGAAAACCCCTTCTAGCCTTCACTGAACCGTGGTGCTCAAAGGTGGAACTCCACTTGTATCAGGAGGCCACAGAAATGCTTTCAGTCCGCCCTCAGAGCTGTACACATTCCTCTTCCCTCCAGGGAGAGTGTTTATAGGGCACACACAGCTGTCCAAAGAGGAACAATTCCTTAAGTAGTGCACCTTACTAAGGCTTGGCTTTTGTGAGAGAAGAATAAATATGAGCTTTATTGAGATTAAAGATAAGGAAATACTGTGCTCTGGCTACAGGTCCAAGTCCAATTTCTCAGGACCTCAGAACCCATCCTCTGAGTCACCAGCCCTGAGTTCACCAGGCAAAGCATACGCATGTTCCCTGGGGCCCTGGGCCTGATCCTGGGTTAGCCTGGAGAACAAACACTGCTGCTTCAGGAGCTGATGGGGCATGTAAATATCAGTCCATAATTACCCAGGTAACTTTTCCCACTTCAATTTATTTTTTTTTATTTTTTATTTTTTAAATTTTTTTTTCTTTAGTTGTTGATGAACACAATGTCTTTATTTTTATTGCTTTATATGTGGTGCTAAGGATCGAACCCAGGGCCTCACGCATGCGAGACAAGTGCTCTACCGCTGAGCTACAATCCCAGCCCTTCCCACTTCAATTTAGATCTTTTATCTTCTGTTCTTTTGAGAGGATGCAGGAGCAGGGTACAAATACACTTTGTTCCATTCTGCTAAGCACCCTGCAAAAAATTTGAATTCTCAGGTTGTATCAAAATCGGGTGTGGGTCAGGCCGCAGGCTGAGTTCTAAGGGCTGGAAAATGCTTCCGTGAGCATTCGCTTGCATTCCTTCCACTGCACAGGTCTCCCCCCAGAATGGTGAATTCCTCAAAGGTGGAGTCGCCACCTTATTTCTCTTTAAGCTGTAGAATGTCTGCTCTAACAGAGGCTCGATGTGTGTTTGGTGAATAGAAGCATAAAGCAAAGAATATGGAGATAATTCCAACAGCGTTCAAAATGGACTTCTTGGTCCTCACTGGCTGCTCCCATCCCACACTACCTTGCAGTTGTCAACTTCCTCCTCTACAAATAGTTTACTCACTCATTCAAAATTCCTCATTGGCTTCTATTTGCCTATAAAGAAACAGCCTAACTCTTTAGCCTGGCAATCATGGCCATTTTGCATTTTCCAATATATTTTCATAATTCCCTTCATGTTTTCTGAATACTTATCCGAAATTCCCCCATTCCCTTCTCACTTCCCTGTATATTCTTACACGCTCCCCCTATGAGTTTATTTGCAGCCCCTTTCACCCTATCTTTCCTATAGATATATCGTATACCCTATATATCCAAATTTTGCCTTGGATATATCATTGATTGAGGCCCTCAATCATTGATATATCAAGTCATTGATGTTTGGGAAATTAATTTTTTCTCTTTTGTTATACTCTTCAAGTACAGGGCTATGTATAGCATAGCTTCTATGATTTAAGAGCTTTTATGGACAGTCTCCGTATAATGTTTGATTATAGGAATAATTTCTGTATTAGAATTCTCTGAAGAGAGAGACAAAGAGACAGAGGAAAGAGAGAATGAGATTTATCTTTAGGAATTTGTGCTGGCAATTATGAAGACTTGGCAAATCCAAAACCTGTAGGGTAGGTTGGTAGGCTGGAGACCCAAGGAAGTGTCCAAATACAGTTAAATTCCACCTTATTAGAGGGAGATCAGTCTTTGTAAGGGCCTTCAACTGATTGGATGGGGCACACCATATTATGCAGAGTAATCTGCTTTACTTAAAGTCCGCTGTTTAAATGTTAATCTCATTAAAGAGACACCTTCACAGAAACACCTACAATAATGTTTGGCTAAATATCTGGGTACCATGGCCCAGCCAAGCTGACAACAAAATTAACCATCATGGTTTCTAAACCTTCACCATGATCTCCTCCTGCCACCTCCCTACCAACCACAAAAGGGGGAGTTTCTCCAGCTCTTAGAGTTCTCTCACTTTCACTCTAGAGTTATCACCAAGATGAGCACATAAATATGAGGTTCCCACCATAAAATATGGGCACAGAGAAGCAGAAGGTTCAAGGAGATAAGTGGATGCAGTACCCCTTAGCAAAGTTGAACTACACCCTTGCTTTCAAGAATAATATTAAGAGAAGTAAAAGGAAATGAGAGAGTTCAAACAGCATGTCACCAAATCCTAAAGGACAGAATGTGTCCTGTGAAGGGCTGTTCTGCCTTACTCCTGCCTGGGAACCACAATTCCTCCTTGTAATTCCTAGAGTCGTGGCTTTTCTTTCCCACATCTTCCTGCTTCTTCCTGGAAGAGGATTGAAGCTTCTGCAGACAGACATTCCTAGGAAGGTAGCAGATTAGGCAGGTGGGGTTTAAAGTCCAGCCCAAACCCTCAACCTTATCTCATTGCCAATTGTCATAAAAAGAAATAGGCCAGGGACAGAAAGGCCTTCTCTTTCTACAGGTCATAAGTTATTTCCTTATAGTTCCTTCCTCACCAGTTGCACCCTGAAAATAGAAGCTCCAGAGCAAAGATCTGCCATGTTCACCCCACGCCTGCACAGACCACAGCTTACATTCTTGTGGTGTGAGCTGGGGAAGATTTGGCTACCCTGAAGATAATGACTTGCAGAATTTCCATTAATTATAATCATTTTCTCAATATGAATGAACATTTCAGCTTGTGGGCCTGGGGCTTCTGCTCATAGGCCACCATAATATATGCATAAAATGTATATTGTAGTACACAATATGGAGTACATAACTACAAAATCATCTGCCTATCACTAATTTTCCAATTCATTTTCTCCTATCCCAACTCTTACACTCTCCCTCACCTACATTCTTACTACAGAAGCCATTCCCTGTATGATGGATTCATCCGTAGGTTAGCCCCAAACTTAGGCTGGGCCGTGGTCCTTCTTTGTGGCTCCTGGCTTTGGGATAAAGTGTAATCTAAAATAATCTCTCCCCAGTCACTCCACAATTAGATGTAAAACTGGTAAGCATGTCTCCCTCTGAAAATGGAGAAAGCCACTCAAATGAGAGTGAGTAAAGCCAACATTCAGAGAAGAATATGAGACTGAGAAAAATCCTGAGAACTGTGTAGCCCTTGGCTGTGAGTATTCATGACCCAGCTGCATCTCTGCTCTTTCTGTGTCTTGGTTATTCAATGCTTCCTGGGATTCTATGAAAAAAACAAAATGCTAGTATTTCTAGTTTTCTTCCAATAAATTGCCATTTTTGCATAAGTTAGTTTATGTAAAGTTTCTAGCATCTGCAAAAAAAAAAAAAAATCTTAAGGATTACATAATGCGGCACTCATCAATGCTCAGACTATGTCCAGATGACAGCATCACCTGATTGCCAGGAGAATTCAGCAAGATAATGAACACAGAAGTGTGTTGTCATCTGTAAAATACGAATCAAGGATGGATTCTACTGAAGTCTTTAACTGGAAAAGAAAATTTGTACTTAAACACAAAAGCATTTGTCACACTTCACAAATTTTTTCCTTTTCCATACTTTTTGCAATGTTATCATTTTTTGCAATCTTAATGTGAATCCATCTTTAGATTAATAGAACCTCCAATACAAAAACAATATAAATTGTATAAGCACAATAATAACCTAGTAGAATGGTCTATTTTGGTACTTCTCCACCTATGATGTGCACACTCTTAGGAATCTGTAAAGTTAGCAAGATATCCTGGGGCTGTTTTTAATATTTTTAAACCTCTAAAGACAATTGCACTTGCACTATGTATCTATTTACACAAGAAAATTATAACATCATATTTCTTTGCTTTGGGTTAGAATTAGATCAGTTCCGTCTGGCAACTGACTAGCTGATGTTGCTCAAAAGTTCTGATTGGCTGTTGATGATAGCATGAGCTTTGTCTGAGGAAACTCAGAGATAATGAGTTAGACCATTATCAGATGGTAACATACAAACCGAACACCCATAGCAGAATGGACCTGCAGATAAGCACAGGCTGAGAGCCAAAAATAAGGAATCCATAACTGAATATTGCCTATACTTTGCGAGATTTATATAACTTGTTTGATACAACTGTGAGATAAATATGGTCTTATACTAAGAAAAAGTGTTCCAAACATGAGATAAAAAGGAAGGACAACAAATATAGTCCAGGGTGTTACAAAGATTGATAACTTGGGTTAACATTATCCAATCGTGGCATAATTCCCAGAATACTAATTATGAGGTGGAGTTATTAAAAAATAAAGTTACATAAAAAAAGAACCCACTAGACTTGGGTGATACTGAGTCAAACAAATTTGTTTTTCTGCATTTATCAGAGCCTTTAACATTGCTGTTCTTTGTGTGTCTCCAAGAAGAGGTCAGAGTGCATCCCAAGTTATCTGACCAAGGAACCCTTCTTCTCTGAGGCATTTTATGAAGTTAGTAGTCCATGAAACATATGTTGGGAAAGGTTAATCTAATAAACTCTCATTGAATGCTTCCTATTTTGATTACCTGGCCCATATTTAGACTCATAAACAGAGCTGGCCTTGCCAACTGACAGAATATATAAAATTAGAGTCACTTTACACACCCATCAAAAGATCTCTTCCGCCCCCCATTACATTGCCTTCATTTCTATCATGAAAGTGTTATTTCTTCAGTGCTTGAACACTTTTTGCCAATCTAGTGCTCAATATAGATGCTCCTGAGAAGAGAAACAAATTAGGCCAAATTTCCTTCAAGCACTTCCAGGAAAATACCTCTAATAGCGGAGCAGGATGAACTAATAAACCTGAGGACTGAGTCAGCTGAACTTGAAGTAACTGAAAACCAAACTTGATTTATATCCAGTTAGATATAACATTCATATGAATTTAACAATCTACATGATGCTTTAATATAAAACTGTTTTAAATGACTTGGCAGCAAATAAACCAATAAAGATGCTATGAGTTACAGCCGGTGGCTGCAGGCAGCCCGTTGCCACCTTGTCCAGCAGGATGAGGAGCAAGCCTTGGGGAGGGGCATTGGCAAGACCTCCAGGAGGAGGTTGGGGTTGGGGTCACTGGGAGAGAACAGACACCGAAAGGGGTACAAAGCCAGAAGACAGGTTTGTAGTTGTGGCTAGCCTCATGCAAGTAGGGTATTCTCCGTGTCCTCGAGAAAGTGGGACAAAGGGACAGAGCTGGGGAGTCATACTGTAGGACCCAGAAAAGGAAGATGCCACTGGGGTTCTTCCTCTGCAGCCCCCATTTCCTTTTCCTCCTGATCACCAAGATTGCGCTGTGCCCAGAGTAACCTCCCGCTTCACTTCCTCTTTCCTTTTCTGTTCCCTAACCTCATTTTTGTTACCCCCTCCACTAGTTTCTTTATTTCCTCTTCTCCTCTATGTCTAATCCAAATGTAAGCTTTATCATCGTATGTGGGGAGGATGGGCAGATGGGGATGGCTGGACCAAAGTTCTGCTATCACTTTGTGAAGAAGGAAACAGTTCCAGTTCCTTGAATTTTATGCTCTAAGATCTAAATGAACATGAACACAGTGGTGAAAGAAGGGGAAAAAGAACATTCTGCTGCTTTTCCCCCCACTCTGTAATGGCTGGCATTGATGCCAATGTCCGCAGTGACTTTCAACATCATCAAGTTTTAGTGGTTTCTAAGCTTTTGAAATTGAGGAACTTCGCCAAATCAACTTACTTTCAACAAAGAAAAGTAGTATATACTACAGATGCAACTATTATGATCAATATTCAGGACCCACAAAACACAATAGAGAATAACTTTAGTCATTCCACCTACTGCCCCTCAGGCTCATTCTTTGAGGTTGGCATTCTCCAACTTTGGATGCAAAATAGCTTCATTCTTTTCTGGTTCCGCTTAGATCTAAAGCAAATAACAACAACAAAAAAAGTCCTTTGCTCACTGTAGTCCTCCAAACAATTTCAGCTTCATTACTAACCAGATAAGACCTGGGGAATGAAAACTGTGAGCTCCTTTCAAAGCCTCCGCTTTTCCCAACTGTCCCCAGTCAAGGCTACTTCCTGCTAGACTCTAGTACTAAGAAAGGGGTTTGGGGCTGATCAATTCTTTAGTTTTCCACCAGTTCCTACCTGTTTTGCTCCCCAGAGAATCTAAAGGTCAGGAGCATAAGTGGAGGCGAAGGGCAGGAACAGTCTTACTGGATAGGTGCTGCCATGGGTGACATTGGCCCTTTTTGGGTCTGAGAAGTGTATAAAGTTGACTCTGTCTCATGGCGTGTTGTCATGGGTTCTTGGGAGATCCTTTCATTTCTATGGACTTTCATCTGCTGTTCTTGTGACAGTTGTAAGTGAATGTCTTTAGACTGGTGAAGACAGTTTTACAAGCTTTTTCTACCTAGGTCTTCTTGCTGTCCCAGGTAGCACTCTGAGGTAGGATCTGATGTCACCCCAGACTCCAGTGGGCCACAGAAACATGCACTTTTGGCTTTCATTCACTGGGGTGTGGTTACTCCTTGAAGTATAGACCTCTACTCCCCAGCTTTTGCTCTGAGCTTTCAGAGTGGAGTCAGATACTAGTCCACTAGTTCCTCCAAAACTGCAGGAGACACAAGTCAAGGTCTCCAAGTGGTGTCCTTGAAGCTCTTTTTCACCAGTCATGATGAGGGAAAAGCAACC
Source organism: Xerus rutilus (assembly GCA_028644305.1). Taxonomy (NCBI): domain Eukaryota; kingdom Metazoa; phylum Chordata; class Mammalia; order Rodentia; family Sciuridae; genus Xerus; species Xerus rutilus. The sequence continues at coordinate 41,060,675 of CM053409.1, read as the reverse complement.
TTCTTCCCTTCACTGTGGTAAAGGGTGCTGAGAGCACACTAACAACTCTATCCAAAGATCTAAACATCTTCAACTTTCTAACTATTCTTGTCCTCTTCAACTTTAATCTTGTTGCATTCCAAAGTGAGTGAAGGGTAAAGGTTGCAAAACTAGTTTTCAACATCTTTTGTTTGTTTGTTTGTGCCCAGTAGGATTTTCCTACTTTATATTTTGAGTTCACTTTTGAAACATTTGAACTAAGATACTATTTACAGGAACTCAGGAATTTGAGAACAGGAATTCAGAATGATCAAACATCAGCTTCCTCCTCCACAAAATCAGGGTCAGGTGAACCTTTAACACACCTACTTAGAGCCATCCCTGTGGACAAATGTTCACTTTGTTTAAGCTCCTGCTCTCAGAAAGGAGGAACCTGAGGCCTAGATGAGTTAAGAGACTTACTCAAGATCTCATAATTACATGCAGCAAAATGATGAGCAAATCATGGTCCCTTGATACCTACTTTTGTGATGTTTTGACACATGCTACTGGCCAGAACCCATTAGTCTTGAAGAAAGTATGAACTTTGTATAGCTTGGGCAGTTCTTGTGGCTCTACAGTCTTGGCTTCAAATCCTGGCTCCATTAGTGACTCCAGGCCTATCTTTTGTCCTAAGACTTGATATTCTACCAGTTAAACATTGATAATAATATTAAAAAATGGTTAATTTATAGGAAAGTACTTTTTAACTGCCTGTTGCCTTAGGCAAATGCTAACTGTCATTATTATGGTGGTGTGTGTGGGAGTGACCCTGATTTTTTTTCGGGATAAACTTGTTTTTGGAATTATGACATTTATCATGAGATCACTAATTTGCGATGGTCTTTGGTCATAAGAAATGCATGACCTAAACAATTCCAAACATTTTTCACATACCCCTTAGGCAATTAGAAGTCTATAACCTTGCTTATTAGAAGCAAAACAAACAAAACCCCAGTATTTTAAGGAGAGTGTTTGTATGTTATACTAATATAGTGTTAGAGAAAACAACAAAGGAAATATATATCTATATCCAAGAGCTGAAAAAAACAGCTAGCTAAAAGAACAGGCTCAGATTGCAAAGCACCATGAAACAAAGGCACAAGTGTTACCACCAGCCTGGGCAAACCAGTGTCCAGAGTAGAAGATATCTATCTACCATCCCCAAGGCTGTGAAAGGGGTCACAGCCATTCTCTGCAGTCTATCTGTACCACACCACAAGGCACACACTTGAATGCCACATGGAGACTGAAAATCTAACACAAAGAGGAAGAATACACACCAGGTGGCTTCCCCAAAAGAGTCCCTGGAACTAATCAATGTCAAAGGCACGGAGCAACTCAGAGAAGGTCAAGGCGCCTCTTATTGAGGCTCAGAGGAAAGGCCATTGGCAGAAGCTTCTTTCCCAGGCAGGAAACCCCACCCTTTATCCTTGCTTGATCTCTTTGGATTGCAAAATACATGAAATGTATTAGTCTGACCTAAGAACCCTCCAGATGAAGAAAAAGGTAGCAGGGAGGAGGAGCACTCAATAGGGGAAAAACTTTAATCTTCATTGTCACCATTTTCTAAGAGAAGTGAGAGAGATCAAAGGAAAGGCTTCACTTAGCCTGGAAAACTCTAGTTACTATCCAATTTCAGCTTGGCTATACAGGAATATATGACCAAACTTGTATTTGTTCTTTATGTTTATTTTACATTTATTTATTTATGTATGTATGTATTTATTTATTTATTTTGGTACCAGGGATTGGACCCAGGAGTACTTAACCACTGAGACACATCTCCAGCCCTTTTTACATTTTATTTTGAGACATGGTCTCACTAAGTTACTTAGAGCCTTGTTAAGTTGCTGAGGCTGTCCTTGAACTTGCAATCCTCCTGCCTCAGCCTCCAAGCTGCTGGGATTACAGGCATGAACCACCACATCTGGTGATTTTTTTAAAAAAAAGAAGCAAGTTTGCAATTGGCCATGAACACTGACCTAAATGATCCACACATGGGAGAATTGTGTCTGGTGCAGGCTGATGTAAAGTGGCACAGGTAAGCCAGAGGGCAGTCCAGTGAACTCTGCAACAGGCAGCCCAGACCATTTATTTCTGCTGTTCAAGTATTTCGTTTTGCTTATTTTCTCAATATAATTGTACATCTACACTTTAAATCATTTGTGTTTTCTACTATGATTTATAGAACATATTCAAAAGAAGCACACCAACTTTATCTTATTTTTTATTTGAAAAACCATTTTTCAGCCAGGCACAGAGGCCCACATCTGTATAATTCCCCAGCAATGCAGGAGGCTGAGGCAGGCCCATTACAAGTTCTAGGCCAGCCTTGGCAATTTTGTGAGGCTGTCTCAAAACAAAAAATAAAAAAGGGCTAGGGAGGTAGATCAGTGGTAAAGTGCCCCTGGGCCCTAGGTTCAATCTCCTGTACAAAAAAAAAGAAAGGCTATTTTCCTTTCAGTATTAGGTTAGAGGCTTTCAGGACCATTGCTAATACTCCACAAGCCTAGTAACCTACTATTCTAGTGGTTCTACTCTAGTGGGCCAAATGGCTCCACCCAGGCACTGTGAAATTTATTCAGGGCATTTGGGAGACTCTGAGACAGGCAGGTAAGATATGACTTAGTGCAGTCAAATGAGGATGAAGAGAGCAGCAAGCATTCTGAAAAGTGACCCTGAGAGATGAAATTTGTGTTAAGTCAGTTTCTGTTTGCCAAGTTGAGGCCCAACTCTAAATATCCTCTCTCTGAATTTATCGGATTTACTGAGCCACCCACTCCATTCTGTGACTATGAGCCCTTCCACTGGAAAGGGGTCTGATTACCCTGTGTTCTTCCAGGGAGGAACATAGTTCCTGGAACACAGCAGTGGCTCAGTAGACATTGAACTGCTTGATCATTAAACCTTAAGAGTAGTTTTTTTAATCTAACCATTCTCTCTTCATTTACTTCTTATCTCCCCAGGGACTAATGCTGTATAGGCAGCAACTAGTGAGTGAATGAACAAATAAACAGATATGTTAATAAATGCATATTGTCTGATTGATTATATGTAAAAGCATTAGTATAGCTTGTAAATGTAATAGTGTTTTTTCTAATGTTGTTTCCTTGAATATGGTACCATTATTCATTATGATAAACATCTTAATATTTGTAAGACAGTACTATTTACAAAATGCTTTCACATGCATTATCTGATTTAATCCTCATAGAAGTCCTGCAAAATAGAGATTATTATCCCCTACTTGAGATAAGGTAGGTGATTTGTCCAAAGTACACACCAACACAGGGCTGAACTTGAACCCAAGTTTTGCCACATATGCCTATAGTAATCTTTTCCCCAGGCTGAATGGCAAATAGGAAGGCAAAGGTTCTGTTCATTTGTAAACAGATGCTTGTTTCTGAAGATATAGTTGTGTGCTGCATCCAAATAGGGGATGTGCCATCTCTAAACTCCTGGCAGGCTCTCCCACAAGGCACCTGGCTTATTGCTGGCTACACCTGCTTTTGAGTGCACAGCTGATCTTATGCCAGGTCACCAGACAGCCCATATTTGACTATAGCTACTTGAAACCAAAACAACTATTGAAAATGGGAAAAATTCAGGCAACCAATCAGTGACTATTTTTTTTCTACACACTGACAAACGACCTTTGGGATTTGTTTGTTTGTTTGTTTATCTTTAAGTTGAGTTACTGTATTCATGGAGATGCCACAATTATTTCTTCTCTGCTTAAATGTCAGCCCACAACAAGAAAGCCAGCAGGCTTGAACAGCAGGATTCAATATTTAAAAACTATGCTCAAAATGTGGCCTGCATCCTAAGGCCCCTGGTGCTCTTTTCTGTGCTGATGATCTGTGGTGTTGGCATTGCTGCAGCAGACACACTTGGTACCCTAGAGCTGTAGGACCTTAGAAGTCATTTAATGCACTAGCTTTCAATATTTGAAAAAAAAAAAAAGGTACTGAATATTTTATCTAAATGAAACATCATATAGAAGCCCAATAAGCAGAGCAAATCCAAGCAGATCTAGTTGGAAAAGGGGTTTTGATAAGTGAAAAGGGATTGTGGGGCTGGGATTACGGCGCAGTGGTAGCGTGCTCGCCTAGCACGCATAAGGCACTGGGTTCGATCCTCAGCACCACATAAAAATAAAATAAAGATATTCTGTCACCTACAACTAAAAAATAAACATTTAAAAAAGAAAAGGGATTGTGATAAGTCTGACTTGGTCCATGTCCAAGTGGCCTTGGTGATATCCGACAGTGCCCTAAAGGGAGAGTAACCCCATCATCTTACATGAGAGGTCCTGAAAGTAAAACGACTAAGGTAAAGAACTTAGAAATCCACCAACTTATTTCTGCTATTCTTTGAATCTCTATAATCCTCATCTCTGATTAATTTCTATCTGGATTCCAGCCTCCTCCTGTGTCCCATCCAAAGTCCTTTCCCTTACTTCTATTTCCCATACACAGAACCACCCCAACATCTAGAGAACATCATATTTCCCTAAAGCTCTGTTCAACAGAGTTAACTGGAGCCCTTGATGCAAATTCCTAGATTCCTTTCTTTTGTAGTTCTTGTTCCATCAGCTTGAGATGAAACCCAGGTGATTCTTGTGACCAGTAAAGTTTTGGCAACACTTGCTGTGTGGAACTGCCAAAGATATCCTCTTGTAGAGAATGTAGGATAGACCTACGTGGGCCATTCATCACCACAAAGCCAAAGAAGATCTAAGTATTGCCAGAAGAGTGTCCCCCTTCCCCATAATCGAGGAATGTCAGTTCTCTGGCCTAAAAGGAAAGCTTCAGCCAATCATATGTCTGTTCATTGTTGAGCCCACAAAGTGTTGAAGGTACACCACCCTCTAATGTCCTTTTTGACTTGCTTCAGTAGGAAGGTGAGCTTTTTCAAGATGGGGTCTCTACTCTCTTGCTGACCACCAGCTCCTGAATGTCCACTTCCGCTAAGGCACTCCTAGCTACTTTTTTGCCACAGAGTCAACTCCAGATCTTTCCTCCTTCCCAGATGGAAAGTGTCTTCATCCAACATGCCATTCCTAGCCTCTCAGTGCAAACCGGACTCCAAGATCAGAGTGGCCACAGTTTACTCACTTGTTCACTCCAGACATACCCTCTCAACTATTTACTTGCTTTGTGATCCAGGTGAAGTATACTGGTATACTCCAGTCTACTGGTATCACCCTTTCCTCTAATAACTGCCTTAAATGGCTTGAGCTCCATCCCCACATATGAGAATTCCTCACCCCATTTGTTTTACGAAAAACAATTATTTAAATATTTACCTTTCAAAATCTGGGCTTGTCTTATTTCCATTTCAGAGACCACCTGACTATACCCTGTCTCCTCACTGAACTTGATTCCAAGTCACGTTGACTCTGCTTTGGCCACATTTTGATTTTCTGCTGGTTGGAGAAGGTAAGACCACTCGTTCCTTTGGTATAATGCTGTCATTTGTGATGCTGGCCTCAAATGACACAGAAAATAGCAGGCACTTCAACATCACATTATCCAGGACTGGGGAACAATTTGAGGGATTATAAGTACAACTATTTGCTGAATTTGATTATTTCTAGGATCCAAGGAAAGGAGGTTTTAAACCTATGATAGGGGTTTCCTTAGGGACAAATTCTTATTCCCAGACTTTCTTCTGTCCCTTGAAATCTTCAGAGAGAGTCCCTTCACAATCCTTTACTCATGCATAAGTACTCTCTACCCCACAGATTAAATATATTTACCCTCAACTTTGTCCCAGCCGCATCCTCATTGGTTTCCAACATGTATATACACAAAGACTCATGTACATATGTGCATACATCAGGAGAATTCAGAGGACAAATGATCTACAGGAGCACTCTGAGAATATTATCAATATTTGGAAGCATATGGAGATGAGGGCAGATTGGGGTAGGTGCCAGTGTTCCATATCTTTTCAATTTCAGAGTCACTCTAAAAATGTAAGGGGAAGTCACTTCCTTATTCTCTACATCCACTGCGGCTCTTCACTGGGTCACTTCTACTTTTTTTTTTTTGGTACTGGACATTGAAGTCAAGGGTACTCGACCACTGAAGCTGAGCCACATCCCCAGCCCTATTTTGTGTTTTATGTAGAGATAGGGTCTCACTGAGTTGCTTAGCGCCTCGTCATTGCGATTCTCCTGTCTCAGCCTCCCAAGGTACTGGGATTACAGACATGCACCACTGTGCCTGGCTACTTTTACTTATTTTTTATTGGTTCTTTTTAGTTATACATGATAACTGAATCCATTTTGACATAATTATAAAAGCATGGAATATATCTTGTTTTAATTCAGACTCCAGTACATCTCCTTCCCTTCCTTTTCCCTGTCCCTACTCCTTGCTCCCTTCCCTCTTTTGATCTTTCTGCCTTTTACCCATAGTATGGAGATTCCTCAAAAAACTCAGAATGGAACCACCACTTGATCCAGTTATCCCACTCCTCAGTATATACCCAAAGGACTTAAAATCAGTATACTATAGTGATGCAGCCACATCAGTGTTTGTAGCAGCTCAATTCACGATAGCTAAGCTATGGAGCCAGACTACATGCCCTTCAACAGATAAATGGATAAAGAAAATGTGGTATATCTACGCAATGGATATTCTCAGCCACAAAAAAGAATGACTTTATGACATTAGCCAGTAAATGGATGGATCTGGAGACTATTACGCTAAGTGAAATAAGCCAATCCCAAAAAACCAGTGGTCAAGTGTTCTCTCTGATATGTGAATGCTAACACAAGAAGCAGGGGGCTGATAAAAGTTCATTGGCTAGACAAAAGGGAATGAAGGGAAGGGGATGGGAAAAGGAGAGACAGTGGAATGAATCTAACATAAATTGTCTATGTATGTATACGGATATACCACAGTGAATCTCACCATCTTGTACATCCACAAGAAATTAATTAAAAAAAATAACTCTAGGTCACTTTTAAGCAACACACACATGCAGACACACACATACTCCCAAGAAGAAACAAAAATTCATGTTCCTAAAGCAATCTAATATTCCAAATTTTTCCAAACCTAAGAAAAAAATACATTTTTATACAGTTATGCAGAGGAGTTACAGACCTTGTTAGCCAAACTTTCATGCTGCAGTCAATGTCTTCTTACCCACAACAATCAGGCTGAGTGGGTGACATCATAAAAATAGGATTAAAAATCATTCCTGAGCTTTTTCTATTGGCCTATTATTTTATCCTTTCCCAACTACTGTAAGGTAGATAGAACAGATAAAGCATTTGATGGTTATCTTTCAATATTTTTCCTCCTCCATAATAATGGAATTTTGGTTGGCCACATGGCTACCTAGCTGAAGACTGTTATTTTGACCACTCCTGCAGTTGGGTGGGTCCTATGACTGCTTGCTAACTAATGGAAAGTGAGAAAGTGATATGTGCTGTTTTTCTCAATCTTGCCTTAGAAAGATTAAGTGCATATGTTGGAACTTTTACTTCCTTTCTACTTGTCATGAGATGGCCAGAACAAAAACAGGCATCTTAAGACACAGAGATGGTCTACCTGTCTTTGGAATTCTGCAGAGAAAGAAATAAGCACTTACTTTGTAAAGCCTATTTTTGACACTGTTTGTTGCAGAAGCTCAGGTGAATCCCCATCAAATACAGTGAAGTGACCATCCTCATAGATGTCATGTTCCTTGTAGATACACAACCAGTAAGAGGCAGACCTGGGGCTTGGACCCAGCTCTCTCACCATGGTGCTTCCTTACCTTTCCTGTGGATGTCTTGGTCAAAACTTGTTTGCTTTTTAACAATCATATCATGATATCTTACATTTCATTCCAAGTCTTTTTGTAGTTTCTGTATAGATAGTAAGAAATTTTTCGCCATTTAAGATACTGTTGTCCAGTATCTGGGCTGGGGTTGTAGCTCAGTGGTAGAGCATTTGCCTAGCACATATGAGGCACTGAGTTCGATACTCAGCACCACATAAAAAAATGAATAAATAAATGAAACGAAATGACAAGTCCTTTAAAAAAATATATACTGTTGTCCAATAATCTTTCACCTTCTATTTCCATAGCAGCATCAATTTGGCCTGGGAGTTCAAGAGTCCATGTGCTTTCTGGAAGCAAAGCTTTCTTTCTCTTTAATACACTTATCAGGTAATTTATAGTCTTGGAACATAAAGCAGAAAACTTATAATCAATAAGAATAAAAGGCTTTACAAATAAGTAAATAGAAAATAGAGTCCAGGTAATGAACGCTAATTGCTCTCGACTCAGTGAATGTTACTCTCTCCCTCAGTCCTCTCCCATGGCCCTGCTGAGGCCCACAAGAGAATGACAGTGAAGTAACCTTTTCATTGCCAACAAAAACACAAGGAGGCAGAACTTTAATTTCAAACCATCATTCTTCATCCTTACCAGGAAGAATAAATCACTATTTGACAACCTGAGACTAATTCCATCCAAAGAATGAATGTTATTAACCTTATTTCCTGATTTGCTTAAATAACCAATAATAGTAAAGTCTTACAGCATTTATTATGTACCAAACATTTGATGTGATTTTCACGTATTAACTCATATTAACTCTATGGGGTACGTACAGTTATCTTATCCATTTCATGGACAAGGAAACCAAAGCTACATATTTTATATACTGGTTAGTAGACTAAATATACTTTGGTAGGTGTAGAGATTTTCTGCTCATGGTGAGCTGACTGAGCTGCTGGTGTCGTGGGAGTGCTCACATTTTCTTCAGTAGCCTCCCACCCAAAATCGCATTCCCCTGAAACTAGCCTGTTTCCTTAGCAGGCAAAAACTACCTGGCTGAACTGAGATTTTGCCTAAAAGTCAGCTTATTCTCAGGTGGATCAATTGTCCCTTTGTTTAGAAAAATGGTATTTTAGTGTTTTGTAGAACACATCTCTATTGGAAATTTTTGTCTTGTTATTCATCCATTTATTCTAACTCTGAAGTTTTTTTTTTTCCTTGAAACATCTTGGTTATTACTATCTAAATTCCCATTAGTACTCCCAACTAGAGTACTAATGTTGATCTTTTTTTTTTTTTTTTGGCACTGGAGATTGAACTCAGGGGCACTCAACCACTGAGCCATATCCCCAGCCCTATTTTGTGTTTTATGTAGAGACAGGGTCTCACTGAGTTGCTTAGCGCCTCACCATTGCTGAGACTGGCTTTGAACTCGCGATTCTCCTGTCTCAGCCTCCCTAAATGCTGGGATTACAGGCTTGCGCCACTGCGCCCGGCCTAATGTTGATCTTTGTTGTAAATACTTATTTTAAGAAAAATAGGTCAACTGGATTTTGACCACTTTAGTTATGAGACAATTCTTCTAATGGAATTTATATACAATTCCATGTTTCATTTGAATAATTCCAAAGATTTAACTTCTCAGTATCAAAGTAATATTACTGTGTTCTATTGTCACATTGTTATACGGTATCCAGTTCTACCCCTGAAATTTTAAAATAGTCTTATTTGTCAGTTCAAAATTGGAGAATCCATACAGTCTTCCTCTTTAAATAACATTAATTTTTGTCTATGCTTTATGTGACAAAAAATTATAATTTTCTGTAGTCTTACTCTGTCACTTTGGGACAGCAAAGGGTTTAGGCCCTCCCTGCCCCCCAAAAGACATTAACTAAGTTTCTTAGTAATCTTCCAATGCAGATAGAAGTATCCATATGTTCTGACTGATGACTAATTTTTGTCTCCGCACTACAAAAAAAGCAGGAGAGTGGGGAGTAGGAACCTATAGGATGTACATTTGGAAAATATACAATTTATAAAATTCTTATGATTAATATAAAAGTCTAAGAATGAGATTTGTTCCACATATTTTTGATAATAACAATAGCTACTATTTAAAATATGTCAATAATAGGCCAAGTTCTGTAGTAGATCTTGGGAGTTAGAGGCTGGCCTTTTGACTGATCTCAAAATCTGGGCTTTACTTATTTAAATCACTGGTCAGAACATAAGAATCCTATACTTGAAGAAGAGATGCATTCAGTGGACTCATTGATGTATTACCTAGTTTAGTCTTCTGCCTGCATATCTCCAGGAAAGTATTCCCAATGCATATATAAAGTGAAGAGATTTGAAGAGGCATTTTTATGCCATAGTAATTCTCTCATTGATGGATCCTAATCACATTCATTTTCTATTGCTGTATAACAAATTACCACAAACTTTGCAACTTAAATGATACCCATTTATCACCTAGCACTTTCTGTAGGTCAGAAGTCTGCTAGGGCATGCTGGATTATGTGCTCAGGGCCTCCCAAGGCTGTACTCAGGGTTTTGGACAAGCTGTGTTCTCATCTCAAGCTTGGGGCCCTGTTCCAAGCTCTCTGATGTTGTTAGGGAAACTCAGTTCCCCTGATAGAAGCCTGAAGTCCTTGTTTTCTTGCTGGCTGTTTCCCAGGACAGCTCTCAACTCTCAGGTTCCGGGCACATGCTCTTACAACTGGACAACCTGCTTGTCCTCAAGCTAGCAGGAGAGTATTTGGCTTATGCATCACCTTCTTCTAAAGATCTCATTTGATTAGGTCAGGACTGCCCATGACCACCTCCTTTGTGATGAACTCAAGGTCAACCAATTAACCTCATCACAGGAGTCCATTGGACTGTGCACTATGATTCCATCATGATCACTATTCCCACCCAGGGCATGTACACCAGGGACAGAATCATGGGGATCGTTTCAGAATCCTTCTTACAACAACCTAGAACATTTCGTCACATAAGGAAGGAGAGCTCTAATGGTTACTTTTAATTCTCAGCTCTGAAGAGGGAGGCAATGCCCAGATCTTACCTAATTATTCAGAAATGCCATTGTCAACTCTGCACTTGTCACTACCATTCTGAAATGAGGTATTCAACAGTTTAGGATGACTGTTCCCTCAAACCAGAATAAAAAGAAATGAACTGTCCCTCTTCCAGTCTTCCACAGATGTACCAGAAGCAGTGCACTTTCAGACCTGCACTCATGGGGCTGGGATGCAGGAGTTTTCTCCTAAGAGCAGTTCTGCTGCATGTCGTAGAGCTGGAAGCACCGGAGGCAATCCCCTGCGTAGCCTAGTTCTTCAGTGTGGCCCTGGACTTTATGGAAACTGAGCAGTTTACTCTAGCCTTCTCAATTATCCCATGAGCTCCTTGATATCATTTACTAAATGTATTTCAGATATATTTAACAGTGAACTCTGTTATTTGCAAACAAGAATCTTGACCAATATAGTAATTAATGGCAGATATGTTGCTAAGCAAGAGCTTTCAGGAAATGCATATGTGATGTTGTCAGGTTAAAAGGCAATGAAGACCCAGACCATGGCAGCTGTGGACAGACTTAGATTATCATTGGGTCACATGGAACGAGAAGCTTATCAAAGAAAAGTCTTTCAAGGACCAAGGAATTGCAATTATACAAAAATAGAAGGACATGTGAGGAGAAAAGGATTTTAGTCAGTGCAGTGGTGCACACCTGTAATCCCAGCAACTCGGGGGGCTAAGACTGGCCTCTGCAACATAGCAAAACTCTGTCTCACAATTAAAAATTTTTAGAAATGGCTGGAAATGTAGGTGCACTTAGGGATGTAAAGTGCCCATGAGTTCAATCTCCAGTATTACAAAAAGAGAAAAAAGAAAAAAAAGGCTGGGCATGGTAGTGCCTATGCCTGTTATCCCAGCAAACTCTGAAGGCTGAGGCAGGAGCATTGGGAGGTCATGGCCAGCCTCAGCAACTTAACAAAGTCCCAAGAAACTTAGCAAGACCCTCTCTCAAAGTTTAAAAAAGGGGCTGGGGATATGGCTCAGCGGTAAATTGCTCCTGGGTTCAATCTCCAGCACAAAAAAAAGAAGAAGAAAAGATGGCAGATTAGCCTGGATGCTTCTAATTGTTATGGAAATGAAAAGACAGTGTGATGATTAATTTTTTAATGTGTCAACTTGGCCAGGCCATAGTACCTAGCTATTTGGTCAAATGTTAGTCTGTATGTTGCTGTAAATAAATTGTTTGAGACAAGATTAACATTCAAATTGGTCAACTTTGAATAAAGCATATTACTCTCCATGATACAGGTGGGCCTCGTTGGATCAGTTGAAGATCTAATGAGAAAAAGACTGACCTCTCTGGAAGAAAGAATTCTACCAGTACATTGATAGAATGTTCAGAGCTGCAACATGAACTTTTTCCTGAGTCTCCAGGCTGTTGGCTTGCTCTGCAGATTTCAGATTTCAGACTTGCCTGTCCCTATAATTGCATAAGCCAATTCCTTTAAAATCTCCTTCCCTCCCCTTCCCTCAGGGAAACAGAAATCTGACTAACACAGACAGGCTTAACGTTTGACAATGACCTGAATCAAACTATAGAAGCAAATATGCCCTAAAAAGAAAGCCTTGCTCTGTGTGGCCACAAGACTGTTATGAATGAAATTATAACACTCAGTGTTGTCCCATGGATTGTTGCATCACAACATCAGTTGATTTCACTGCCTCATCACTTCTCTAATTACTTCCCAGTCTGTAATTAGAAGGGGACATACAAGAGGAGTCTGATGATTCATAGTGTTCCAAACTCCTGAATTCCACTGAGCTTCCCAGGCTGGCTGAAGTTGAAGCAACCCTTCCTGATCTGTCCAATGAGGCAATTTCTGCCTTTCCTGAACTTGTAAGTTTTAGACGCAATTACCATATAAGGGAAATACACTTCTCTGCATGCCCCTTTTCTGAGAATCCTCATTGCCTATAGGCCAGAGACCTACTGCAAAGTCAAATCAGGAAAGAGAAGGCGTATAGACACAGGTGTATGTGCACCCACAGGTGATTGCACACATGCAAGGAAGCAAGATTTTACTAATGTTTATCAGCACAAATCTGGTGAGTATACATAGGAATGACTTGAAAGTGCATAGTAGTTTCTAGTGATGGCAGAACACTGTCCCCCCTTCCCATGTGCTCCTCTTTCACGCTCCTGCCTTCAAGAGGTAAAGCCTCCTGTTCCTCCTCTTCAGTCTAAGCAGGCTTGTGGCTGGCTTTGAGGCAAGGACATAAAAGACAATACAGGTTTCACCTGGCTCTGTTTGGGATGCTCAGTCTTAGAGCCCAACCAACCATGCTATGTACAAGTCCAGGTAACCACATAAAAAGGCCTCAGGTAGGGATCCAGGCTGCAGCCTCAGCTGAAGTCCCAGGCATCAGTCTATACCTATTCTCAGACAGGTAAGTAAGAAGGCCTTCCCTCATCACTCCAGTTTTCACATCTTTCATGTTGAAGCCTCAAACATCATGAAACAAAGATAAGCTGTCCACTCTTCACCTTTTCCAAACTCTTCTCAGAATCCATGAACTTAACAATCTTTTTACTATGACACTGAATTTGAGGTAGCTTCTTACACAGCGTTAGCAACTAAAATAGTACTTAGGCCAATTCAGAAGGGATAGGGCTGGGGTTGTGGCTCGGTGGTAGAGCACTCACCTACACATGTGTAAGGCACTGGGTTCAATCCTCAGCATCATATATAAATAAATAAACAAGTAAAGATATAAAAAAAGAAGGGACATAAACTTAGATTGGTCTGTTATGAATATGAGTGCATTTATTACAGATTCTAGAGTCAATGCATTAGGTCATGCAGTTAGAGCTAAGGTTTTGCTCAATTAGTTCAATGAAACCTGGGTTCAGTGGTGGTTTTCCTTAAGTGAAGACGTAAAAAAAAATTATATTATGCAGGAAAAATACCCATATATGAGATAAACAAGAACACTGGTGAACAGTTATAATTTGAAACCATTCACAGACATACAGATACACACAAACACACACACACATACAAACTACAGCATTTGACAGCACAGAAGAAATTCCTTTCATCACATCACTAAAAAATAGATTGGTAAGCAGAGAGCCAACATCTTTGAAAAGTGTTATTTGCTGTGGGCAAAGGACACTGCCATGGAAACATGCTCTCTGATGAGTAGATCTTAGGTTGACAAGGATAGGGTAATGGTTAACTTCAAGCAACAAGGGGCACATGACTGTGGTAATATTTAATATGGCCAGCATAACGGTCATTTATGTAATAGTGTCACCTTTGACAGTGCTATCTGATCATGGGATTGCCAGTGCAAAACAGAGCCAATCTAGGATCATATATAGAGAGAGGAGAGAGAACAAAAATAAATAGCAACAAAATAATAAAAACCTCTAGTTCTGAGGAACAGAAGCATAAGATGATCTGCCATGATAGTCAAAATCCAAAAACAAATGTCAAGGTCTGAGTCAGTTCACTGGCCACAAAGCCTATCCATGAAGGAGGTCCCAAAACCCTTGAGGAAAGACCTTATGCTGACATCATATGAGAGCAATATGTAACTCTTTCAGCTGGCCTCCCTTCCAAAATGTTCATGAGGTCTATGGCCATCTTGCAAGGATGACTGTGCACTACAAGAAAAGGAAGACAGTTTTTGGAGATGCTGAGCATTGGCTCTGAACTCCAGTTTCTCCCTGGGAACCCAGGCTTTTACTATGATTCCATGGCCAGAATAGGAACTATTAGATCCAGGTGATAAATTGGTTTTGAAGAACTAATCAGTCTTAAAGTGGACCCCATGCTTCCACTAAACTATCTTGTAGAGATTTTCCCAGTTTTCAAAAGAGTTTGAATAGATACACTCAACAACTGTCAAAATCCCCACATTAGCTCCTGATCCACAGCCTAAAAGCTACTACGGTAGACATGGTCAAATATAAGCTTCTGGAGCTACCCTCCCTCCCAAAATGTTTAATCAAAATCAGTAACATACATCTGGGATAACAACAGAGCCCAGTGCCACAATTAAAGACTTAAAGGATGCATAACTGGTTGTTATCATATTCTCCTCTAATTTACCTGTCTGGCTTTTGCAGAAGAGGATAGGTCTTGCAGAATGACAATGGGTTATGTTTAATCGGGTTGTCATCGGACATACATCAAACATCACTTCAGAGCATTGGTATTTTAGAGACTATCTGTCCAGCCCTGGTCCTCAAAGGAAATTATTGATTTATCTGATTCCTTATTCTCTATTCTGATAGTCAAATAACACCAGGAGCAGTTTGCTTTCACCTGGCAGGGACAGATGCACACCTACACTGGCTTCTCTGCCAAAGCACATAAACTCTCTGACTCTGTGCCATAATTTAATCCATAGAACATCATAGTGATTTACAGACTAATAATGTTATGCTAATAAGTCCCTAGCCAGAAAGAGTATGTATCCTATATACTTTTATAAAACATACATACCAAAGAAGTGAAAAATACAGAGGCCTGTCACTTCAGTGAAAATTCTGGGAGACCAGCAGTTTCATGCTTCTCTACATGTCTCCTCCAACATGAAAGAAAAGCATTGCACTGTGAATTCCTTGTCACCAAGAAAGGGAAACAATGCTTTCCAAATCTTTTTGTATTTTGGAGAAAACAGATGTGACATTTGGCTCTGCTTCTCCAAATGCCTGAACAAGTTACCTGAAAGTCTTCAGCTTTGCATGAGGCACAAGGCAATGGAGCACTGTCTAATAGAATTAGACTGCAGTGCAACACCTTTTCAAAGTATACTATCCTTTTCAGTAAGTACTTTTGAGAAAACCTGGGCCTGCCATTGGACCCTGCAGAGACTGAATGTGTGTTACAACATGTGACTGGAAATGAAGCTGCCGGCCATGAGCTCCGTGTTATCTAATTTACTGAGTTAGACAGTCTCATATTTCTTGCTGCATTTCATCACTCCCCTGAAATTGTTTCTATCTGGAAAGGTTCAAGAAGGTCCTGAAGAACACAAGTTGTAAGAGCAGGTAGCATCGACTCCTGCCATACTGCCATTGCTCTCTCAAGCCCCATCTCTAGTCTTGTTGAGAGACCTCTATGACCAGGTGATAGAAAAGTATTCCAGCTTAATTTACTCTTGGATCCATGGACCATGTAATACTAAGAGGCATCCTATATGGATCCCTGTATTATGGAAGTACTCTTCTGTGCCCATACTATGTAGTGTATTTCTTTGTCCCTTTTTAATGCAGCACTCAATCACCCTATCTGCATATGTGAACTTCTGCAGCACAGAAACCCTATTCAGAGGTGACCTGATGGTCGCATAGAAAAATACATATTCCCAACAGGCAGAACTTCAAATAGTACATCTCATGATCCATTTATCTAGAAGGAGAGATGAAATGCTGTTCTACATTAACTTATAGCCAATAGTTAATAACATCAGCAAGACAGGAATTCGAGAGGAATAAGACTAGAAGACTGGTGATAAGGAGAATTGAAGCAAACACCTCTCAGCCCAAGTCTAACATTTGAGAATCTTTATGTCCCATGTGAATAATCAAAAAGACTGACATTGTGGATGGCTTTCAATAGATGACTGGACAAGATGATCTCCCTTATGAATTTGTTAACATCTTCTTATAGTCACCCCAGTAACTATTTAATGGTCCTATGAAAAGGTGGTCATTGTTTCAGAAAGGTTTTGTGCATGGGCTTACCAACCTGGCCTTCCTCTCTCACTGAGTGCACAATTTGAAGACAGCAGTGGACAAACATGAGCTCTGTCATATGGTACTATATCCCAAAAAGAATAACCAGCCACCTGATGGTAGGTTAATTAAAGGCCTCTTCCAACATGGAGAGGCTTGGAATCTGTTCTCTCTGAAATTGATCCATTCTTGACATGAATTTGTCTACCTGGTCTACCAAGCTTCTGCCAGCAACACCATCTGTGGACCTACCAAATGTCACTGTAATTCACATAACATTGCTTCTGACCAGAGATTTTATCTACAGCAAAATGATTAAAGTATTGGATTGATGCATTTAGAATGCATTAAGGTTTCTAGCCAGAAGCAGTTGGCCTTACAAAGCAGTAAAATGACTTAGTTTTTATGCCTAATGGAAATTGTTTTTTTTAAGTTGGGATGCTTTCCTGTAGAATATGGTATACACTATAAAACAGCAACTAATACATGGTGGGTTTTTTTTGTTTTTTTTTTTTGTTTTTTTTTTTTTTTTTTTTTGCTATGGTCAGAACAGATGGGCTTAGGAACCAAAAAGTTAAAACAGGAATTGTATCTCTTACTATTTTTTTAATGGCTTGTTAATAAAAATTTTATCTGGGGCTGGGGTATAGCTCAGTCGAAGAGCATTTTCCTAGCATGTGTGAGGCCCTGAGTTCAATCCCTAGCACTTTTAGAGCTCCATCATACAGGCAGAAAAACTAGAGACTCAAATTCCAAATAATAAAAATTTGTGTTACTCTACACTAAAGAAATCCCAGTTAACTGAGTCAACACTGATCTGAAAATAAAAGTAATATGGAATGGTTAGTTGATAAAGAAAGTTATAAACATTAACTAAAGACCATTTGCAGAAAATATAACTGATTTTATGTTTTACCCTTGGTTAATTTAATGTTTTATGGTATTCAATAATAAAATATCAAGGCAGAGATGAAGAAACATAATCACCACTATATAGATTAGACATATAAACAATTTTATTAAGAGTCTTAGAGTCTTCTTGCTTGGGGAGAGGGTAAAATTTTTCTTATTTGTGTGGGAGATTGCTACCTTGTTAGATGGAGAGATACTTTTTGTTGCTGTCTTTAAGTTTGGGAAATGGATGTATGTTCAAAGAGTAGACCATAGTAGATATCTATCTTATGAGATTGTTCAAAGTGTTTAAATAGTCTTGCTTTTTCTGGGGGGGTGGGTACTGGTTATTGAACCCAGGGACACTTTACCACTGAGCTACATCCCAGCCCTTTTCATTTTTTATTTAGAGAAAAGGTCTTGCTAAATTGCTTAGGGCCTCGCTAATTTGCTGAGGCTGGCCTTGAACTTTCGATCCTCCTACCTCAGCTTCCCAAATTGCTGGGATTACAGGCATGCGCCAACATGCTGGACATAATCTTCTTGCTTTTGATTGTTTCTTACTTTTGTTTTATTTATTTTACTCCAGTTAGAATTCTCAAAACTTATCTTTATCCTCTTTTACAAATAGTGTAAGTAGTTACTTGGTTTCAGCTATGTGGTAAAATGAGACTATATCAGTTTTTAATAGTGATGGAGCCTTCCTTTTCAATTCAGTGCTGAAACATGGATTTGGAGTCAGTGGCAAGGACTCTGGCAGCTTCCTCCTCAAGCAGATGTGTGGCATGGTTCTGGAGTCAGTGGTGGTGACAACCAACAGCTCCATGGTATGCCTCAGGCATCACTCCTGGAGCTTAATCTGTTCCTTCAGCTCTCTCCATGATCCTGTGCAGGGTGACCTGTGGTTCATCACACCAAGTGAAGCACATGTGAGGGTGAAAGGGATGCTGTGCGTAACCTCCACGGTTAACCAGGACTGTACTGAACACTGGGACGCATTGTAACCCTAATACTGTGATTTACCAAACACCTTTTTCTGCTTAAATTAGTCAGAGTTGACTTAACTTGCTTTTAATTAAGAACCCTAACCAAAGTACCATAGGATTTTTAGGATTATAAAATTATATGATGTATGATGCCTAATAACACAGGAAAAATAATGTACATATTTATAAAGTAAACATGGATTAAATCAAATTTGTAGAATCTATAATAGCAATATTAGTTGACAATGTAGCCATATACTCTTTTTTTTTTTTTTTTATACTCTTATTGTTGTTGTTGTTTTGTTTTTTGTTTTGGTACCAGGGATTGAACCCAGGGTCAACTTACCACTGAACTACATCCCCAGCCCTTTATTTTAAGACAGGGTCTCACTATACTAAGTTATTTAGGGCCTTGTTAAGTTTCTGAGGCTGTCCTGGAACTTTCAATCCTCCTAGTTTAGCCTCCCCACTCTCTTGGATTACAGGTATGGGCCACCACACCTGGCTAGCAATGTGCTTCTTGACCAAAAAATGTTACTTACCCTGATGTTATATGTTGTTAATGAAGCTAGGAGATGGAAACAGTATCTCATCACAGCAATTCACTGACATAAATTTGAGTTGAAGTTTGATAAATAAAATATTACTAGGAAAAGTATATACTTAAGGAAATGAATAAGTTGGTATCTATTAAAATTGTCATCATCGAATTTCTATGCTATAATTACAAGTTGTTATTTTATGCTACAGATGCATAACTATGTGTATGTAAATGCATACACATACATATTGTTAATGCTATAAATACAAGAATTTGTGCTATCGTACAAGAATCAAATATTGGTCTCATTCATCATTCTAGTATCTACATTTAAATGACATTACTGAACATTTACTGGCACTTTACTTGTTCATTCAACAATTTACCATGCTGGTAGCTGAGAATACAATGAGCAGAACAGATTGGGCCATGATTGTGAGTCTAGCAGTCTCGCAAAAGATATGCACTAATCGAAGTATAATACAGATAAATAAAACTACAAATCGTAATGAATGCCATGAAGAAAAATGCTATGATGCTCAGGGACCAAGGTCATGTGGGGAGTCAAGAAAGATCTTTTTGAGGAAGTAGCATTGGAAGTGAGACCTGAAAAGGACTAAGCAATACCTAAGAGTGAGAGTGCATGGAAACAGCTGCTCTAGACGCAGAGAAAAAGGTTGAAAAAGGTTGTGGAGCAAAACAGCATGACTCTCGGTTCAAGGCACTGAAAGGAGACTATGCCCCTGGAGTTGGGAGCAAAGGACAGCTGGGCCCAAATGCAGCTAGCTGCCTGCACCACAGAGCAGTACTGATAAAACAGGAAGGAGGCCTGGCCTAGATCCTCTCCCATTCTCAGGAACTGGGCAGGTCAGCAACAGCATTAAACACAATACTGAAAATAGAAATTGAGTTCTGAGACAGCTAGTGGGAGTATTCCACTAGAAATAGTAAAAAGCAGGAGAGGTAGAGAGAGAAGCCAAGCCAAAGTCCCAGTGGGAAAGGAAAATGAAGAGTCCAGACGCCAACAACATCAAAACCAAAGTCCAAGATGAAGTTTAGGCCAAAATGTCAAGCTAAATACATAGATCTACCTACCCTTACTCTCCCAAATCCTTTTTGCCTGCAATTTTTTAAAAAATCCCTTATAAAGAGTATCTTAAAACCCCAAAATACTGCATCATCATCTGACCAGAAACTTCAAGAAGAAACAAAGTGTTACAAAATTGAATGGAAAGGGGTTGGAATGGAGCTCAGTGATGGAGTGCTTGCTTAGCGAGAGTGAAGCCTAAATAGCTTTAGGAAGCCTGGGGCTGCTACAGGGTTAGTACATCTAGAAAAATAGCCCTGGGCAATTGATCTCCAACTCACCTTTTCTTATAATAAGCATTCAGGAATGTGCTGGGTGGTCACAAGTTAGCTTGCATCTGGTAAGCATTAGAAACATAACCAGTCTCTGCAGCAGTAGAAAATGATTAAGTAGAAATCCCTGAGGAGGGCAAAGAGCTCTTGAAGACATTTGAGAGTGCTTTCCATCAACAGGTGGTACAAGACTCCTCTGTGGGAAATGGCAAACAGGTAAGTTTCCCCTCCAATGAGACTGCTACTATGCCTTTTGCCCCAGATATCTGAATATAGACACAAATTTTTTTCTACTGTCATTCAAGGTGTTTAAGTTATTTACCTTAAGCTTTTTTGTTTTCCAACCAATGCAATCATCTTTATGAAAACTACAGTTACCTATTTTTAAAAATAAGTGAATAAAGAGAAATTATGCTTTAAAAGCACTTAGAGAAAAAGCCACATTACACATGACCATAGTGCCTTTTAAGTTTCAAGTGCAAATGGTTTTTCCTGAACATTAGAACAGAATGATATTTCTTTGGTCCAACACCTGATGCAATGCTTACTTTCATTTAGAAGCCATTCTATAGGAGAAAATCTGTATCCTCTTTGATCATTACTATCATACTAAATATGGTCACTACTTCTACTATAAGAGGCACAAGGGAGACAAACACAATTGAAAGGA
The DNA here is from genome assembly GCA_028644305.1 of Xerus rutilus. Lineage (NCBI taxonomy): Eukaryota > Metazoa > Chordata > Mammalia > Rodentia > Sciuridae > Xerus > Xerus rutilus. The sequence continues at coordinate 41,039,652 of CM053409.1, read as the reverse complement.
CAGGATTACATCTCCCACCCAAGATTAGCTTGTTCTGGAACAAAATTTATTGAGTTGAATGACAGGAAAAATCATCTGCCATATTCGAACATTCCTTTATTTTTACCCTACAATGTAATTTAGTTTAGGGAAATTAAATATAAGTATAATATACTTCTACTATAAAAGTAAAAGGCATTCCAGGTATACTCTAAGCCTAAAGGCAAAAAAAAGGAAAGTAGAGTAGCTTGGGCACAAAGCTACACAGGCTAATTCATTAAATTGTGGTCTTTGGATAAGCTACGTGAGTCACAGCTTTTTCTCTTCCTAGCAATTAGTAAAGGTTAGCTACTACCACTTTGTCCCCCAAAAGTGAACAATCTGTCTGGAATGTGAGATGAGTGTTGGAGCTGGTAAAAGAGGAACACTGAAGTTAACTCCCAACCTCACAATGGTAAAGTGAAAAAGAGAAAAGAATGCGGAAAGGGAGGATGCATAGATCAGACACTTGCCTGCAGAAGAAAATTTTTAGGATATTGTTCCCAATGTGGGCTATCCAACACAGCAGGATCTAATAGGGGCCAAAGAAACAAAGAAGAATTCCAGATAAGATTCCAAAGAATGATAAGGAACCCTGCTCTGATATTCAAAATCAAGCTATTCACAGACCCTACCCAGACACATGCACTACACAGTTCTCAAAGCACTGAGAATCATGAAGCTTTTGGTAACAAATTCAAAAATTCAACCTAACAAAACATTACTATGAAAATAAATAAAAAATCTTCTAAGTCAAAAAAATATGTTTAGAGATTTGCAACATATCTATTGTTGCCTAAGCAACTAAAACCATTTCAATATTTAATTTTTTCTTTTTTCTTTTTAGATATACATTAGAATGTATTTTGACATACATATATGGAGTATAATTTATTCTAATTAGGATCCCATTCTTGCGGTTGTACATGATGTAGAGTTTCACTGGTCGTGTATTCATACATAAGGATAAGAAATTTATGCCCTATTCATTATACTGTCTTTCCTATTCCATCCCCCTCCCTTTCCTTCGTTCCCCTTTGTCTAATCCAATGAACTTAAATTCTTCCCTCCCCCCGTCTTCTTGTGGCTTATCATCCACACATCGGAGAAAACATTCAGTCTTTGGTGTTTTGAGGACTGGCTTATTCCACTTAGCATGATATTCTCCAGCTCCATCCATTTACCAGCAAATGCCATAATTTCATTCTTCCTTATGGCTGAGTAGTCTTCCATTGTGTATATGTACCACATTTTCTTTATCCATTCATCTATTGAAGGGCACCTAGGTTGGTTCCATAGGTTGGCTATTGGGAATTGAACTGCTATAAACATTGATGTGGCTGATTTTAAGTACTTTGGGGCATAACTGGGTCAAATGGTGTTCCATTCCAAGTATTTCAAGGAATCTCCATACTGCTTTCCAGAGTGGTTGCACCAATTTGCAGTCCTACCAGCCATGTATGAGTAAATTTTTTCCCCACATACTCACCAACATTTATTGTTAATTGTATTCTTACAATTATTGTTAATTATTGTATTCTTATAATTATTGTTAATTGTATTGTTAATTGTATTCTTGTATTCTTGATAATTACCATTTTGACTGGAGTAAGATGAAATCTCAGTGTAGTTTTTTAAAAATATTTTTTAGTTATAATAGACACAATATTATTATTTTATTTATTTTTCTGTGGTGCTGAGGATCAAACCCAATACCTCACACATGCTAGGCAAGCACTTTACCACTGAGTCACAATCCAGCCCCTCTGTGTAGTTTTTATTTGCATTTTTCTAATTGCTAGAAATGTTGAACATTTTTTCATATATTTGTTGATCATTCTTAGTTCCTTTGCCTATTTATTGATTGGGTTATTTGTTTTTGTGGTGTTAAGTTTTTTGAGTTTTTTGTATTTCCTGGAGCTTAATGTTCTACCTGAGGTGCAGGTGGTAAAGATTTTCTCCCATTCTGTACGCTCTCTTTTCATGTTCTTGATTGTCCTTTGCTTTGAAGAAGCCTTTTAGTTTGACTCCATCCCATTTATTGATTCTTGATTTTACTTCTTACACTTTAGAAGTCTTATTGAAGAAATTGGTTCCTAATCCGACATGATGGAAAGTTAGGTCTACTTTTTATTCTAGTAGGCACAGGGTTTCTGGTCTAATGACTAGGTCCTTGATCAATTTTGAGTTAAATTTTATGCAGGATAAGAAATAGGGGTTCAGTTTCATTCTACTACGTATGAATTTCCAGCTTTCCTAGCACCATTTGTTGAAGAAGTTATCTTTTCTCCAATGTATGTTTATGGTGCCTTTCTCTAGTATGAGATAACTATATTTATGTGGGTATGTCTCTGTGTCTTCTATTCTGTTCCATTGGTCTTTATGTCTTTTTTTTTTTTTTTTTTTGGGCCAATACCATGCTGTTTCTATTACTATAGCTCTGTAGTATAATTTAAGGTTTCATATTGTGATGCCTCCTGCATCACTTTTCTCACTAAGGATTGCTTTGGCTATTCTGGGCCTCTGTTTTTCCAAATTTATTTCATGACTGCCTTTTCTATTTCTATAAAGAACATCACTGGAGTTTTAATAGGAATTGCATTAAATCTATATAGCACTTTTGGCAGTATGGTCATTTTGACAATGTTAATTGTGCCTATCCAAGAACATGGAGGTCTTTCCATTTTCTAAGATCTTCTTCAATTTCTTTCTCTAATGTTCTGTACTTTTCATTGTAGAGGTTGTTTACCTCTTTCGTTAGGTTGATTCTCAAATATTGAATTTTTTTTAGGCTATTGTGAACGAAATAATTTTCTTAATTTCTCTTTCAGCTGATTAATCATTGGTATATAGGAATGCAATTGATTTATGGGTGTTAATTATATATCCTGCTACTTTGCTGAACTCAAACCATTTTATTGTATCACACCATTTTGCGGAGCAGGAAATTAGGTATGCTTCTGTTGGGTGATTTTCCATTCCTTGTGTCATTGAGTGAGATCACTTGGATTATACATGGTTGACAGATTAACTATTCTAGAGGGCCTAAGACTAATTTCTATATATATTAAGTGCCTTGACGGCTATGTCTAAAAGAATGGATTTAGCTAAAACTGTCAAGTAGAACACCTACAAGTTGCCACTCAGCAAGGCAGTCTCAAGGTAACCAAGTTTCTTATATGATGGCTAGTGTATTAGTTATGTTTTTGTCACACTGTGACCAAAATACCTTACTTAGAGGAACAACCTACAGGAGCAAAAGCTTATTTGGGGCTCACAGCTTCAAAGGTCTCAGTTCATGGTTGACCAACTCCATTGCTCTGGACTTGAGGTGAAACAGAACATAATAGCCAAAGGCCATAATGGAAGAAAGCTGCTTGGCTCATGGCAGCCCGAAAGCAGACAGAGAGCACAAGGAGCCAGGGACAAGATATAATCCTCAAAGGCACATCCCCAGAGACCTACTTCCTTCAGCCACACCCCACCTTTCTACAGTTACCACTGAACAGTCCATTCAAATTATTAATCCATCAAATGGATTAATACACTGATTAAGTTACAGCTCTCATAATCTAATCTGATCTGAGAAGCTCTAACATGAGTTTTTTGTGGGGTCATCTCACATCCAAACCCTAATAGCTGGCTTCGCCAGAGCAAAAATTCCAAAAATCAAAGATTCCAAGTGTCTCAGAACTGAGCCCACATTCTATTAGTTAAGCAAAACTAAGACCAAACCAGATTCAAGAGAAAAGAATTCATGGGAAATGAGTTCACCTCTCAATGTGAGAAGTAGAAAAGAATTCGTGAGCATCTTGAATGTACCAGAAATGGATAGTTTCCACTCTCATAGTAAAATGTACCAGAAAAAGTAACTAGTACCAGAAAAAGCCTTATAAAATAAACAACTAGATAACAGGGAAGATGTATGAAATAATTGTTTTCAGATATTGGAAAACTGCAGTGGAAGATTATAATCTCTGAGAAAAGAGAAACAAATGCAATAACCCCAACAATCACCTGGCTTTCTGCCTAGAGGCACCTCACAGAAAACATTTTGGGAAGGTGGAATCCAAGCAGAGCACATTGGGGTCAATGAGCTGAGAAGGCAGAAACTGAACTTTGAGGAGGCTGAGGTGACTGAAAATTGAGGAAGAAGGAAACAACACAATGAAAGTGTCCCCGATCTGCATGAGGGTCCCTTGAAATCTTGGCTTAATACTAAGCTCCTGCCATAATGGACAAATGAAAATTATGGGAGAAATCCAACTACTGGGACTTGTAGGATGAACAACTTCTAGAACAAGTATAGATTAGAAAGCCAGAGGTGATGTTTGCCTGCTGGGAGACAATCAGTAATATAGAAAGACTCTGGATTATCATAACTGGCTGGGGAGAGCTGCCATGTGCATCCAACGGGTAGGAGCCAGAGATCCTGCTAAAAATCCTACAATGCACAGGACAACCCTACCAAAAGAAAGAAGTATGTGATTCAAAATTCCAAAAGTCCTGAAGTTGAGAAAACCTGATTACAGTAAGGCTACTTTGACCTAACGAGGTATAAAAGTAAGCTTCAAATAGATCAAGCTGTTATACAAGTAAATACACAATCCGACAAAAAAGAAAAAGAAAAGAAAAACTGCCTCAACATTCTTTAAAGGAAACAACAAAACTATAAGAAAACAAGGCAATTTTTTAGAAACATAATTACAGTGTCCAACATCAAATAAAAAATTTCAAAACATTCAAGAAACAAGAAAATTTAACCCATTAAAAGAAAATTTAGGGGCTGGGATTATGGCGCAGTGGTAGCGTGCTCACCTAGCACGCATAAGGTACTGGGTTCGATCCTCAGCACCACATAAAAATAAAATAAAGATATTCTGTCACCTACAACTAAAAAATAAACATTAAAAAAAAAAAAAAGAAAATTTAACCCATTATAGGCAGTGGCACGTGCCTGTAATCCCAGTGGCTTGGGAGGCTGAGGCAAGAGGATGGAGAGTTTAAAGCCAGTCTCAGCAAAAGCAAGGTGCTAAGCAACTCAGTGAGGCCTTTTCTCTAAATAAAAATACAATATAGGGCTGGGGATGTGGCTCAGTGGTGGAATGCCCCTGAGATCAATCCCCGGTACCACCATCCCCAAAAGGGGTAGGGGTGTGGTTGGGCAAATCCATAGAAAAAGACTCAGACATGACAGAGATGCTGGACAGGGAATTTAAGACAGCTATTTTATATATATATAAATATATATATATTTATATATATATAAAATATATATAAATAAATATAATATAAATATAAACATATTTATATATATAAATATAAAAAATATATAATATATATATTATATATATTTTTTTTTTTTGTACTGGAGATTGAACTCAGGAGCACTCGACCACTGAGCCACATCCCCAGCCCTATTTTTGTGTTTTATGTAGAGACAGGGTCTCACTGAGTTGCTTAGCACCTCTGTGTTGTTGAGGCTGGCTTTGAACTCGCAATTCTCCTGTCTCAGCCTCCCAAAGTGCTGGGATTATAGGCTTGCGCCACCACACCTGGCTAGCTATTATAAATATTTTTAAGAGGACTGGAGTTGTAGCTCAGTGGCAGAGTGCTTGCCTAGCACATGTCAGGCACTGGGTTCAAACCTCAGCACCACATTTTAAAAAATTAAATAAATAAAATAAAGGTATTATGTCCATCTACAACTAAAAATGTTAACAATAAATAAATATTTTGAAGAACCTAAAAGAAAATATGAATATAATGAAGAGATAAATGGAAACTATGAAGAACTAAACAAACTTCTAGAGCTAAATTATATATACTATAAAGAGAAAATTTTACCAGAAATTCTAAAAAGATTAGAAACTGAAGAAAAAAAAATACACTGAAAACTTTTACAACACACTCCTCAGAGAAAGTAAAGATATAAAGAAAGAAATATAATGTGTTCAAGGGTCAGAAAACCATATATTGTTATGATGTCAATTTTCTATTGATTGAGTGAAATTTTAATCAAAGTACTGGCGGCCTTTTTTTCCCCTTAGAAATTGACAAACTGATTCTGAGATTTATGGGAATGTGTCATAAATTGAAAAATAGTTTGAAAGTTTGTTAAAAGTTAAACATGCATCTACAATATGACCCAACTATTCTACTTATTCATATTTGTCCATTAGAAATGAAAGCATATGGCCAGGTGTGGGGCACTCCTGTGATCTCAGTGGCTTGGGAGGCTGAGGCAGGAGGATTGCAAATTCAAAGCCAGCCTCAGCAATTTACCAAGGCCCTAAGCAACATAGACCCTGTCTCATAATGAAAAATAAAAGAGAAAAAGGGCTGGGGATGTAGCTCAGTGGTTAAGCACCCTGGGTTCTATCTCCAGTACCAAAAACAAACAAACAAAACCCCCCAAAATGAAAGCATATGTGTATGAAAGGCTTGAACACAAATCTTCATTAGCAGATCTACTTCTAATACTGCTAACAGCCTGAATTTGGACATACACCAATGTTCCATACAATGGAATACTTCTTAGCAAGAAAAAGGAATGAACTCTTGATGTATGCAAAACCACACATGAATCCCAAAATAACTGTGCTGACTGTGGGGTGTTAGGCCAAACGAGTAAATTCTGCAATTTTATTTTCAGGAAACCTAAGCTGATGGTTAATCAAAGAAAACAATTCAGTAGTTGCTTATGAACTGGGAGTAGTGGGAGGAAGGGAGTTTAAAGGCACTTGAGGAACATTATGTGAGTGATGATCATATTAACATTCTCCACTGGTGCAATGGTTTCATGGATATATATATCCTATATTTCAGAACTTAGCACACCTAAACGTGTGAAGTCTATTGAATGTTAATTATAACCTCCACAAGAACTGGTAACAAAATCAAAGAACTATTAGCCATTTTTTCCAAAATTTGATAAAAACTATAAATACTTATATTTTATTTATTTATGTATTTAATTTTTAGATGTTGATGGAACTATATTTTATTCATTTATTTATATGTGGTGCTAAGAATTGAACCCAGTGCCTCACACATGCTAGGCAAGTGCTCTACCACTGATCCAAAACCCCAGCCCTAAATACTTATATTTTTAAAAACTCAATAAATTCCAAGTTGAATGACATAGAAAATCACACCAAGTGTTTTACACACAACTCAGATTCCCCTTGAAGGAAAAATTTGTTATCCCAACTCCAAGAGTGCTGTGGGCAAAGAGCCTTCAGCTGTGAGCCCTTCAGTGCTAACCTTGACCCTGCAAAAATCTGCCTCACACGAGGTTATGCCCTTCAGGAGGGGCTCACATGTAATGATTGATGTAGTTACCCAGAGTGTCCTGCGGAGCCAGCTGGGGCTGCTGGACTTCCCTCCCAGCTCCATGTCTCCCTCTGCCCAAATCCTGCTGACCCTGAGCTGTACCCACAGGTGGGGGTCCACAGGCACTCCGTAGTGGGCAATCTGAACACTAAATTGTCTCACAGTCCGCTTCCCAGTGAACCCAACCTGAAAAGATAAGGCACGTCATAAGCCAATGTCAGTAATCTGAAGACACAAAAAACAATTTCCAAAAGCAGAGATAAAGACACATTACATATATAATTTTTTAAAAAAATTTTTTAGTTGTAGATAGACCCAATATCTTTATTCCATTTATTTATTTTTATGTGGTGCTGAGGATCGAACCCAGTGCCTCACGCACACGAGGCAAGCGCTCTACCGCTGAGCCACAATCCCAGCCCCACATATATAATTTTTAAATCTACTGACTTCTCATCAAAAATGCTACAAACCAGAAAACAATAAGTAACTTCTCTAAAGTGGTTTAAAAGAAAACAAAGCTTCACCATGCTAGAATTCTATATCCAGTGAAGATAATGAAGGCAAAGTGAAGGAAAACATGTTAGAAAAACAAGATGGAGATGATTTCTCACCAGCAGACCTAGAGACCTACACAACAAGAAAATAATTAAGTTTTTTAGATGGAAAGAAAATAATACTAGAAAGAAAGGATAAGGAGTGGGAGAAGTGATAAAGATCAAAGTAGATGTAAAAAAATTGTTTTCCTCTTGTTTTTAATTTCTTAGATGATAGCTGACTATTTAAAGCAAAAATAATAGCCAAGTATTCTAGCATTTAAAACATATGTAAAATGTGTAAAAATAGCAGCATGAGGAATAAGAGAGAAGACAGACCTGTAAGGTAAGATTTTTTCATCTTTTCCAAGATGGCCCTTGAATATCTTCACCTTCTGATACTCATGTAATTGTGCAGCACCCTCCCACACTGAATCTGTTGACAGTGTGACCAGAAGAATTCTACAGAAATGATTTGGTGTCGTTTTTGAAGTTAGATTGTGGAAGGCACTATAGTTTCTGGCTTGCCCTCCTGGATTACCTTCTCTAGGAGAAGGCCGTTCCTGTATCATGAAGACACTAAATTAGCTACGCAGAGTAACGCTGTAGGGAAGAACTAAGGCCTCTCACCAAGAAGAGCAAAGCACCTAGGAAGCATTTCCTTCAGCCTCAATAAATCCTTCAGGTGACTGCAGCCCCAGATAATATCTTGACTGTAACCTCATGATAAGCCTTAAGGCAGAAATTCTCAGTTAAGCCACTTGCAATTTTCCAACCGACAGAAACTGAAAGATTTAAAAAATTTTCAATTCTTGTTTTAAGCCATTAAATATTGGTGTAATTTGTTATACTGCAGTGTGTAACTAATAAAGATTATGAATGCTACAATTCTGTACAGGGAAGTAACTTAAAGTAATATGGGCAGCTAGCTCACAATCCCTACGAGGCTGTTACCTTTGGGTCTGGCACTGAAACTTGAAATCTCAGGAATAAAAAAACAATTAAAAAAATTACTGAGGGGCTGGGGTTATGGCACAGTGGTAGTGTGCTGGCCTAGCATGCAGGAGACACTGGGTTCGATCCTCAGCACCACATAAAAATAAAATAAAGATATTCTGTCCACCTACAACTAAAAAATAAATATTTAAAAAAAAATTACTGAAAGAGAGAACTAATAGGAACCCACAAATATAATCTGAATGAATTACAAGTTGTCCCAGCCTCTCTGCATCTCCAAATTTAATCAAGTGTATCATTTAAGGAAAGCCTTTGTCAGAGAGCCAAACACAGCTGAGCAAGATTCAGAGAAGCTAAAGGAAGATTGCGGGTAGAGGAAGTAGAGCAGCGGTACCTGGTTGTTGCCCCAGAACAACCAAGTCAGCCAGAGGGAAGTGACAACTACACCCTGTATACTTGCATGACCTTCTGAAAATAAAAGCAACATAACTACTGCTTAGTTTCTGCCCTTCAAATCTCACTCCAGGTATCTCCCATGGTCCACCATAACCAGAAACAAAAGGAAGGGAATTCTGGAAACCAGGTTAGCCTAGCCAAGGTCACACATTACAACACTATTATATATCACACAAGAAGGAATATATTATTTAAAGGTAGAGTCTGAAAAGTTCAAAATGCATAAGGCAAACTCTAGAACAAGTTTTATAAAACTAAAACAAAGAAGAAGACAATAAGTGAAGTGGGAAACTGAAAATAAGTGAAATTATTTCCAGTGTAAAAATTCACTGGAAAACAAAAATAACTCTCAGTTCAAAAACTAGGGAAAAAAGGGAAAAGAAACTAAAAAGTAATGGTGTAACCAGAAAACAATAAGAAGTTTATTATTTGTTTCAACAAAATCTATCTTATGAATAATTACAATGTGTAAATATTCCAATACATCAAACAGGTAGATTATAAGTTAAAAGTTGGAAAGGGATGTAATATGCAAACACTAAATATAAGAAGTGACTGACTATATTAGACAAAGTAAATTTCAGTTAAAATATTCTCAGAAGTAAAGAGCACAGTTCAAAATAACGAAGAGTTCAATGTTTATAGCAGCACAATTCACAATTACAAAACTGTGGAAGCAACCCAGATGTCCTTCAATAGATGAATGGATAAAGAAACTGTGGTACACATACACAATGGAATATTATTCAGCAATAAAAGAGAATAAAATTATGGCATTTGCAGGCAAATGGATGGAATTGGAAAGCATTATGAAAGTGAAGTAAGCCAATCCCAAAAAACCAAATGCCGAATGTTCTCTCTGATTAGTGGATGCTGATACATAAGGGGGGTGGGAGCAGGAAACGTAAGAGAAATGGAGGAACTCTGGACGCAGCATGGGGGAGGTGGGGGGTGGGAAAGGGGAATGAGTATAGTAAAGATGGTTGATGGAGATCGTCATCACTACCCTTGGTGCATGTATGAAGACACAATTAGCCGGGCGCGGTGGCTCAAGCCTGTAATCCCAGCACTTAGGGAGGCTGAGACAGGAGAATCGCGAGTTCAAAGCCAGCCTCAGCAATGGCGAGGCGCTAAGCGAGCAACTCAGTGAGACCCTGTCTCTACATAAAACACAAAATAGGGCTGGGGATGTGGCTCAGTGGTCGAGTGCCCCTGAGTTCAATCCCCAGT